>VZRR01004413.1:0-38327 GCA_013398015.1 Oreocharis arfaki | reverse complement strand
TCCCACCCCATCCCATCCCAAACCCATCTGCAATGAGCAAACATGAGGAGCTGATTTGCCCATCACACCCAGCCAGTGCCATCTGCTGTGCTGCAATGCCCCCACGGGTATTTCCTCAGCTCCTCACCAGAACAGGACACCAGTCGTTCCACTGACCCCTCAGCAGCTCCTGATCAATGTAGCACCTTCACAGGGGAGGGGAGCCACAGGACATGAAACATTGGCATTTGCCATGTGCTTCTTGCTGGCTCTCCCTGGCACCAAGTGACAAACCATGAATCACAAACAAAGATAAATACCGTAGCCTGGCTTTGCTCCGTGTGCTGTGGCTTTGTTCTCCAGCTCCAGGAACGTGTGACAAGTGGGATGGCAGGGATGGCAGGGCTCCACGTGCCCACGGGACCTCCCCAAACCTCACGCAGCCCAGCCCTGCCCACTGCACAACAGAGTGCCAGGTGCTGCTCTGACATCCCTGTAATTAACATCTCATCGTAATCACAAGATGTGCTGTGGGATAAAGCAGGCTGGATACACAGCTTCCACTTGCCAGTGAAATAGAGAGAATGAAGAGTCCATTTCCCTGCAAAAATTCATTATACAGAAGGATGAGAGATGCAAAAAAAGAAAAAAGAGGGCTTTGTCTTTACTATTTTGAAACTATGAATGTTTTCATTATTTTTTTTCTGTTCATTCTGCATTTGTTTGCAAGATACCTAAAAGTAACACTTCAGATACACAGTGGACTCCCAGTGAGGGCTCACCATCAGGACTGGTATTAATTTCCAACAGCAGGAGAACAATGTAGTAGGATGCAGTTAGTAAACCTGGTCTACAACACCCTCAAATCCAGGGGAAACCAGCAAATTAAAAATCACATTTTAAGGTTCAAGTCAACCTTTTACTCTTTATCTGCATGTTTTCCAGCTTCATTAATATCAACAGGGACATTTAACTCCAAGAACGATTCTCTTCAACACTAAAGGCCTAAGAAACTATTTTTTAAATCTTTTAACAGCAAATGTGTCGGGTAGTACGAAATGATCCATGTTCTATCAATGTATTTCTACACACTGGCACAATTAACAGCATTTCTCTACCCACTGTCCTTCTGCAAAGCAGCTTGGAAGAAGCACCCCGGTAACTGCTGTAGAAACGTTAAATTGTGGCCACAGAAACCACAAGTTTGCTGCCACAAAATGCCATGAGTTTCATCTGGCAGGAAAGAGAGTTGCAGCTTTGCTCCAAAGCCATCTCACACATGGACTGGCACGGAGAGGGGAGGCCACCCTGCGAGCCCCTGGGCAGGGACGGAGGGGGCACCAGGGGACACAGGCACAAGCACCTGCACTGGAGGGCAGGAGAGCAGGAAAGGATCCTGGCAGGATGAACAGATGTGGGGATTTGGGGCAGCTCTGGAGGCACAGGGTGCGCCTGGGCAGGGTGACGGGGCAGAGGGGGGAAGGACGGCAGAGTCCACACGGGAAACGGCAGCACCGCGGCGAACTGAGAGCTCCGAGCACTCCCAAAGACGGGGTGAGCCCGCCAGGAACAGCGTAGGAGAGAGGGGCAGGACAGCGGGAGGGGTGGGAGGACTCGGTATGAAAAGCTTTCAACCCAGAGGATCAACCTGGGTGAACTGGGAAGACAGGGAAGAGGAAAAGCGAGATTGGTGTTCAGAGATGAGGCAGAGCAACCCAGGGAGAAATGCAGAGGTGTTTGATGGAGAGAGGGAGCAAAGGGCCACGGGGAGTGATGTCAGCAGTCCTTCCCCAGCCTGAAACCCTCAGAATACAAGGCATCCCATTTTCTCTAACCAGAGGGCTCCATGCAGCGTGGGAAACCACTGCTTTCCCTGTTGTCCTGGAGAAAGCACAAGCAGCATGTTTGGTCTCCAGCATCTCGGGCCAATCTGTTTTGCCTATTCACATCCACAGAGAAGATTACACGGGTGAGGGAAATGGAAATGCAGTGTAATGTGACTGTCAGGAACCTCAAGTGAGCATTAACTACCCAGGAATCCAGGGAATGCTAGTAGATAATGGAAGAAATTAAAGGTACAATGCCAGCCCAGTGCTATAAATGAGCCCCTTTAGAAACCACAGACTCAAACCTACTATTAGGAAGCAACTCTAAAGTCATGTAAAAACAGAGTTATTGTATAATTAAAAATGAGTCCCTGCAACTCTGTAAGGAGTCAAACGCACTGTGCAAAGCAACTGCTAAGTCAGTTTAGGAAGACTGGGTAATTGATATGCTATACAAAAATGTTTGCATTGGCCAGAAACCATTCCTAATCAGCAAAAAAATACCCCTTGTGTTGGCCAGGAGCCGTTCCAAGGAGTGTGAGTGCACTGCATTCATCTGATGTCTATCAGTGACCTCAGGAGACTAGAGATCGAGAGGGAAACCCAGCACCTCATCCCTTGTGCTCCGTGTGCTTGACCAGTGCTATTCCTGTCAGAAAAGTCCATGTTACTGTGCAACAACAACCCGGGGAGGCCAACACGTCACTCATTAACCAGCTGGGCCCTGGCTGGTGCAGATTAATGAGCCCTAAAAGAGTTCACAGTGGTCCTGGCCAAAAGCAGGGGAGATGAGGTTGAGCTTCACAGATGTAGCCGGGGCACCCAGGGCTGCTCCACGCACACAGCCCTGGCAGCACTCGGCCTCCCCGGGCTCAGGGTGCAGCGTGTTTCGGGGGCTGGCTGCAGGGCAGCCCCACGGACGCTCGCCAGAGCCCTCGACCACCTGAAATGAGTGACCAGTGCCCCCAGGCCAACACCGAAGATGGTTCTGTTTCCCTGTGCTGCCGCGTGTCTGGCTGGTATTTCCAGAAGGGCGCTGCCCCTCGGCAAAACTCCCTGGTAAATGGTCCATTTAACAGGGGCACCTCTCGTTAAACAGCTTCCCGGGAAATTACAGAGTGGAGGTGCTGGAAAAGCAAAGGTTATTCACGCATTCACCCCCGGCCACGTAAACACCCCAGGGAACGTGCGGGGCCGGGGCTCAGGGACAGCCTCGCTCCCTCCCACAGCCCAGGGAAGGAGGCGGGTGCCGGGCTGGCAGGTGACAGCGACAGCCTCCACAGCCGACCTGCCTGCCCCAGGAACGCTGCAGGAGCCTCTGCCCAGAACACCAGCAGCCTCAGCACACCTGGACACTCGTTCGTTCACCTGCGCCAGGAGCAGCACCAGCCTGGGATGGAAAACTCCCTGTGCAGCTGGAACAAACCCTCCGTGGCAAACAGCCAAACCCCTTCGGCCCCGAGCCTGAAGCAGAGCAGAGCTGAAGCCGTTTGATCACAGAATCGCGGGTCTGGGCTAGAAGGATCGCTGATTAGAGCCCGAGCAGGAGTGACAGAACACCGGGGCTCCACCCCGGCTCCCTGGATGTGNCAACCTTGATGATTCTGTGATCTCCCCGAGGTCTCTCCAGGAGATCCCATGACAGACCCCACGGGGACACCAGTGTCCCCACAACCTTCTGACAGCCTCCCACATCTCTGGGGGAACGGCTCAGCTCCACGGGTGCTGTGTCACCTCCTCATCACCTCCCTTCTCTGTGGGCCTTTCATTTAAGCAGTGATTTTATTGAGGATTTTCCTACCATCCCTACTAGAGGGGCTGCGGTGAGCAATGCAAAACTGCAGCTTCAGCCTCACAAATATCCTGTCTGAGATCTTCTGGCTGAAGCATTTGGAGCAACAGATCAAATGTTTCCCACATGCAATCAAATCCATTGACTGACCTCCCACCACCAAGAGGATGCCCAGCTACAGTGAACCCCTCAGAAGGGCAGCATTTTCTTGGTAATTAAACCACTTGCAAGAGCTCATGATCTGCCATCACTCCAGGAGGAGAGCTTTCGACAATTCTTTGTTATAATGTTTGTAATATTGTGCAAAAAAGCATTGCCACTGAGAAAACAAACCCCAAAGTGTCATTTCCATGTATCCATGACTACAACTGCTCTGGGAAGCCTGCTCAAGTCAGCAGGCAGGAAACAAACCTAGATATGAATATTCACCAGGCCCTTGAACCTATCAGCAGAGATGTCACTTTTAATAAATTAATATAGAGTTCTACTGATGGGAAGTTCAGATGATGCACTGACTGGTTTCCCAGTTCCAGCATTTTCTGCAAGATTCAGTAAGCAATCTGATAATTCTATGTAAGTAAACGATTCTATGATTCCATGATCCCAACAAAGCAAAAGCAATCTCAGCACTTGAAGAAGAAAATCATAGTAGCAGTGTGTTGCTTTCTGTGCACAACACGCTGGATTACTAAAAATGTTAACTTATCACTACAGAATATGTGATTATCCCTAAAATAGAAACCCTGAACCTGCCTGGAACAATTGTGTATGCTCCAGAGGCTCCACTCTCTGAGCTGACAGGAGAAAGCTGTCATTCACCCACAGCCAGAGGAGCTGATTATCTGGGGGTGACTGGTACGAGCCTGAGTCACAGACGCCAGGGGAGGCTTCGGTGGCAGCGAGCAGGAGGTGACAGCTGCTGCCTTTCACAGGCCCTGCTCACCCGCTGCTCTGACTCCAGCACGGCTCCGACAGCCACAATCTGGAGAGGCAGAAATGGCCTTGGCTCGAGGATGAGCCGAAGCAACTCAGGAGAGGGTCAGAGGGACCCAAAAACCTGGATGCTTTAGGAAGCATTTCTGTACTGAGAGGCTGCTTGAGCCCTGGAACAGGCCTCCTGCAGCCCCAGTCATNAGGAGCAGACCCCCGGAGGGGCAGGCGCTGCTGATGTGCCAGCACAATCGGCTTCTGCCTCACCGCAGCAGCCCCAGCGCTGGACTTCACTTGGATTGCTGCTTTTTTCCTTGCTTCCACCGATGAGGAAATTTTATTTCAAGGAACTAAAATTGANCATTTGGACAATGCCCTTAACAGCCTGCTTTAGCTTTGGGCAGTCCTGAAGCACCAAACTGTGGGACTAGATGAGTCTAGGTGAGTGGGACTAGTAGGTGCCTTACAACTGAAAATACTCCGTTCTTCTGTTCCATCCCATCCCATCCCATCNGAAAAAAAAAACCTTTATAGTGCATGTTTATAGTAGCGTAATGTTAGCAATAAACAGCTGCTGGATGTTACTTAATGTTTCTGCAGCACATGTTAGAAATGATAAATGGCTGAGTTTCGGTGCCTCGTGAAAGACTGAGGCTGTACCATGTTCAGGGCTCAGCTGGGACTGCTAAAATCCCCAAAGTGAACAGAAGCACCTTTGTAAAGCTATGTAATTTTACACAAATTAATCCCAACAAGGATTGTAAAGTTGGCTGGACCAGGACCCTGAATTAATTTCCTCCATTCATTTGCTTACAATGTGTAAAATTGTCTCTTCTGGAGTGTTTTCAGTACTGGCCATGCCAGGACTTTTTAGCACAATAAAGACTCCTTTGCAGTTCTACTTTAAAAGGTAGAATAAAGAATTACACAAAATTAAATAGAATAAAGAATTACACAAAATTAAATGTTTGACCTCAAATGAAGTTTTCATTTCTCCTTTGAAAAAATCTGAATTCCAGGTGAAATACCCAAACTGGGTATTTTCCACCACTTCTCTGGAATGCTGATGAAGTTCCAGCCCCTCTCTCAGCTCCTCACCCAGCTCCACATCCCGACCATGCAGGCAGGGACCCCCCAGCCCAGGTCAGCACCCCCCACAGGCCACAGGGAACACACCTGGGTTTGGGGGGAAACACTCCCATTAAAAGAAAACCTTAAACAAACATAGAATCACAGAATCATTAAAGTTGGAAAAGACCTTTGAGTTCACCCAGTTCAACCATCAACCAGCACCACCACGGTCACCAGTAAATCTCAAGTGCCACATCTACTCAGTTTCTGAACACTTCCAGGGGTGGGGACTTCAGCACTGCCCTGGGCAGCTGTGCCAGGGCTGGACAACCCTTTTCACGAAAACTTGTTCCCAATATCCACCCTGAGCCTCCCCTGGCCCAGCCTGAGGCCGTTCCCCCTCCTCCTGTCCTTGTTCCCTGGGAGCAGAGCCCGACACCCCCATCCCTGGGAAAACATCCATGGTTTTATGCATGTTCTGGCTCCTCAGTGTCAAGGTTTGCTGAGCAAGTCCAGCTTAAATACAATTAAGGAACTCTCATAGGGATGTAGAAGCCTTTAGTAATCAGAAATAAAATCCAGTCAGCAGGCATAAACTGTTTCCAGGAAGAAACTCATCACTACTATTGCAAGCCAGCTCCAGTCCTCCCAGTTCTATGAGACAACTGCTGCGAACAGCCAATGAAGCAGAAGTCCACAGGGGACCCTTGTGATGAAGCACAAAGCTTGAGGAGGAAGAAATGAAGAAAACATCGTTGAAATCTGTAATAAAATTCAGGATGTGGAAGTTCAAGAAGCATCTCCAATATTAAATTAAAAGACACATGACAGAGATGGATCATAGAGCCACAGCATCCCAGACCGGACTGGGTGAGAAGGGACCCCAAAGCCCATCTAGTGCCACCCCTGCCATGGGCAGGGACACCTCCCACTGTCCCAGGCTGCTCCCAGCCCCAATGTCCAGCCTGGCCTTGGGCCCTGCCAGGGATCCAGGGGCAGCCACAGCTGCTCTGGGCACCCTGTGCCACGGCCTCCCCACCCTCACAGAGAAAAACTCCTCCCACATATCTAAACCAAATTTAACCTCTGTCAGTTTAATCTTTTAAAATCAAAGAAAGTGATTTAATTAGAAATCCCTTTGAGGCAGGATTTTTCCCTCTTTATGGAATGTGTATATAGCCTCATGGGACCCCAGTTCAATAGCTCATGTCCTTAAACACAACTCCAACAAATGCTTTTTATCAAGAGAGGGTTTATGTTACTACAGGAGAAGTCCTCCCTTAAGTCCAAGTGCATCCTTGTGTTTTACCATCAGCCACAGCCCCCGGAACACACAGTGGGTGGAAATGGAAGCTGCCCGAGTCCTCGGCACTCCCCTCCTGGCCAGGGCTCTGCAGAGGCTGGATGGGACCCTCAACTCGCTCCTTCATCACATCCGTCCTCATCAGACCTGTCACTCATAAAATATGGATACTGCAGCACTCCTCAGCCTCCACACTGGAGCAGGAAGCCTGCCCTGCACCCTCGAGCTGCAGCTGAACTCTAAAATATTTAAGCCCATCCAGAGATGCTGGATGAATTCCGGGGCCGGGACACCAGCAGCTGGCAGCTGAGCTTATGCAAACCCCGATTTAGGTGGAAGGACGATGTGTCTGAAGATGTGCTGGAGAGCTGGTGCCTCTGGATTCGCATCCTGAGGACACCACCGGCCGACACGCGAGAGAGGCCCTACAGCCAGGAGGACCAGAAGCAGCTGCTCTTGTCCACCAGCCATTCTCCTGTTTGGCTTTCCCTTTGGCAGCCACTCCAGTGTGACGTGGGATGGATTCCCCAAGAGGAAAGGGAAGGATCAGCATCCCACAGCCTGCGGTGCAGGGGCAAAAGCTGTGCCAGGGACCTGCCATAGCCCTGGGTACACAGTGGGAGCTCTGCTGCGTTCTCTTCTAAACACAAGCAGGAAAACAATTAATGGCAGGTTTTACTGCTCTGTGGGGAGGCAATTCCACCAGCCAAACTCCACTGCCTTGTCTGAAATGTCCAGAAGGCACAGCACTGGAAGGCAGCGGTGCAGGACCCTCTGGCTACCCGAGCCGCCAGGCTCCATCCTGCTCCATCCATCCATCCATCCATCCATCCATCCATCAATCCCTCCATCCATCCATCCATCCATCCATCCATCCATCCATCCATCCATCCATCCATCCATCCATCCATCCATCCATCCATCCATCCTCTGCTTTAGTGTTTGATACAAGGTTTAATTCTGTCTGTGCCAACAAAGCACACATTGCCTGGGTGAGGGGCAGATTGAGCTGTGCCACTCTGGCACCATTTTAAAGCATTAACCACAGTTCAGTCCTGACTAATACAACAAGGACAGGTTTTTTTATCATTTGTGGCACAGTAATAGCTCCACTGAGTGTCCCCAACTTGCAGTGTAATAAATACAGGGTTTATACCAGAAATAAATCTGCTTATTTCCATGAGCTTGGTTCACCCTGTGGTCCTGACTGTACAAAGGAAACCCTTAAACAAGAAGTTAATTCTTTAAACCATTTCAATCCACAATTTAAACAAAAGTTGTTCTGTGACAAAGCCCTCTCTGAGGGTCTGATACAGAAACTGCTCCCCACCCTCAGGTCTTCAGCTCACCTGTGCCCTGAGGATGAGACAAACCTAAACCTTGGCCCTTCTCTCAGCAGGAACCTTCTTTGAGTGAATTCACAGAACTGGAAGGATGCAAAGGGTTTGTGCTGCCATCCTGCCCAGGAGCGTGTCTCACTCCGAAAGCACTCCACCTTCCATGCTCCAGCCTCTCCTCTATGTTAATCACTTCAAAGTTGCTAAATTATTCACTGCTCAGAAAATACATTTTCATTTCTTAGAGCTGGCAGCCAAGAATGACTTACAGAAATAGGTCATGCTCATCCCATAGAAGAATTACCATACACTTCATGTGCTCCCCTCCCCAGTTTCCATTTTTAAGCTCTGCTCCACGTGAGGATGGGCCAAATTTAAACTGTCTGCATTTTTCATGCTGCCCCCACAGTCTCCACCATGTGCCCTGACTTTCCATTTTTAATAAACTGTACCCAGTGAAAGTATTAACAGACCAACTTCAGTCTGGTGTTCCTGTAACCCGAGCAAAGCTTAAATGATAACTGCAAAGGAAATAACCCCAGTTTTCCATTGCCACTACTCTGGCTTGGAAAAACTCCATCCTGCCTGGAGCCCAGCCACCACTGCCCTTGGCCAAGTGGGGTTTGCACCTGCCCTGAAAGGGGGAGCAGGTTGTAGTTTTCCTTCTTTTCATTTTCCCTACTTAAATATGTCCAAAATAAACAGATTTTAATGTGACATTGAAAAAAAAAAAAAAAAAAAAAAAAACAGAAAAATAAGAATTTCTTGCTGGCTCATTTAATTTTCTGGTTTTACGCATCCCCAAACAAAACACAATTGGCTGAGGCCTGTTCCCAGCAAGCTGTCAGCCAGGATATGCCCAGGCTGCTGCTGTCTGTTGGGTCCACAGGAATTTTTCTTTACTGAGGACCACAGAACAAGGGCCCTGTTCAAGCTCTGTGCTCCTGTTGCGCTTTGCACAGGCAGTGCCAGCGTTGGATCACTTGGAGACCACACTGGTGTCTCCAGCCTCCGGGAACGGGATTCAGCCCAGGGGAAACAAGTGGCACATGAAACCAAAGTACAAAGCACAAGACCTTTAATAGAATCGAAGAACCACAGACTGGTTTCTGTTGGAAGGGACCTTGAAGCTCATCCAGTTCCAATGCCCTGCCACGGGCAGGGACACCTTCCACTAGACAAGGGTGCTCCAAGCCCCATTCAACCTGGCCCTGGACACCTCCAGGGCTGGGAATGTTCAATACCATCACTAGAACTGATGAGACAGGAAAATCAAGACTAATCCCATCATGAAGGCAGGGGAGGGAAGGAAACTGAGTGTGGCAGGTGCAAGGGAGGATGGAGGGGACCACAGCACCTCGACGATGTCACTGAGGACATGGACAGCCACCAGCCCTGTGCTCTGTTTCTGGGGCCATCTGTGATCCAGAGTGAATTGCACTGCCCGTCTCCCTGTGCTGCTCGTTGAACAGCCCCTTCTGCAGTGCCAGGTGTCCCCATGTTGTGCCACCCACGGAGCAACACAGGGGCTCTGGTTCCCCACAGGAACTGTGCAGAGATGTTGGAGCAGAATTACCCCCAGGCTGGAGAGGCTGCTGCTCATGGGGCAGTGCCTGCAGCTCCCAGGGGAACAGAAAGCAAAAACTACAAGAGGTCCTCTATGCACAAAGGCAGAGGCAGAGCCTGGAGATATTTTGGCCCCATGGAATCCACAGGAGACTTTTCCATCTGACTTTAAGGAGACACAGGTTCCTCCAGTAAGGCTCTGGGAAGTGCCACCCCATTGCACCAGCTGGGTGCTCAGTTTGGTTAAGCACCAGGGACCTGCCTTAAGCCAGACCCAGTGGCACAGCCCAGCACCCTCCAGCCGGGTTACAGCCCTGCAGTGGCCCAGTCCCTGCAAAGCCCAGTTCCTCCAGCCTGACTGTGCTCCGGGATGATGTTTGTTTGTGATTCACACCACGAGAGAAGGATGCTGATCACAGAATGCAGCTGCCCTGCCATATGCAGCGGATTCATTACGGCATCATTTGTTCCCATGGCAGGTCGAAGAGATCATTACCAACTCAGGAACGAGTGCTAATAATAGCACTGCTCCCAATCGTATTCCAGCATTCCGCTTGTTCCGATTGTTCGGCTCAATAACAGCTTACAATAATTCCCACCAACTTTTAACACCCATGTATTGAGAAGTTCACACTCAAATGGCACAAATTCTAATTCACAGCAGGATTAACTCTTCGTGCTTTAAACTTAATTACATGCAGTCAGGTGGCTCTTGATGTTCCTTCCTCCTTAGCTAAACCCAACCACACGCATTTAATGATTCCTGTGCACATTCACTGATGGAGCTAATTAGGACTCCTGGGGGCCCAAGTGCAACTTTTTCAGTGTTGTCTAAACTGAAAACAAAATGTTCCAGAAGCCACGCTGCGCACCCAGGCTCTGCGAGACAACTCACTCCTGTGAGTCTGCAAAATCCAATAATGTTTGCTGGGAGAAAGGAAAATGCTCAGGAAAGTGCTGCCCACAGAATCACAGAAGTGTTTAGGTTGGAAAAGCTCCCTGAGACCATCGAGTCCAATCGCACCTCCAGCACTGCCAAGGTCACCACTAACCCACGTGCCACATCCACACGGCTTTTCAACCCCTCCAGGGATGGGGACTCCAGCACTACCCTGAGCAGCCTGTGGCAGGGCTGGACAGCCCTTTCCATGGAGAAATTTTCCCTGATACCCAATATAAAGTCTTCATAGTGATGTTAACGCCCCAGGCAGTATTTCTGTGGGCACTCCCAGACCTCGTGTGAGCCTTTCTGCCCTGGCCAGCAGATGCAGGAGTGCAGTCACAGCTGCACAAAGGCAGAGCAGGGCTGGGAAGGGCTGGGATGGGCTCAGAGCACCCTGTGCCCATGCCCTGGCAGTGTGTCCCACCCAGGCACACCGGACACGAGGAGCAGACAGTGGGCATGCTCTGGCCGAGCCACTGGCAGGCAGGAGCCAGAGCACACTGAGCTCCTGGAAGCTCAGCAGACACCTCTGACCATGGACCACTGGACCATGAACAAACATCTGCAAGGCTGAAGCCACTGAGAAAAGCGAGGCAGGATGGGCATGTGCCCAGGAGCCGATGGAGTTATCTGTGCAGCGCTGGGCTCTGTGATTACAGCACTAACAGCGCCCATTTGGGAACAGCGTCAGGGAATCCTGCACGGAGAAACTGCTGAGCTGCCTTACGAGTCTGCAAAAAGAAATACTTCAAACCATTAAATTGGTATCAAGATACTGCTGATTAAAGGATGACTCCAAACTCAGGGGAACGTCCCAGCAGCTGTGCACCCATCTGGATCCCAGCCACAGCCGCAGCTCCTGCGCACGGGCAGAAATGCAGCAGCAGACTCCTGTGCTGCTCCTCAGCCAGCCCAGCCCGCTCCTCCTCCTGGCAGCTGACCTGCTTCCCAGCACTCGTGCCAACAGGAGTCTATTTTTTTCCCCAAAACTTTTTCACCTAAAAAATATCTCTTTGTGATCATACCTGCAAGAGGGAAAATAAATGTCCTGTAACAGACGTAAAGGTATAAACCCCAGAACCCCTCCTGCCAGCCGATGTGGACACCTCATACAGGCAGGGATCCTGTAGGATCCTATCTGATGAGATGCCCAGATTTTGGGAGAGATCTCGCAGACCTGTTCCACACCAGGTGCCCCAGAATCCACCCTCCCCTAGGCACAGGTGTGGGTGGGTGTGTGTGCACGGCCCCAGGGACGGGGCCAGCAGGATGATTCCCTTGAAGTCAGTGGGGAAAGGATTGCTGTTAAAATTCCAATTTTTTAAAATCTTGGCTGTTTTTTCCTTCAGCAAAGGTTCAGGAATTGTGGATGGGTGTCATTTTGGAAACTTAACACCACAGCTGCAGCTGACAGCTTTGCCCAGTGCAGAAAACGCTCTCACAGGGTCCTGCAGCTCCTGAACCTCTCTGGCCAGTCCGGCTCTGCTCCCTCCCACCAGAGTGATTCCCAAGGAGCAGGCAGGTGGGAACAGCAGGATGCTCTCCCCAGAAAGAAGGTGGTGCTGCCCACAAGCCCAACCACCCCTCTCCCTTCACACGTCCCCCACCCTGGCAGGACACGAGCATTCCCACAGCCTCCCCACTGTGAAAAGGATGGGACCTGGGGGGCTGGAACCCCCGGGAGGGGCGATGGCACCACCCCACTCCCGTCTGACCGAGGTTCCTCCCCGTGCAGATGACACAGACCCTATTCCTCCAGACTCCAGATCTCCAGACTCCCACTTCGCGTGCCAGCAATCTGCATCTCCAAAACCCATCCACTCCTGGCCTGGCACGCAAGGAGCATTCCGGGCAGCTGGGAGGGGAATCAATCGTGCTCCCTCACGGCAGTGCCCCACCAGGGACACCCAGCACCTCCCCACACGTGGAGCACCCAGACCCCGTCCTGCCCCGCCGCCAGCCCCACGCCCCCCTGCCACCCGCTCCAGCCGAAGGCATCGCTGCCGCACGCCAGGGAGCCTTCCATGAGCGGCACCTGGGGATCAAGTCTCCCACAAGATGATGCCTCCTGCCAGTACAGAGGCACTTCCATCCCTAAAGGAGCTTCAAAACCAAACCCTTTTCATAAGCAACTCGGTTGTAAACATTTCTACATCACCGCTGAAGGACTGGCTGCAGGTCCTCAAGATCAGATACTGCCCAGGACATCACTTCAGACTGCAAAAGCTCATGCCTGTTCAGAAGGCACCTGCCTTCCCTCTCTGGAAAACCTCTATTTCATGCTTCTGTCACTTTTCAAAGCAGAGAATTCACATAATGAAATTATCACAGAATCACACACAGAAGGCAAATACAGGTTAGATCAGACCCCAACGTTAAACTCTCTCTCCTTTCCCATCCCTTACCTGACTTATTCCTCTTCTCCTGTTTTGTTTCACTTACAAATTCACATTTCTTTCCTCCCACTCAACTACTGTAACAAACTGGCACCAGCTCCTGCTGGAAATACACTGATTGAGATGTACTAATCCATGTAAAATCCTTTTCACTTTTCTACACCAGCAAGACAAAATTGGAAAAGATCCTTTTGCAGTTTGAGGTAAATGTCTAGGGTGCTTACAGGAATGGCTCTGCCACAGCAGGTGACACCTATTGCCACACTACTGCAAAGAGCCAGTCAAACTATTCATTATTGAATTAGCCCCTTTCTTGTCTAATAATTGTTTAAGGCTCACTCCTGCTTCCCACAGAGGTGTTGGCCCCTGCCAGCAGTGGCTGGTCTGGCACAGAAGGTGCTCAGAGCTGCTGCCATCACCACTGGCTGTTACATGAAAAACAAAACTGGGGGGTATTCCAGCATCTCAGAACGAGTCTCCTATAATGAAATGTCCTTGGAATACCAGGCAACTGGAAAATAAGGATCCTCTTAATGCTTGGAATGTATATGTGAATATATATTACCCAGTATTAACGAGTATTAACATGAAAGCGTCATTGTCTATTCCAAAAGTGTTACTCCAGTTAGCATAAGGACACCCAGTATATTCTGTACATTCTATAGCTGTCTTAGACCTCACACAGCAGAACAAAACAGTCCCAGGATCAAATACAAGCACTGGTGCAGTCATGCTGGACCGTGCCTGAGGTCTAACGAAATGTGCAGGTCCACCAGTGGACATGACTGAAATTCATCCAACAAATCTCAGTAAATAAAGTTGTGCAATTTTATTTCCAGGGAAAGAAAGGAAGGAACTACTTCTATGCCAGGATCTCAGTGTCCAGGCGGGAGCACAGCTGTGTGTGAGGCAGGAGATGCCCGGGATCACCGTGCCCAGCCCCGGGCGGGAGCGCTGCCGCCAGGCACATCGCGGGGAGAGGAGCCGCCCCGGAGGAGCCAGCACGGACCTGTCGGGAACGCACCGGGACCCTCTCCCCAGCGCTCCCAGCGAGGCAGGGGGCCACGGGGAACCGAAATGAAGACGCATTAGGAAAAGCCCCCGGTCAGCGTGACGGTGACAGACGAGCAAATGCTCCCGGCTGCATGTCACCGCGATTTATCCTCCAGATTATGCGGCTGCTGATGCGCCGGATTTACAGCACGTGACGGTGTCGCCGTGTGGCAGCTGACACTCACAGCCCGCACGCTGGAATTACAGATGTTCCCAGGACCGGGACAGCCCCCACAGCTGGGACCGCTCGGGGCTGTGCCGGGGCTGGCGCCCCGCTGCTGGCACAGGCTGTGCCATGCTGCTTATCGGCAAACCAGAGCTATTAACCCAACACCACCGCCGGCTCACGGGCTCTCACTATCCCCCAGCAGCCTCTCCAGCCTTGTCGTGGAGGCAGGAGCCCCGTTTGCCTGCCCGGAGAGTGCACAGGGAAGCCACACAGTGACTCACTCCCAAAATAGGAAAAACCTCAAACCCAACATCTAACTGATGCCAAAAGCACCCGAGTAAACAGACAAAGGAATAAACTCCTATGAAACATCATAAACATAACTCTGAAATACCGAACACACCAGTGAAGCCCTGCCTTTGCTCGAATTAGTGCAATTCCCCCCAAGAAAAAAAGGAGGACAGGAGACAGTCTCAACAAGCAAGGGGGGACAACACTGGGGGCTATGCAGTCCTCTCACTGCCTGTGACACTTCCCCAAATCCCTCCTCCACCTCCTCATATTCCATCTGGTTTCCCTACAGCTGGGCCACATCTTTTGTCATGCATCTCACTATGAACAGCAGTGAGAAATACCAAATTCAACAAACTTCTGATAAACTGTACAATCAACTGAATGAAATCAAAACCTTTCCCTTCTCTCAGCCTTTGTTTTCACACTTGACATCTTGAGCACTTTCCAGTTAGATTTAATGAACAGAAAGTGTTCTCTTTTTTTATTCCCTAAAGGCAAATACTACTTTTCTACCTTCTGGGGAAAAATTGTTCAAAATCTGCTTCCTTTTGATCAAGAAACTGAGAGAGAAAGATTAAATGCTTCTTAAATTAGCCTGCTAGTACCCAGAAATATCAAAAAGTCGTTATAATGGATATATGTATCTTCATACAATGGAGAATATGTACATTTACACCACAATCGATCACTGGGAGGAAGGGATTTGTTGCCAGAGGAGGGGCCAAGCGTTGTGCTCATGGTAAGGATGGAGATCCAGTGCCTGACAGGCACACAGATACAGCCTTCCTGGAAAAGCTGTGAGAGCACAACCTGCTTTGTCCCTTCCAGCTTTAAACGCAGCATCCTACCACAGCCTTGTCCCAGCCCAAACGATACTCGTGGGGCCGTGGGGAAAAAAACACGGGAAAAAAAGTTCCAGATTTCCAAAAATTCCTCTTTTTCTTGCCTTCTCCTCCTCGTTGTGTGCTGGTTTTCCAGGAGGTATTTAAACTGCTAGCCCTTGCGCTGTGCTTATCCCCGCGCAGGATGAAGCCTGTCAGCGCCTGGCGCTGGGGATCAAAACAAGGCGCGGAGTGCTGAGTGAGTGGTGCTCCCCTCCCACCCTGCCTGCGCCGTTCACCGCCACCACCACATCCCAAAAGGAACAGGAACAGCCTGTGAAATCAGAGCTTGGTCACAGCACTGAGCACAGGAGAACCTCCCTGCCCCCAGTGCTTCCCACCCTTCTGGGGTACGGCCACACTCCTGCCCAGCAGAGCTGCTCATCCACACCAGAGAAGCCCAAGTCCCATCCAGCAAAGCAACATTTCAGCCTTTTTCTGTGAACAGTACGGGTGTCTCAGCTACCTGTTTGGAATTCCTGCAAAGCATCTCCAAGGGTAACGGAACCGAGTGCTGACACTGAATCATCCCCAGACAGGAGCCTCTCCACAGAAGGCCCTTCCCAGCTGCTTTAGGCAAACCAAGGTTGACTTTGCATATACGTAGGCATTTGTTTTTCCTTTAAAAACTGCCGTGTTAATTGCTGGCTGACTCCACAGGCTCTGGCAGGAGCTGAGGAGTCCAGAGGCAGCGGCTGCTGCATCCCCGGTGAGGGAGGAGATGCTGGTCCAGCTGATGCCTGTTTTGTTTTGTTTTTTTAATAAATATGTAATTTACAATATTGAACAAAATATGGAATAAATACCACTTGTCACGATCCAGTGCTACAACTTCCCTTAAGCCTGTAATTACTTACAAAAGCCTTTCACTACTGTACAGATCTCCCACAGATTTTCCCCCAGTAAGTCCAGGCTGAAGCTGATGACTGTCAGCTGAGAGACAGGAATTTATTTCAGCCTATTCATCCTCCAGTTTGACCTATCCCACAGATGAGAAGAAACGAATTAGATGTTGCTCATATTTACTGAAAGTCCTCCAACCGCTCCAGTCCAGGCCAGCATGGCCGTGGATGTCACGCTGCCCGCGGCCCCCTCTGGAGACGGCTCTCAAGAGGATGCCAGGTGCCAGCAAGGAGAGGGAATGAAAAGGATACGGCTCATCTCCCAGGTGAAAACTGGGGAATGGTCCCTGACTCAGGAACCTGCTGAGTCCCATCCTGCCCAGCCCTGAGGACGCTGTCCCCAAGGGCCCCCGAGTGTCCCCAGCCGAACACACCTCACAGCGCTGGGAATCTCCGCTCTGGTGGCCCAGCCACTGGTAACTAAAAGTGCCCCTACATTTCCGAGACCACTGCCCGAGGGGAGCAAGGCCCAGGTGACACGAGACAGGTTCCTGGTGCTGCTCCATGGCGCACACCCACGCCCCGAGTGCCACCAGCCACGGAGCCGCCGCGGCTCTGCCCGCCGCCCGGAACAGCTGCCAGTTTGCATCTTTAAACATAAGGTGTTTTTTCATGTCTTTTGGGCAAGAAGTACTCAAAATGCATTAATGTCTTGTTCTGTTAACAAAGAAACTATGGCAACACACACAGAGCTGCCAAGAGAATTACTGAAACAAGGTTTAATAGTTAATAAGCAGCCAGATGATGTCAGACTCATCTATTAAGACCAGTTTATATCTGCCTATTAGAACTTAATGTCCCAGAAAGTTGGGTTGGCCAGGATTAAATAGTCTTCCTTTTAGCCCAATTATCAGCAATAAAACCAATTTTCTAAAGAATAGGGTAGCGTTATCCAAAATGTGGCCAGACCAAGCCTGTATTTTGTAGCATGCCTATAATGTTCCTTTTGTTAAGGAGCAATTTTCTGGATGTCAGGGATGTGAATCAAAATTTAATGTGTGTGCGTGTGTGTGTTATGGAAATGGCAATTGCAGCAGTTGCTCGCAGCACACCCCGACTGCCAGGCAGCACAGGAAACCAAAGGCTTTTATTCCCATTTATGCCAGTGCATTTCTGAGTGTGCTGGAATTGTTCTTCTGTCTAATTGAGGTGATCGAGAATTCTTAGGAAATAATTTTCAGTGAAAATTAGTTTCCAAAATGGAATAATAAATATTTTATGGAAAAGCATTAAGTCACAGATACACCTGCAGAGGGTTTTGTTTACCTAGCTGGGCATATCCACCACGAGGAGACCTTGTGGTCCCCACAGCTCTGCATGTGGTGCTGGCCCTGGGAGCCTGCCCCATGGAGCTGGCTGTCCATGCCATCAGGAAACCTTCCACAACCTCCAACCACTGTTTTCTTCCTGTTTATTAAACCAGCTACCGCTTGTTTGGCCGCTGATGGAGATGGATAAAGAGGTGCCTCCCTCCCTCTGGCACTATCTCCTGCTCCCAGACCACAGGCCAACCTTCCCAGGTCGAGGTCACTGGACAAGGTCCACCTCCAGTCCTGCCCCAAGCTGCTGCTATGTCAAGGCTTTATTATGGATCAAGCACCCCAGTTCCAGGCACAACTTCTATTCTTGCAGAGCTGCTCTCTAACCAGTTTCACCCCAATCCCTCCTCTGCTGCTGCTGGCATTGCCAGAGATGCCGCAGCTGCAGGAGCATCCATCCCCTCAGACTGCCTGACACACTGCTCTGTCTCTGGAGTGCTCTATTCTTAGCAGCTCTCAGATCACCAATCCTTTAAACCATCTCATCTCTGACCTACCACATCTTCTGCAACTTTCCTTTATTTCAACCTCCAGTGCTGCTTCCCCTGAAATCAATCAGAAACTCTCAAAGCTTTCAGAGGGAAAGACAGGACATTATTTCTGGACAGTTCCTCACTCTCTCCCGATTATGTCTGACTCCTTCCTCTCCCTTTATGCTCAATGCAAAATTAAAATCTCTGGCAAAAAGCTCCTCCTCCACTTCCTAAAGCTTTTTGTACCATCCATCTCTAACCATGGAGCCCAGCACTAGAACTTCAGCCGACCCCAGAGGAGCTGCCAGGCATTCGGAGCCAGCCCAGGAGACACCGGGGGAACGAGGTGGCTCCCCCAACACCCCCTGGGACCAGCCATCACCCCCCTAGGCAGGAGCAGAACCAGCACCCAGCTCCCACAGCTGCCCTGAGCCCAGCTGCACTTACAACATGATGGCTCTGCCTGATTTTGCCCAATTTCAACACATCTGGCAGCTTCACCCTCCAGCAGGGTGACCAGAACAGAGGCGTTGAACGCGTGCTCCTGCCAGAGCTGGCTGGTCAGGGGCAGGTGGGACAGAGAGGCCACCTGAGCCACGACAGCACGCAGCTGTGAGAGCCCGGGCTGCACTCCAGAACCTGACACACCCGGGCAGCCCTGCTGTTTTGGGAACACAAAGTGCAAGATTTAGTGGAATTTCTCATGTGTACGCAACCCCTCGGCAACATTAAACAGAAAAACATTAAACAGCTTTAAAAGACTCAGCTCTTCATGTGAACATCACAGGAGAGATATGGAAACGTTCTCTTCTCTGTGAAGTGAACAGCTGAGTAACTCGTACCAGATGGACCATATTTGGATCTCTCTCTCATAAATATAATATTCACCATTTGGAATTAAACGAGCAGAGCAACTGTCCATTGTCCCACTTGGAGAGGTTTTGTTCATTAAAAAAGCAGAAGCCAAGTGTCTGTGGAAGGAAAATCACAGAATCCCAGAGTCACTGAGGTTGGAAAAGCCATCCCAGACCGAGTCCAACCTGTGCCTGATGCCCACCTCGTGACTGACTGCCACCTCCAGGCCTTCCCTGGACACCTCCAGGGATGGGCACTCCAAACCTCCCTGGGCAGCCCCTACGAAGGCCTGAGCACCCTTTCCATGGGGAAATTCCTCCTGGTGTCCAACCTGAGCCTCCCCCGGCACAGCTTGAGGCCGTTCTCTCTCCTCCTGTCACAGACTGCCAGTCAATGCAAGCACAAAAAATGTACCAGTGAATCCCTGATTCTCTGTTACCAGGGCATTGGAATAATGATTATTGGAGTTTCAAAACCAGACAAGGTTCCTGCTAAGCCAAGAGTCCTGTCATTTTGACCCATGAGCAGTGCCACTGGAAGGGGCACAGGGTATTCCCCTAACCCTGCAGAAAGGAAGGGCTGGAATTTAAGGAAGGTGGCTTTTCCTGTCTGCATTTTGCTACACAAATCCTACAATGGCTACAAAAATAAGCAATAATTAAACTGCAACCTAATCTATTGTCTTTATTTATGATAAATTATAAATTACTGTATTATGGGCACTCATTAAATTCAGAAAGCTGCTAAAAAAAAAGTATCAATATTCATAACTCCCCGACCTAGTGCCCACATAATTTAATGCCAGACTTCCATGACTCCAGCGAGGCCAGCAGCAGGCTGTGCCAGGAGGATTTGGGTCCTGCTGGAGTAGGCGTAGAGAGAGCATAAATCTAAACTAGGGATGAGATGACTCAGTTGAGACCGTTCGAATGAGGCAGACGATAAAAATACCCGAAAG
Source organism: Oreocharis arfaki (assembly GCA_013398015.1). Lineage (NCBI taxonomy): Eukaryota > Metazoa > Chordata > Aves > Passeriformes > Paramythiidae > Oreocharis > Oreocharis arfaki. Next base: position 18,280 of record VZRR01004413.1, on the reverse strand, counting down.
ACGTAAGGCAAATCTCAAAAACACTCCTTTGGTTCTAAACCAGCAAGCCTAGGCCATGTTTTCTCACTCGCTGCCAAACCAAGCTCTGCAGTGAGATGGGGATAAGGCTGGGACGAGCCATGGTGGGGCCAGCAGGGCCCAAACCCACACGGCTTCCCCCGCTCGGCTCTGCACCCTCCCATCGCTGCCCTTCTCGCAGCCCTCTGCTGACACAGCTCCTTTCAAGGCTGACTGGAAGATGTTGGGAAGTGCTCTGAGTGGCTCGGGAAGAACAGCCAAGCCAGAGCCAGGTCTGGGGCACTGGCACCCCAAAAGCACTGATGGGTCCGTCAGCTCCGTGCCAGGGCGGGGAGAAGCTGCGAGGGCGGCTCTGCGGCGGGGCTGCCCCACAGCACGTGGAACGATACCCCCAGGCCTCTTCTCTTTCCAAATTAAATCCCTCCAAGGATACACATTCATTTCTTTCAGGCTTCAGTTCTGGAGCAGAATAAGCCATCTTTATCCTATTATTTTAAAAACTAAATTTTCCATAGGAAAGTGGAGCTTCGCCTCTTTCAGAAGTAAGGATTTTCTCTCCGTAATTGCCATTAAGTAATGGATACTCACTTAATTAAAGGCTTTCTGTAATTTGACAAGAATCTCTAGAAATAATTTCTCCCTTGGATTACCTCTTTGAGAGGTTTTCTGACAAGATGTAATTGAGAGACTGACTTTCACTGGGAGTGTGGGGAGCTCACAGAGCCCTGTTCAGGAGCTTAAGGATAAGGGTTGGAGGGATCTGAAACACAGTCAATGGTCTCTTCTGCCCTCCTGAATAACCCTGGAGTCCCCAAGTATTTTTAAGAAAGAATTTCAAACCCTTGCCTTCACCCAGCCTTGTCCCTGTCAATGGCCCAGTGGAATGAGGGGAAATAGGAGCTGTTGCCAGAGAGCGTTTGAAGTTCCTATTTTTAATTAATAACGTCAAACTTGTGCTGCACATTTCAATGGGGTTTGAGAGACGTGTGCATTGTAAATGATTCCCTGTTAACTAATTATGAAATGCAAAGTCATTGCCAATTTACCACTGCCAGACAATGCTACAGCTGCTTTCACATGACACAATAGGCTCAGGCTTTAAGACAGATTCTTCAAAGGCAGTAAGTGATGAGCAGGAAAATCGGGCCCTTTTCACAATGGCAATTGAGGATCCCCTCTGTTCTGAACAGAGAACTTACTCAAAGACTGAAATATTGTATTCCTGCTACGATACCTGAAGTTGCTGCCTCAAAATCATTGAAGACACAGACGCGGTTTTCTCTCTTTTCTTATTTTTCTGTTTCCTTGCTCACTTCCCCACAGCTCACTCAGTCACTCTCGGTGACATCTCCGCTCAGCATCTGCCTCTTCCTCACACACGGCACATGGACCCAAGAATACAGATGCTGGAAGCTGGGCTCCAGCTGACACCAGTTTCAGAGACGAGGCTGCAGGCTGACAGTGTGTCTTTAATAACCATATCTCACGTTAGCAGAACATCTTTGTTTACGCCTAACACACCACATGACATTCCGCAGTATATGAGGAAGGAGTGTAATTAAATCTCTACTGTAATTGTCAAAACAAACAAGCAACATTTATTTTGCTCATTTGCCGATATAGATTTGCAGTGGAAATGGAAAAATGCACGTGTTGGGCGGTGGATGTGGCGGGTGGAGGGAGGCAGAGGGGGTGGCAGGGTTGGGTGACGAGTGACGATGGCCGGGCACGGGGAGCAGCTGCCGGCACCTCCCGCACATCTCGAGCTCCAGCGGGGATGGGGCAGCCAAGGGGCAGAGCCACGTGGGGTCAGACAGAAACGGTAACGAGATCAACCCCACAAGCCACCCTGTGCCCTCCCTGGTGTCCCTCAAAGAGCTCTCCTCTTAACTGCTTTATAATTAACTGCCAGTAATTAGTGTCACCCAAGCAGCCTCAGCAGAGTGCCTCTCAATGGCATCTCGCTGCCCTCCAAACACAGTGTGCTTTAATCAGGAGCTGATCTCGGCCAGGCTGTTGGGTCTGTGTGGCACCAAACACACGTCCCTGGTGCTGACCTGCTGGTCACGCTGCACCAGGGCAGTCACTGGGCTCCCAGAGGGGAAAAAATGGAGGATTTGTGTGTGTCTCCCTGCTGGGGGCACACTGATCCCTTAACACCACCCAAGGCAACTCTGACCTCTGGACACACACAGGTTTGATACGCAGTGGGCAGCCACAGCACTGCAGTGCAAGAGCCTCGGTGTCAGAGGGACCAGCAGAGAGGGATGAGCTTAAAACAACATTAAGTGATCCGTCTAAAAGAAGCAGAAGCTCCATCAGAAGAATCAGGTACCATCTTCCTGTTCCCTCTGTCTCTTCCCCCAGTTCATGTCCCAGCACACCAGCTGCAGGGGTGCCTACCAGGACACCCCCATGCTCCTGGTGCCAGATGCGGGGAGCACAGGCCCAGCACGGGGGCACAGCACAGCCTGGGGGCTCCCAGCCCAGAGCAGCAGGTGGTCCCTGCACAGTCAAACAAGTCACTTCCACCTCACCAGTCAAACTGGCAGCTACAACACCGTGACACTCAGGTGCCTAAAGAGAGGACTTTGTGACCCAAAGGGACACTCATGACCAAGGACAAACCAATATGGCCTAAGCAAGAGCACTGCTGCTGGGCGGTGCTGGGACCACCTGGGCAAACACCTCTGTGTGCTCCGAGCCGACAAAACAATTAAGAGTTCACCTGCAGGCAGAGGCATACCACATCCTGATGTACCAAACATCCCCCCTGGAAGCACCTGCAGGAAGCAATTCAGGTATGTAGGGCAAGGATCTGACAACACTGCACAGCTCTGCTCGAGCCCGACGCCAACGATCGCTGCTGCATTGAGACCTACTTTGCACAGCAAACCTTGTGCTGAATTTGCATCATGTTGAGACACAAAGAACTTGCAAACAGTGGGGCTTCACAAGAAGGTTTAAAAACAAACCTGGGATATGGAGCTGCCACTCAGGTCACACATGGCAAATCTGATCTTGGGTCAGTCAGAACAGCCCCAATCTCCTGACGGCAGATCCTCGTGAGGAACACCAGTGTGAGACAAGCTGGGGGCACCTGGGGGCCATAAAGGGAAGCTGTCTAGATAGGTACATCCATGTCACATCCCTATCCTAAAAAAAAGAATTACTTCTTTTGCAAACGTGTCTGTAATTGTGGCCCCACAGGTAATTTCCTACGTTTAATGATCATTCTTGACTGCAGTTACAGATCTGACCTTCCCCCACGCAGTGAGAAGGCTGCTGGTGGTGGCAGGGAAGAGGCTCTCTGGTCAGACACCCAGAGCACTGGTCAGACACACCCACAGCCCTGGGTACACTGATGCCCGTATCCAGATTTTGCCAAGGCCAAGGAGATTGACAACAATCTGTGTGCTAATGAAACCTGAGGGTGGCTTCCCTGACACCTGGAGGGGGCTTTCAGCTGCCCCCTTGGCACACGGCTCTGCTCCCCCCTGCCTGTGGAAAGGCCACATCCCTCCGCAACCTCAGAAGAGCTTTGCTCACCTTCTTGTTCTATAAAAATTCTGACAATGTCATGTTTTCCTCAAAGCCCGAGCCAGCTGCCAGGCACCCAGAGCAGGGTGTCTGGGGCGCAGACAGGCACACACATGGGTGACCCGACAGCCTTGGGAACTGAAACAGAGAGAGCTGCAAACACAGAGCACCCAGCCAGCTGGGCACGGCCACCACTGCCCTCTCCTGCACCACTCCCTGCCTGAAATGCCAGTTTATTGTTGCTATTTTTCTTTATGCTCTGTGACATTAAGAAGGTAAATTTAGAAACAACAGACTATTTCTTTATATAGCAACAGCCAACCTGTGGAAAACAGCGCCCCGAGACTGCGGGAGAACAGATTCTCCAGTTGGGCTTTTTAAAGAGTTGTCAGGTTGTATTACCACCGACAGGCTGACGAGCTCAGGGAGCAATAGGGATGCTCACACTTTGTCAGGACGAACACCAACGAAAGCAGGGGAAGTTCCTGCCCAGCTGGCTCCCATTGGTAGGTGCTGGTAGGACCACACATGGAGACAGGGCTGGGATGGCTCAGGGATCTCATTTGGAGTAGGTGTGGCACAGAAAGTTGAGGAGTGCTGCAGTCTGGTCAGGGAAAATGAGAGAATGAGTCAGTAGCTTTACACGAGATGGGCAGAGCGGTGCTGGAGCTCTGCAGAGGGAGAGCCCAGCCCTCTCCCCGCGGTGCCAGGGCTGGGGTGGCAGAGGGGACCCTGCCCTCACCCCCACGCCACCACCACGGCTCCGAGGCCCTGACCAGACCTCTCCCCGTTGCTATGGAAATACAGATAATAACGAGCAGCACCAGCCACCATAGAGATGCACCAGTTGCTAATGTGAAATCCAATGCACTTTATCGTGCTGTAACAGGATCCCACCCTCCAGCCACCACACAATTTCGTCCTGGAGAGAAGGAGCCACCTGGGAGAACGGAAAACAAGGCTTTGTATTAAAAGATCAGGAAACGGCTTACGAAGACATTCGACAGACCATGGCTAACCTCAGTGCCACGACACTTGGGAAGGCCCTGACACTGTATTTGGAAGATTTAAAACATTAATTAATAGAAAAACCAGCAATATTAATAATTAAGAACACTTTTCCAAGAAAGAGCCACATTAAACCCAGTCACCACAGGTAACTGAAGCCCTCAGACCCAGCGTATTTTTTCTGCGCACCCAAGGAGAGCCACAAAGGCTGCTCAGGGCAGAGAGGAGAAGGAGCTGCCCACTTCTTGTTTAACTTTGTGTTCTATGCAGCAACAAACAGCAAGGTATTGTGACAAAATTGCTGGGCTCACAGCAGCAACCAGTGTGTGACGGATCACACGCGAGCATTTTTAAGTGAACTTAAAAACTGTTGATAGCAAAACAGAATTCAGCATTACCCTTTTTTTTAAATTACATGAGATGATTTAAGAGGTCTGAGACAAACACAGGTCTTTTGGGGAACGACCTCCCTCATTCTATTTGATATCACAAATTCTATCATTTATTTTATGTCTCCTGACCACCACTGCTTTTCCCAAATCAATCCAGAAGCACTGGAGTTTCCTGCACATTCAATATGTAACAGTCCTGGGACAAGAACTCTTTGTAACATAGAGGGCCCAAGAATATTTTCTGCAATCAGCTGCTTCTGGTTTTCAATCAAAAGAGGCTTTTACAACTTGCCACACCAACAAATTTATCGTGGGCCATGAAAGACAGTCTTGTTCCTCCTGCTGTGTCACTAGGGCTGGTGACAACTACCAGAACACTGGGAAAATACACCAAAAAGTCCAACTGTGCACCAGCTATATTGCATTTGAGCTGCAAGACATGCAACAGAAGAGACATTTCATTTTGAAATGCCATTTCCTTGTTTTCTAGCACTCCAGCACTGCTGCACACACTGCAATTACAGCACTGAAGGATGGTCTCTGCTGCAGCATTTCACACCACTGGAGAACCAAGAAGAGAATAAAAAAGAATATAAAAAATCTCCTGAAAAGGGCTGAACTGGCAGCTATGCTGATTTCTTGGCAACTGGATGAAAATACAGTGATGTCTGGTTTGGGGTTGTGGTTTTTAACACGTGCACGTTAATGAATGCACACCCTCCACCACGACCTCCTCCACGGCCGCGCTCTGCCCGCAGGGAGCGGCCCCTGGGCACAGCACCCCCAGCACATCCACTGCCCTGGAGCACCGACTGCTGCCACGGATGTCCTCACACACAGGGGCCCGAAGGAGCCCCTCAGCAGACAGCTTGACAAGGGAGTAGGCACTGAACCACAACAGAAACCCGTGTCTCCCTCACCAGGCAGTGGAGGCAGCTCAAAATGGAAGGGGCTGCCCAGGGAGGTTTGGAGTGCCCATCCCTGGAGGTGCCCAGGGAAGGGCTGGAGGTGACCCTCAGAGCTCTGGGCTGGGGTCAAGGTGGGGATGGGGCACAGCTTGGGCTCCATGGGCTGGAAGGGCTTTTCCACCCTAAATGAGTCTGTGATTCTGGGTGCTATACCTGTTTCAAAAGGCAAAGAGTCCTCTGTACCCACCCTGGGCGGTGAGCAGTGTGCACTGTCTGTGTGTGTACACTGCACTTGGAGTTAATTCAGACATTCCCAGTTGAGACCGTTTTCCTCACGACAGCCTTGTCAACACAGTGATGATGACTTGAAAACAAACTCTGGATTTCCCTCTCAAGAGCAGCCACTGGTGGGGTGTGCAGGCTCCAGGGTGCTATTTCAGGCACACGGTCCTATCTTTGTCCCAGAGGCTCGTGAGCAACAGACATGCTCCCAAAATACCTTTGGCTGGGATCAGTGGATGTGCTGCTCGGCAGAGCTGCTGCTGCAGCATTTTAACAGCTGTGGAAATGCGGCTTCTCCACTGACCCTCACTCCTGTGACAAACTCAGCTCAAGGGGGGAGACACGGGGGCAGCAGCTCACCAGGGCTTCAGGAGGGAACCCAACTGCCCAAGCAGGCTAAGCACCGACACCAGCTCTGAGAGCCACTGGCTCCAAGGGTGCTGAGCACCAACACCAAGGCAGCACCAATAGAGGGTTTGGTGTCTCTGGGCCCGCCGGTGTCCTCACATGCAGATCTGTGTTCTGCCACACATTGAGCTGGGCAGGCATTTCCCACAGTTCTGGCAATGGAAGAGGCTCTTTTTGGCAAATAAGGAAAAATTAGGTGCAAGGCAGTGTGAATGAATGGGTATCCCTCACACATGCTGGCAATGACAGTAAATCTGGGAAGGAAAACAGAACCACAAGAGAGTGATGAATGCCTGAAGATATTCTGCTTGACCCCAGGCAGGAGCAGTGATCCCCTTTGGTGCTCCCTGCAGTTGACAACAAGCCTGTCCTTCCTTTTGGAGGTGTCAGAACAGATTCACTCCACAGTCAGACCACACTAATGCACCCAAGCACCCGAGCATTGCAGGGACTGAGCTGACCCACCTGGCACCTGCAGGATGGATGGCCATAACCACTCAGGATTCATTGCAACTCCACAAGAAGAGAGCAGACCCAAATTCACAGCAGATGTCAAACACAATTATTCACCAAGTTCAAATTCTCTGGGGAAAGCAGACATCCTACTTCTGTGATAAGAAATCCTCTGAAGCACAGTGATGTGCAAGTCGCTCTGGAAAGAACATCTCCTGACAGAGAACCCAGCCACGGGGAGGAGGGGAGCCAGGTCCCGCAGCAGCACGTGGAGCAGGGGCACTGCCATCCCCTCCAGCTGTGGTGGGCACCATGGGGGCTGCAGGGGGGGCAGAGCCAGCCCATGGGAGACCCCCCTCCTCACACTGCACAGCACCTTGAGGCGCTGCTGCCCGAGCACGGATGGCTCGTGGGGCCCGAGCACATCCCTGGGGCTGTGTTAGCTCGGCGTCCCCACCACCAACACTGACACCACTGGGCACCAGGGCCACCCATCTGCCCACTGCCATCCACCCTGGGATATCCCACGGAGCAAACCCCCAGGGAATAACCCCTGTGCAGCCTCGGCAAGAGAGCAAGAGAAGAGCCGGCAATGGAAAAACCCCACTTCAGCACAGAGAGCAGGAGGAGGAGAGTGGCCTCTGGAGAGAGCAGCGGGGGAGGCAGGGGTGCCTTTGGAGATGCCAAGCTAAGAGCATGGAAAAATCCAAACCAAGGCCAGAAGAAGCACTAACTAAAATAATTTCCTAAGTAGTGCTGAGGGGCAACCAGAGACTGAACTGTTTGTTGATGTTACTCAGCCTTTTGATAAACAGAAGCAATTTGTTCCGGTTAAAAGAAACCTGCTATTTTTTAAATAAATTCACAGATTGATCTTTACATCAAAAAGCCATGTAGAGAAACACACAACAGGCTGAAACTATTCATTAATCAATCCCTAAGTTTGCCTCGCTGCAGCTGTGCTTGTTTTGACACCTGCTTGCGATGCTCCTGCTGTGGCATTTAACACGGAATAAAACCCAGTGGAGCCGAGCGGCGGCAGCTGCCAGTGCCCGCGGTGCCTGCGCTCGCCCCACCCTGCCCTCGCCGCACCAGAGCAGCCCCAGGGCTGCGGGGCTGTCACTGCTTTCGCAGGCACTACCGAGGGACCACGGCAAAGCCCCCGTGCTGGTGCTCGAGCAGGAGCTGACAGGCTGAGGCAGCTGCCACGTGGCCCGTGGGTCTGGCTCCCGAAGGAGCTGCAGGCGGAGGATGGAGAGCCAGGGCCAGCCAGGGTGTCCGAGCAGCACTGTACGGTGCCACTGCCAGCACCCCAACATGAGCGCCTCCGTGCCCTGCAGCTCTACCCAGAACTCCTGCCTGTGCTGTCTGTACAGCTGTACCCAAACCTCAGCACCCCTGAGTTATTCCAGGAACGCCGGGACGAGCCGATGGGCAGTGCCTGCCAGAGGGGTGAGCCAGGCACGCTCACACACCGGGGCAGAGGCCCCAAGCCACCGCCTGCTGCCCAGCTCCCCGTTACTGCCCACTGCTGCCATGTCCCCACCTTAACACAGCACGAGCTCACTCCTTGGACAGGTACTGTCTGCGCTTCGGGGAGCTCGGACACTGCACAGCACCTTGAAGCAGTAGCCTGGACCCACAGCAGCTCTCCCCAAACTCTGTGGTACTGGTTACAGGAGAAAGTGTATGAAAGGAAACAAATGGCCTCAAGGTCAGCCTCAGGAGGTACTTGAGGCATTGAGCTCTGGACGCTGTCAGAGCCACTGGAGCAGGGATGACCGGGAAGATCCCAGCCCTCAAGGAGATGCACAGCCGGCACTGTCAGGAGAGGGGATTGGTTCATCCTGAGCTGAAGGTCCTGCCAAGCCCCTTCTGTGCTGGAAGAGCCACAAACCCATGCCAGTTCAAAGTTCTGTGCAAGTCTAGAACCAGGCTCGAATACGAAATCATGGGGCCTGTTTGCATGAATTATTCATGTGCTTACCATATGCGGCATTGAGCCTTTAGAGTGCGAATTATTTGGGACCAAGCTTTGGCCCTATTTTCTGTGAGCATAAAGCACATTTTCCAACAGTGCAAACAATCCAGACATAATGTGTATCATTTTCTGTGTTCCCTGCTTGCTGGTCTTGCCTGCCAGTTCCCATTAGGACTGGGAACCGGCACACAAAAAGCCAACGTGCAGTACGCAGCTTTCCCGTGGATTCTGTGACATTTGTTTCACAAGGCAGTTTAAAGTGCCACATCTCTCCTACAGGAGATGACCTGCATCCCTCTGGCAGTGAAATGCACTGAGCCGTGGGGGCAAAGTGGGGTCCAGCCAGCACCAGGGGCAAGAGGAGCTCCTAAAACTCACAGAGAGCTGCTTGCTCCAAGGAGGAACCGGAGCTTTAGCCCAAGCCCTGCCCAGCCCACCTTTCAGACCTTGTCAGACACCAGAATCAAAAACACAGGAATTCTTCAAGGAACCAGCACGTGCCTTATGCTGACTGTCCCACCTACACACCAACGCTGTTCACTACTGATGTGGGAAGTGTCTCAGCTCTTGAGTTCCTAAACACTCCAACAGGTTATTCTCAGTTTCTTCCAAGTTTCCAGCAAGTTTCCCTGTTCCTTTGCCTTTTTTCTCCACCCTGGATATCTGAAATACTCATATGATGGCCTTTTCTTGCCACCATGTGATCCCTCTAAAATCCCAGGACACAAATCACACCCCACTACTTTAAGCGGTGACGGCAACTTTTGTTGAGTCATGCATTTTGTTTGGGTTGTTTCTTTGTTGGAGGGTAGGAGGCAGGTTATGGTCAGGAGAAATAAAGAAAAGGAGAAAGAAATATTTTTTCCTGAGCAAAGACATCTCAGGCAGAAATGGGAGACCCAAAGTGACACATCAGTACCTGCAGTGCTTCCAGAGCCTCCCATCCTCCTCACTCTGTTTCAGAGCTACTCTGGGCACTTTCTCCAGTGCTCCAATGCACATATTACCCATGAAAATATAAAATATCACTTGTATCTTTGGACAGCTCAGCTGTAACCAAATGCAAACCTTGGACAATAAGGTAACTGTGTTGGGACAGCCCTTTGCAGGTTACCCTGAAAGTCACTCAGGCATCAGCAGCCTCAGGAGCCTACCAGCTCTCTGCTGAAGCCACTAGAACCAAGTAAGGGCATTTTCTGGAATAATAAATGAAATTTATCAGCTTCCAGAAACATCAGCAAAGCTATAAAGACATTACATTGCAGTTTAATTTAATTTAATTTAATTACACAGCAGGGCTAACCATCAGCCTATAAGGATTCATGGGCACAGGCAAACCAGCAAGCCACGTAATTCTGAACATCATTCAGTGCCTGCATCTCCTCACCACTCCCAGGTACTGGGAGAGCCCCTGAACACCACCTGAGATGTAAATGAACACATCAACACTCGCACACTGTCACACCTCATTGCCTGGCAGTGCTCAGAGACGGCTGTTCCCACACATCCGAAGCACTTTTAATTTTCCATAACTGTCACTGAAAGCAATTTAATTCCTGAAGAGCAGCGGGAGAGGGAAAGAGGACACTGACATTCATCTCCTCTTGTGTGGAGAAGCTGAGCCGCTCACAGGCTGTCCCGACACTCTGTACTTCAGGAGATGAACACCAACCAAAGCAGGGCCCGGCCAGCACGGATCTCCCCCAGCACACATCTGTGCAGGTGCTGGCACAGCCCACATCTCGGAGGTACATCCCATCTGCTGGCCCCCGGAGCCTGCCACGGCTCCCTGTGGTACCTCTGGGACTTGGGGCCACATCCCAGCACAGGAAGCTGCTAGCGATGATAAATGGGGTGGCTCGGGAGAGGATGTGCAGTAGGGTGGTGGAAACTGCTCCTTAACAACCCCCACAGCTGTGAGAGGCTCCACAGCCTGCTGAGGGACCGTGCCTCTGGAACTGGAGAGCAGCTCCACTGAAAAGCGTGGGAAAAGTCAAACCTGCTTTTACATCCCAGGCTGCCATGAACAACGGGCTCAGCAACCCTGTCCGAGTCCAGCTGGGCCACACTCACCTGTGTCCACAGCGAGTGGAAAGCCAAGTCCTGACCCGGGGCAGAACACCCCCGTGGGTGAGCAACACCCCATTTCAGGCATTCCCACAAGAAATAAAGCAATATTTGGAAGGAAACACAGGCTCGCCCCAGCCCTGAGTGGGCCCCTGGGAACACACCAGCTCCACACCCCTGTCCCCATAATGCGACACACCAAGAACGCAGACAGCTGTTTCAGCACTTCAGCACCCCACTTTCAGGTGCTGAAAGCACCAGACTGCAAAAAGAGCAGCTTTTTTCATTTCTGGGAAGGTTTTTCTTGTCAAGTGCCTCTCACTGACATTCCACCAGGCACGGCACGAGGTGACCTTGTGCTGCCTCCGCAGCCAGCACCGGCAGCACAGCTCTCCCGGCCTCTCCAGGTCTCTAAAGCGAGCCGGCACCATCAGCTCCACGTCCTGGGACCTGCACCCCAGAAAGCACAGCTGCAGGCAGCAGGGGGAATGCCAGCTGAGCCGGGAAGGTCACCATGCCAGCACTGGGGACATGGGGAGGAAGGTGGGCAGATCCCCAGCCACATGCTCCTGCACGTTATTCCCAACTCAGAGGAAGCCCATTCCAAGCTATTCATGAGGACTGTGGCCTCCACAGAACACAAGTATTAATCTGATTTAATATTTCACTTGAATGGTGTTTCCAATGACTTTTCCTTGATTGCCCTTGTCCCTCCCTATGCATCAAATGTCCCTCAAATTGCTATTGTGTTTGTTTATTTTTTGCTATTCCAGCTCCATGTCAACAGTCTCAGCTGCCCCGAGGGCTCATTTCACCCTCATATCCTATCCTCAGATCTCCCACAGACACATGAGCCCCTTGAGAGTGGCTTTTCTTCAGATTTCAGCCAGCACTACTGCGAAGGGACAATGGCCTCCAGTGTGGAGAGGGACAGCACAGTCATTAACCAGTTCAGAGCCAGTAACCCCAATACTGCACATGGCACCACACAACTCCATGACTTGAAACTGCTGAATTCCCAGGATTTAACCTATTTCTGCATTACATGACACACTGAAAAGCTTCACGCCTAGAAAAGTTTTCCATTCTTGGCCAGAATCGCTCTGCCAGGAGGCCGGGACAAAGAGCCCATAGAGGGAGCAAGTCCCTGGGCAAAGCACAGGCAAAACATCCCAGAGCCGGAGGCAGCAGAAACAAAGCCCTGCCGACAACGCTAAACACAGCTTTGCTGACACCTCCTTGCAATTCCTACTCCCTCCTCCCCCTGCTTACTTACTTAGCTACCACTTTGATAATACAGAAAGCCTTTTTTCCCTTGTTTTTAAATATCAGGGAAAGGCATCTGTGCTCCCAACCCACAGCCATGAAAGCCAGGCTATGGGAAAAGTTCTCCTTGCAGCCTGAGCAGGGAACACTTTAGTCAGTGGTTTGCAGAGCATGGAAGCTGAACACATCTGTATCTGACCCCAAATAAGTAGTATTTGGGATTTTACAACTGCCTTACTGGGCACTAGTCCACAGATTTCCAATACAAGGGCAATGTTTCCTGCCCGGGGCTTGAGAGCCCTGCCCAGCTGAGGTGACAGAGTCGGGTTCTGTGAGGAGCAGCCAAGGCGGGAGGAGCGTGGCCGGCAGCAGCAGGAGCAGGGACAATGCTAAGGGGCAGCCCTGGGACCAGGGGACACAGCCAGGCCACGCTGGCTGCCCCAAGACCAGCACGTGGTTTATGCCTCTGATCATCTCAGGAGAGAAACTTTTCCTGGTCCCTGGGTCCATCTCCCAGGTCCCTCTCCCAGCAGCACAGCAGGATGTCCCCAGCCCTGTCACACACCTGGCCAGAAGGGTTTGGGTCCCCGCAGAGGTAAAGGACACGGGACAAGGGAGATCAGGCTTTGCTCCCCATCCTTCCATGTCCCTGCTGCCCCAAACCTCCAAATGTCTGGCATGCCCTTGTTTCCCTGAAGGTCCCAACTCCTGGAACAAAAAGTTATGGGGAAGAATCCCAAGCTGAAAAACTGCTGCTGAGGACCGTGGAGAATGCCGGACATGTCACTCCCGTCGGAGCAGGGCAGAAGAAGGAAAAGCAGGAACACAAACAGCTTGCCAATCTGCGAGGACTGAACGCCTGAGTCCCACGGGGTGCGGATGACAGGGACAGGGTCCGGGAGCCTGCCCGAAGGCGCAGGCAGCAGCCAGCAGCCCCCGGCCGGGGCAGGCTGCGAGGGGGCGGCCGCGGGATGCCGGGGGCCGCACGGCTCCGTCCCGACACCGCACACCGCAAACGCTCCCGGCCCGCTGTGTGTGACCCCCCGCCTGCCAACACACGGCCTGATATGAACATGGGTATTCTTCTCAGCGGTTTCCCCAGGTTCTGCAGCTTCTCGCCCGTTTCCATGGGGACGGTGCCGTGCCGGGCGGGGAGGCTGCCGAGCCGGCGGCCCCGCGTGTCCCCAGCGCTGGGCCCTCCAGCAAAGGGCACAGCCAGAGAGGTGGCACCGAGAGCTTCCTGGCCTTCCACACGACCGCATCTCACAGAGCAGGGTCTCTCCGCTCGGGAGCTCTCAGAGGGCGATGGCTGAGCGGCGTTGAGAGCTCCCAGCCCCACACCGAGCAAGGCGCGGGCACAGCGAGCACGGCACCTCACACCCTCCCAGCCCAAACGCTGCTGGCTGCCCTGCAGCCGCGTTCCAGCCCGGCCCTGCTGCCTCTTCCCGGTGTGATCTGAGCTTGTGCCCTGGGAGGGGACACCCCACACGACACCCATGGACACTTCACCCGACCCGGACTAACCTGAGCACACACTCCTCAGAGTCAGGCTGGTGCACTGGCACAGCTCCACCCATGAGCTGTAGAACTGGAAACTTGCGCTTAAAAGTTGATTTTGTTGCAAGCAGGATAAACACAGGAGCCTGCACCTGACCCCCTTACGAAACACCATCTGCATTCTGGCAGGGAGTCAGACAAGGGATGGGGGGAAAAGCGATTGAGACAAAATGCTAATCATGATGAAAGTCACTGGGCTGCAGCATTAAAACCTTGTACATCAGCTGAAAAACTAATTCAGCATCAGGACACGGACAGGAACCCTGGACCACTCGCCTCGTGTCAGTGAGGGTAGGCACAGCAAAGCAAAAGGCAGCAGATGGCTTCACAGGTTCTCATGTATATTTACACACAGTTTTTTTAGTAAACCACTTTGATTCAAGAGAAACCACATCCAAAATGCACTCTTGAAATTCCTCTTCAGACATAATTGCATAGAGAGATAAATCATGCTGTGGTTTTCCCCCTCTCTCATGTAACACAACTGTGGGCAATGCTAATAGCACTAAGTGTGCCCTGTATTTCCTCCTGCTCAGCCCAAGTCCAACAACTCTGCTAAGCATTTTTTAAATGTATGAGTTGAAACATTCCCACTGGCTTCACAATGTCAGGTTTTCCTCACTTAGTGTAAAAAAATAAATTAAAAAAACTAATAAAAATTTTTTAAAAGGAGTGAGGTGTCAATAAAACTTCCTAGCCTGTTTCTCAGAATGACAGCATAATTCCTGCCCAAATGACAAACAAGCCTCACAACTTCCGTGCCTTCTCTCTCTCCAACTCTCTGACAGGAGGGGGCACCCAGGGCAGGGATCGGGCTCTGCTCCCAGGGAACAGGGACAGGATGAGAGGAAACAGCCTCAACCTAAGCCAGGGCAGGTTCAGGTTGGACACTAGGAGGAATTTGTCCATCAAAAGGGTTGTCAGGCATTGGCAGGAGCTGGCCAGGGAGGTGATGGAGTCCCCATCCCTGGAGGTGTCCAAGGAAGGCCTGGATGTGGCACTCAGTGCCCTGGGCTGGGTGACAAGGTGGGGATCCCTTGGTGGGAACAGCTTGGACTCAATGATCCTGGAGGTTTATTCCAACCCAAATGATTCAGTGAGAAACCCCAGTGCCCCGTGCCCTGCACAGAGAAATGTCTCTCAGCCAGCAGACAGGCAGTGACCACCCTTTCGTGGGGCTGGAGAACAAATCCGCTCCCCAAGTAAGGAGTTTTTAAAAGATTCTTACAGGTATAAATAACAAACCCTGAAAAGCCCCTCCAGACAAGGGCGTGTTTCTCCTGGTGGAAAACAGCCCATGGTGGTAATGCAGAATCCACAAGCCTGCTACAATTCACTTCAGGTCACTGAGCCCACCTTACTCCAGCACACCATAACTCCAGGTGCTCAACCCTGCAGCCCTTCTGTTCTTTTGCCTTGTTTTCTTCTTCCCATACCTTCTCCCTTACTTTGTTTTTCCTCCTCCCCCTCCATTCATTAACTTTCTCTGTTCATGAGCAGGGTACAACGCACCTCACCAAAACTGAGCTCTCAGAAAGGCATCCCTAGGCAGCGTCTCCAGCTGGACAGGCTGGAGCTCCCTCCCAGATGATGGATGTGCAGCTTGCCAGGTTTTCTATGGGGCTGGAACCAGCTGGAGCGGTGGCTCCCAGCCAGAGAAACCCATCTCCCCCATACCAGCGCTCCCTGGAAGCACACACGAACACGCAGGCAACTGCCCTTTCACAGTCAGCCTTCCTGTTAGCTGAATCCCGTTCTGAAACGCCCAGGAATATCTCGCAGGCTGTGTGTGCAGACACAGAGCAGCACAGCATGCCTGCTGCAGCCAGGCAGGGCACCCCAAGGGGGCCACACAGATGCTGTGTGCCCAGCACACAGGACCAGGCACACCTGGCCTGCACCTGGCTTCATAGCAAGGGAAGTTACCTGAACTGGGAGAAAACTGGGGGGATGGGGACACCACAGCACCCAGGAAGGCAAGCAAGGAGGGAGCAGCATAGCTGTCCCTTGGACATGGCCCTCCACAGCACAGCTCCGCACCACCCTGGCCCTGGGTGGACCAGGAACCAGCCCCACACACCGGCTGCACCAGCACCAGCTTCCATCTCTGCCAAAGAAAAAGTCCAGCCCCAGCACTGACAGAAAAGATGCTGAAAAAGTGGAGAGGGTTGAGAGAAGATCCTTAGGACATACTCTGGAATGCTAAGTTTACTCTTGGAGTCACAAACTCAGAGAGCTCAGCCAGCAGGTCCCACAACAAGGACGCCAGCAGCCATGGCCCTCCCAGAGAGAGGGGTGTGACACTGAACTCCTGCACTTATCCAGCAGAGATCCAACAGCAGGCAGCTGGGGCTGGACAGATGCAGGCTGAGGAGAATTCTTAATGGAGGGGTGAACAGTGGATAACCTTCTGGGGCCAGGTGTTCTACACCAAGAGAGAGCAAACACGTTACTGCCCACCCCCAGGACACCCCTGATGAGCTGTCTCAGCCACAGTGGTGTGACGGGAACCAGTGACTCAGTGAAGTCCCCAAACCAGTCCCCAGGAAGTCAGGGACGAAGGCTGTAAGGTCTGCAACGATTTGGAGTTGATTCATCTGAGGGAAAATACTAGCTGTGTTACTACTCACCACAATAAATGTTAACCTTCTGTTTACATGCACCCTGACAAAATTAACAGGGACTATCTGCTGGATTTCAGCAGTCAGGCTCATCTTTGTGCAGAGATCCATCACCAGGAACCACCTATGGGCAGAATTTCACATACCAAACTGTGTTTTTCCTTTTTATATTTTAATTGATTAGTCATTAAATTGTTATCTCCAGTAACTTTTCCACATTATGTCATACACAAACCCAAGTATCAACTGCCTTCTTTATCTAAGGAAGTTATTGGGATGTCTTAAGAGATCACCATAGCAACCGTGCCATGACAGTAAATATGAGTTCACTGGAACAACACTGTAATTGCTCTGAGCACACTCTAACAAGGAATTATGGAAAAGCAGGAGATATCACGGAAGTGATGTCCCAATAATTGGGACATAGCAAAAGCTCTGCTTGAAAGTACCTGATGAGGTGTTCCCAGGCTCGTGTCAGTAGTCACTCACCTGCAGAGCTCATTCTCCCTGGCTGGCTGCACAACGGCTCAGGGCAGAATTAAAAGCTTCTCAGAAAGAAATTTTGCTTTCAGGATGAAATTGCAGCAAAGCCTCCAATTTAAGTGTCTTTACTCGGCTTGCTCAGTGTGAATCGCTAATAAAAACGTGTTGGAGAAATCAACCAGCTCCCGTGCCAGGAAAAGTTCGCCTGATTTAACCCCTGTCAGCTGCCGGAGCAGCACAGACAGGTCTGGTCCCCTCACCGAGGGAATTCCAGCAGACCCCAACCCACACATCGCCACACTCAGACTCAAACTAACACATCAAACTCCAGGTTTATCCAGTGCACAATTCCACCACCCTACACACAGAGGGATTTTTTGCGTGTGCTCGGTTGGTGCCTCAGGGCCAACGCAGCACCCAGGACGGCCCCGGCCTCCCGGCACCCGAGTGCTGGCCCGATGGCTCTCCCGACTCTTCCTCCATCCACAGTCAAAGTTTCCTTCCTTTGCTCCTCTGAAGTGCACCCGAGATTTCTAATGCAACGGTGGTATTTCATGGTGTATTTCTCAAAAAAAAACCCCAACTCATATTTTGGAAAAAACCCCAAAGCAAGCTTTCTGCACTGACAGCAGCGTTCGGGTGTTGATGGCCGGCGGCACTCGGCCCTTCCTTGGTACAACCGGGGCTGTCCGCGTACAGACTGAAACTTTGCTGCTCAACTGTGCCCTCACCGCGCCCTTCTCAGTCCCCCCTTGTTTTAAAGGCGGCCGCCCCGTGTCCGTGGGGCGTCCGTGGGCTATCCGTGGGGTGTCCGTGGGGTGTCCGTGGGGCGTCCGTGGGCAGAATCCCTGCACCCGGGCACTGCCCCCCGCCTGCAGCCCCGCGCCGCCCGCTCCGCCAGGGGCACCGCTGTGGGACCCCAGTGCCGGGCGGGGGCAGCTCGGCACCGCGGCACAGGGTACCCTGGGACAGGGCACCGCGGGGCTCGGCATCCCGGGCTGGGCATCTCGGGGCCCTGCGGCAAGGGCACCGCCGGGGCAGGGCAGGGCAGAGTGCCCCGGAGCTGGGCATCCCGGGCTGGGCAGGGCAGAGCATCCCGGGCCAGGCACAGCACCCCGGGGCAGAGCGGGCAACCCGGAGCATCTCGGTCCGCACTCACCGTCCTCCCGCTCGTCGAAGACGGGTCTCTTGGAGGAGGAGGCGCTCGCTCCCATCCTCTTCTTCCACTTGCTCCAGTGAAACATCGGGGCAGGCGGCTGGCATGCCCTGCGGCCGCTCCCCGCCGGCCCGGCGGCT
>VZRR01004411.1:416979-429611 GCA_013398015.1 Oreocharis arfaki | reverse complement strand
ATTGTGCCATGAAACAGAAAACTGAAAACTCAACTTCAGTTATTTCCAGCATTTCCTTGAAGCCAATTTTTAAATGTATTTTCCAGTTTTAGTTTTTTTTCCCTTTGGATTTCTCTAATTTTTTTCACCTTCAAACAGCAGCATCTCAAAGGCCTCAGCAGCAGTGCAGTCACAGATATATAATTTTGTAATGATTAGGGATTGATAGATCATACCTTCTTAAAATGATGTTGCAGATAAGAAGGACAGGAAAGTTTTGCAGTTTTAGATCTTATGTGGGAAAGTGATACTCATTTCTTTAGGAAGCTACTGAGTTAGATGGCAATCATAGATCTATTGGGTTAGAGGGCTTCCAAGAAGCCTTGCTCTGATTTTTCCAGGGGTGGAAACGAGTGTGGCCTCCACGTGGATCATTGAGTTTTCCTTCCGGCGGTAAGATTTACCTTTCTGAAATGATTGGGAAACCTCCCTAGGATTCACAACCTTCCAAAGACAATAAGCTGCAGCCTCATGATGACACCGGCCAGCTCTCCCAGAACTCTCAGATGGGCCCTTATCTTCTCCTCTGGACTTGTATGAGTCAGAGAACTGCACCCAAGTGGGGAAAACAGGCTGTGGCTGTGGTAAGATGCTAAATGGCAAACATGGAGGAAATGTGTAAGTTTTCTGGCCGGTGAAATCCACAAGGAAAAGTCAAAAACGTAACTTTTAACTTACTTGGGTAAAAAAAACAAAAACCCAAACAAAACCCATGCAGTAACTACCCTACTGATCAGGTGTTTTAGTCTGATATTCTCCAGATAGCTGGGGTACTTCTGGTGCAGACCTCTGGAGAGGAGCTGTGAGGTATAAATGCGCAGAAGGAAGGGTGAGCTGAATGGAGGACGGTTATTTGACATACCCCAGCTGTGGAAATCTCTCCCTCTAGTAATTTTGTTTCCCTCCCCTGCCATATGTTTGTAGAAAGGTTTTTAATCTGGTATGTCCTGGACTGTGGGCCATTTCTGGGTTATCTGTGGCTGTTTGAATTGATAGAGGTAAGAGCTGCTTATGTGGTGTTTTTACTGTGGTTTTTATTGTGACAGGATGATGTCCAGTTTGGTTGCATTCCGTCTGTATAAAAATACACATCAAAACACAAGCATAAGCTGAAAAAAATCATGTAGGTGATATTAATACCTTGTATGCCAAGAATCCTACTATTTTGCAAAGAAAATACAAAAATGGTGGTCTGGGATAACATAATCAAATTCTTGTAGAACTCTGGGAGTGCCAATAAGTCTGCAAACTCAAAGTTAAGTGATTGCATTTTTAACATGCATATTTCTTTGTGGTATTTGTATTTAGCCAGGAGAATTTCCCACAAAAACTACCATTGAGCCGGGTTTTGAACTAGGGTTTTAAAAACAGGGGGTTTTAAATAAGGACAATGGAGTTGTGCACAGTTAAAATAGATGATAGGGAAGAATCATGGGGGATGGAAGCCTCATGGTTTAGAACTTAGGCCAAGAATTTTGAGCCAACTGCTATTCATTACAATCTTTGTTGCTGCTTTCTCAGAGGCCTCCAGTCCAGATCATTGTTGGCAACCAGAAAAATCAAAGTTCTGATTCACTACTGCAAATCCCAGGCACCCTCTTTCAACTGAGGTCTGCAGTGGCTGACTTCCTAAAATTAACTTTTATTCAATTTTATTATGCAACTATGAAAAGGCTGTAGAGTTGCTGAGCTTCTGGTTATTATGGGTTTTGTCGAGCTAACATTACTTTTCAGCTTGAACTGTAGATTTCTCTCATGAATAGATACCCATTTTTATATCCATTTTGCAGTGTTACAGTTCCTGAGCTATAAGGCATATACATTGTTGTGGTTCAATATAAACTTGGATGATGACATGTTGGGCTGGTAATAACTCCTGGTCTATTTCACTGGCATTGCTTTCTTAAAATCACATCAGATATAGACTATTGAGTTGCCTGAGAGGTCAGCAGTTATAGTAGGTGTGTGTAATTTTGCATACACTTAGCTAATTTTGTAGAAAGAGCTAATGTTTGGCACCCATGAAGATTGTTCTTATTCATCTGGCAGGTTTCCATTCAAATACCCATTTAATGTGGTCACCAACTATAGAAATAGTTAAACAATACTGTAAATGGACATGTTTTCTTTGTTGGGATGATCACTGACACACTGAATTCTTTTCATTAAGTAATTTGACCACAAGCATCTCTTTACTTTGGAAAAAGGAGGAAAAACAGACTTCCTCTAGGTTTTCATATTTGCAGTGTTTATATAGGGGGATATAATTAGAATTTCAGGATAAATTGCACAAGGTATTGGAAGAAAATCAAGACTAAAATATACATTCAATCCCTCTTTTTTTTTTGGATTTGACCATTGCACACAAACATTTGGTTATAAATAGATACCTCATCCGTGTTGGAGTAACATTTTACATTCAAAGTAGGATTCTGGAAAAGAAAATCCTTTTCAAAGTGATTTAAAGCAAACATGCAGTTTGAAACCTTTGGCTAGTTTATGAATCTTTACTACAATTGGATTACTTTTATATGCTCTGTAGTAAATACCAAAAAAGCCCTCTGAAGTAAAACATGTCCCAGCTCAATAATCCTTGCTGAGAGAACTTACAACTGCAGTTGTTTTTAGCTCTTGATAAGTTTGCATCAGCAGGGTGTTGTGTACTATTGGTACAATAGCTGCTAAATGTTACAAGAATAAACACCACAAACATGTACACTGCCAAACTGACAGACACAAATCATCTAAACAATTTGATGGTAGCACTTGCCTTACTTGAAAGAAGTGGAAGCACTCAGGTTCTCATAATAACACAGTACTATTCTGTGTCTACCACCCTGATACAGAATTTGCTACTCTATGTGGAGATTGCTGGAAAATATAGTTTTACATTTTTCCTTGTGAATCTAATCTTGAAGAATGTTAGTGTCTCTCTGAAGGTCTGTTAACCATGAAAATTTAGGCACACACATGCACAAAATTGCTAGGAATCAATACCTATCTTAATCTACAGAGAAGAGTCAGTGCAGTGCAGAAGACAGTAGGATAAAGATTTTAGGTAGTGTTCTCAAGCTGTACTTTTGAACAGTAGTGCTTTCTGCCTGGACGATCAAGTCCACTAGATTCGTTCCTTATATGAAGCACAGCAGGTTTCTGTATGTGTTGTCTGACTCTCCTAGTTGTATGTATGCACCTCCCGTTTATTGAGAAAGAGTAGAAAATACCTTTATTTGGTAGTTTGCTGGTTTGAACCAAGAAAATCAAAGCCGAATTTGACACTCATGAAACCAAATAGGAAGAAATTACTCAGAGCAGTAGATGCCAGGAGGTGCTAGTTTAATTCTAATCGATACTCCGGACCTTGCTGTGCTATCACTGTATGAGGAGTGAGAAAATCAGTCAGGTTTTGAGATGCAGGAGGAATCTATAGACATTTCTATCAGAGATGTGTCTTGTGCACACTAATACAGTATTCCTTGGGGTTGCATACAATGTATAGAGTCGCCCTACAAGTGAGCACACCAAACTTTCTAATCAATGTCATTGATGTAGGAGAAATGATTCATTAACTAAATGAACTAAAAGTTCAGGACAACTAGGTTTGGCTTCAATGTTTGTTTGTTTGAAGCCCAAAATCTTAATCTTCTGGGAGCCAAGAACCAGAGATCAGCATCTTCAGTGTCATTTAGAGCACAAACAAACCTGACCCATGGTCAGAGGGTTGAAACTGGACGATTTTTAAGGTCTCTTCCAACCTAAGGCACTCTATGATCCTACGGTTGTTTACATATTAAAACTAAAATGATAAGAATAAAATGTGCTTTCTGAAATGTGATACAAACCAATTTTTGTCCTTTTGTCCTAGTTCCATCTTCTGTCCGTCCATAGAACTGTTCATTAATTCTGTCACTAAGTCTGTTCCCTGTAGGTTCTGTAGAGCTTTCCAGGACTGTCTTTAATTTGTCTTGGAACATTTTGATATAGCTCTGAAAACCAGTTTTTAAAACTGTAAATAGATTTGTTGCAGTCTTTTTTAGATTTCCCATCTCCTTTCATGATATTCATTACAAAAATTCCTGAAATTTTCTTACTTTGTCTTGTACAGAGTCTCCTCATTACTGATGGAGAAATCTAGTCTTGTGCTCCCAGTCTAAGTCAGAACTGTTTTATTTCTCTGCCTTAAGAAAATCGCGATTCAGGAGAATTGTGATTTATTTCAACAGTTCAGGCATGTGTTGGATTGCATCTTAAAGCAAGCACAATACTTATTGTCTCCTCTCAAAAGATACCCCTGAAAACACTTAGAAGTCCTCAAAAGCGTTAATTGTACTTACTGGTTTTGAATATACAGGTTCAAAAAGAATATTATATGAAATAAAATTGAATGCTAATACATTATTTTAGCAGAATATAGAAGAATGAGTAACTATCTACCAAAACCTGTAGATAACCCTGACACTGCTTCATTTCCTTTCATACTGAGCACTTAAACCCATCTTAAATATTTTGCATCCTCTTGTCTCTCACAGTGTATTCTGAAGACGTGAAGTTCATGCACATCTAAGTCTCTCAAATCCTACCTAATGAAAACCACAAACAAAATCTGTAATGCTGAAGAGGCATTAAAAGGCTCCCAAGCAGCTCTCCATATACTAATTATCATATCAGTCACATGCTTTATTTATCTATACTATACACTCTACTTCTATGAGATCATGTTTGTTTGTTTGTTTTGACTTAAAAAACATGAAAACTTTATTGCTATCAATTTCTAGTTTCACAGAGGTTTCGCAGAGTCCTGATATGCTTAACATCTTTGTTACTGAACTGGATGATGTGGCACAGTGTGCCCTCAGCATGTTTGCTGATGACCCCGAACTGAGAGTGGCTGACATGCCAGAGGCTCGTGCTGCCATCCAGACGGACCACAAGAGGCTGGAGCAATGGGCTGGCAAGGGCTCTATGCAGTTCAACAAAGGCAAGTGCAAAGCTCTGCACGTGCAGAGGAACAAGCCCACGCAGTGCACGCAGACAGCTGTGCGGCCGGGAAGCAGCTTTGCGGAAAAGAGCCTGAGGGTCCTGGTAGACACCAGGTTGAAGAGGAGCCAGCAGTATGACCTTGCTGCAAAGGCAGTGTCCCGGGCTGAGTTAGGAGGTTTGCTGCCAGCAGGTCAAGGGAGGTGATCCTTCCCCTCTACTCAACACTGGCAAGGCCATACCTGGATTCCTGGGTCTAGTCCTGGGCTCCCACATACGAGAGATATAAAGCCTCTGGAGAGGAGTCCAGCAAAGGACCACTGAGTGTTTAAAGGACAAGACCATCTCTCCTAGGAGGAAAGGCTGAGAGAAGCAGGACTCTTTACCCTGGAAGATGAGCAAGCTTGGGGGAATTTCATCAATGTGGAAAAATATCTGAAAGGAAGGTGTAAAAGAGATGGAGTCAGGTACATGTTGGCAGTGTCCAGCGACAAGACAAGAGGCAATGGACTCAAACAGGAGATTCCCCTCAAACATGAGGAAACACTTTTTCACTGTGAGGGTGACTGAGTACTGGCATGGGTTGCCTGGAGAGGTTGAGGAGTCTTCGTCATTGGAACTATTCAAAAGCTACCTGGACACAGTCCTGGGCAACCAGCTGTAGGTGACCCTACTTGAGGAGGGAGGTTGAACCAGGTGACAGCAGAGGTCCCTTCCACCTTCAACTGTTTTTTCAGAGTCTGCAGTTTAATATAAAGTTGAACAGAGAAGCTGGGTCAACAATACCAAAACTAAATGAAAACACTTCCTCAGAGCACCTGTAGTAGATTTTCCTGCCTACTGCTTCCCCTTGGTATCTCAAAATGTACTAGGAATTTTCTGTATGTCAAAACACGATTGAAATTAAATAAGGAATTCCATTGGACACAGCCATTTTCCCCTTGAGAATAGCAATTTAAACTCATTTATCTAAGCTGTTCTAGGTGAATTTATCAGCAACCAGTACCAGAGGATGCATGTCATTACATAACTGCAGTTGAGCTTAGGCAAACAAAGATACAGCACCTGAAACCAAATGAAACTGAGAGAAAACCAGAACCAAGAGCGATTCATTTATTTGCAGCTAATCTACTCCATCTTTGCTAGAATTTATGTGGAGGCTCAGGTTCATTATGAAAAAAATAGAACAACCTAAAGGACCAGGTTAAAGTAGTGCTTGATCATTTCTCTCTGGAAAGGCATTGTCATAATTTATATAGGAAGTCTGGCTAGCATACCCATACTCACCCTCTCCCTTCTCCCTCAGTATTGGCAATGAGCCCAAAGGCACAGGGAAAAACAAAGTTATGAAAACTGTGTGACAGTCTAAGCTGATACCTTAGGCTGTTGTAAATAATTTTCTTCTGGTTCTGCATGTCTCAGTGTATTTCTTGCTGTAAGGACCATAATTCATGAGCAGGAACAATTGAATCCATGCTGTATCATATTATTTGCTGCTTTTGTCATAAAGACAATTCTGATAACTCTTCAGGTTGATTTATGGCTCTTCCTTATATCTTCTTACGTCCTTATAAAATTCTAATGCAACCCAAGAAGTCCTAGCTTGCAGTTTCGGCCCATGAAAGAAAAAACTTAACTGAAGTCCATAATTTTTTCAAGTAATATACGAAACTGCTGGCCTGCTTGATTCAATACAGTTCCTACTAGAATTATGGTAAAGAACATGTCTTCATGCAAATCTCTTCTGTTAATGTTACCTTTTTCTTTTGTTGAAATTATAGCAGAAATTGTGAGCTTAAGTTTGGTTTCAGCTCACATATTTGTGGGTTTTGATTCTTAAAAGCTTTTTAATATGTATCTTATGTATGACTTATGTGACTCTTTTCCTGTTCTATTTTATTTATATTTTATTTAGTTATGGAGAGTAATCTGGTGGTTACATTTTTGGTTTTTGGGTTTTTTCCTTTTTTAAAGAATCTGTCATCTGCCTCTAACGTCGTTGAACAGAAGGTTTTCATGCACCTCTTGCCCATGAAAAAGACAGTGCACTGTTGATCCTAAGTGTTGCTGAGCATATATTTTCTTGCCATATAAGTAATATTTCTTAGGTAAATTCCACTAAGGCTGAATGTCTTGCTTGTGCCTCAGTTTTGGTCTCTTCCCTCTGACAGCAAAATGCATGTGCATGTAGCCCATGGAGATGACCATGATTTAGGTGACAAAGAACTAATGGTGTATAGCACAGTGCTCCTGTGTTCAAGCATTTGCCTTCCTGAGGAAAGGAGACGGCATCAGGCACTGGCTGCATGGTGTAAAACTGGACATGAAGAGCTGTAGCATGATCTGAAAAACACATGCTGTAAAGCTATAGGAGTTGTATTGGACTCTCTATTATTGGAACAGTAGGACCTTATAAAAAACACATGGAAAAAAGTGAGGCAAAGAAGACTGACTCCCTAATGAACTGGGTGTTGTTAAATTTGGGGTATTATCATTCTGATCCCTGGTGCAAAATACCTTTGGTATCAAAATTGATAATGTGGAGACCTAGAAATCTTTTAAAAATACATATACAGAAGGGAATATGAAATTTTTACAGTGTTTTGAAAGGTAAATTATAGTTTATTCACAGGGGAAGATAACTTCTTTGCACTGTAACGAAATGCGGTAAACTTCAACACAAATACCATTCATAGATTTTAAAGAAGGATCAAGTAGGTGTGGAAAAAACTTATTGGAAAAAAGCAAATTAATTTTGAAGACTTCATGCAGAAAAAGCATTTGGAAGCTTTTGAACTAGGATCCAAAGCACAGGGTTTATCTGTATAGAAGGTAATTGGATACTACAGTGTCTGACAGGCTGGATGACTTTCTCACCCCTTCAAGAAGGTTTACTAAGAGAGAGCTGGAGTACAAGAGTGATTTAGCTGATTGAAATGCTGTATTTTCTTGATCCTTATAGTTTTGTTATTAGCATGGGAGTCATAGAGATTGTTACCTGCCATGTGACGAACATAATATTTACTTAATATTTATTACTTTTACGTATACCACAGAATCGCATAGCCCCAGAGGAAAAGTAGTGACATTGAAAGTCTCATAGATAATTTGGACTTGGATTCTTTCCTTCTGTTCCATTTTGTAAGAGGCATGCACGTTACATTATAGCAGCTCAAATGCGGACTATGATCCTGCTTGCCATTAACTGCAAATCAAGTGGTTCTCACACAAGTCGTGGTGTGATTTAGTGACTTGGGATAGTGTGGGATTTGTGGTCAACTTTCTTAGCCTCAACGAGGGTGAAATACCTAGAAAAGAGGAAGGATGAATTTGTGGTTTAAGTATGAAATTGGAAAACAGGAGATCTGTTTCTGCCTTGATGACAGATTATTTGATTTGTGGAAAAGTAATTTTCTGTTCCTTAATTTCTGCTAATGTAAACGGGAGTGTTACGAAAAGTATTGACTGATTCTGCTGAATAGAGGACTTGATTTATTAACATTCATAATATGCTTTAAGACAAGGAGAAAGTCAATATTAAGCAAGTGGACTCGAAAGAACTTACTCATTTAATAACTTCCTCGAAGAAAAGTTACTTGACTGTAGAATACCCTGAAAGTGATATCTTTTTTTGGTGTGTTTATGTCCAATTCACAGGTATGTGTAACAACAAAGATAAATTTTAAAGTTCTTTTGGTGTGACTTCTGTCATATCTACCATATTCTATCATCTGCCATATTTACCAATATCTGTCAGTCTAAAATATCTGCCAGCCTAAAATATCTGCCACTGATATCTTTATAGCTCTTCTTCTTAATATTGCCTGTCCAGACGATGCCAGGGAATATTCCAGTAACTGCTTCTGTTCTGTTGGTTTTTCCCCTTGGGAATGGTTATACCAAAAAGGAGCATATAAAAACCTGGACTTCATCCTGCTGCATAAGTTTGGAACACTGAGACTGCTGGGCACAGCCTACCCCATGGGAAGTTGAAGTAAGTAGTGCTGTTAGAGAGGAACAGGTCCCATGCACACAAAGAAGGTTCATTTCACTAGACAAAACTGTAAGTAAGCCTCTCTTAGAACTGGATTTCCAGTTGTTTACACATGTTTTAAGTTGTTATTGTATTACCAGTCACATGTATGGCTCATGACATTGGTTCTTTAATAGAGTACAGACTGCAAATACACTCTGCTCTGTACTGTCGTGGATTTTTGAAACATCACTACTGTCCTGAGCAGTGCATTGAACATTCCTGCGTGTGTAGTTAAACTGTAGTGTGCCAGAGGTCACTGTCACACTCACTATCCCAGAAGCAGCAGCTGTCCTCACCACCTCTACCCTCCCTGCAGCAGAATTAGCAACCCCCTCTCTCACAGCATTTCTTCACTCTCTGCCACCTTATCGCCAGAATTCACTTTCATGTGCAGTCAGATGTGCCTTTATCCCTTATGGTGCAGAATACAGGAATAGAATATATACCTGGGGCTTCATTCCCTGGGAAATTATAGATAGTTCAGAACCTAATGGGCTTGCTAATGGCATGGTCAGCTGCAAGTATTTTCAGCTGCAAGTATTTTCAACTCTTCCTCTGCTCTCAACAGAGTGTCTCTTATCAAGTTAGGGTCTTGATTTGCATAGAAGGGTCTCAATCTGAGCTCAATATACCTGTGAGACTAGAAGTCTGAGGTGAGAGTCATGACTGATAGTGTGGCTTCTTTGGCAAAGACACATAAAGATAATTATGGAGGAATGAAGAAGAGTAAAAAAAGCAGGCAGGATCACTACGCTTGCATAAAATGAGCACCTTTTCGGGCAAAATTCACCTTCCTACGTGTTTTGACTTTTTTATACACAGAGATAGCAGCATTGCTGTTCAAAATACTGTCTTCCTCCGTGTTTCTGCTTCACTGTTGCTAATCTGCAGCTAAAAACCTGACTATCGTGTTATGCTTAACCAAGCGTCTTACCAGTATCATTGAAAAATCTTTCTTGGATGCTTGTTCCAGTCAATCATCTGAGTGCTTGATGCACAGCTGCTGGAATTCTTTTGTTAGTTAAGTCTTGCTGAACATCAGGTCACCTGATGACATGAGCATTTTACCAGACTTTCATACTGTTTCACCAAACAGAAGGTATGAAAGTGCTTTTTATTGTCATACTGCCAACAACTTCTCCATCTCCACCTTCTGTATAGTACCTCGACGCATACCCACACAACTTCATACACCTCTAACTCATCAAGAGATCCAGTTCTTCGACAGCTCACTCACAGAAGTAATCGGTCTACTGTTGTGGATATGAGAAACTGCCTTGTTAAGAAAACTCTACTAGAGATGATAAATCATTACCAAAACAAATGAATTCATTAGTGAGTGGATGTTCAGTCCCACTGACGGGTGTGGAAGTGCAATACGTGATCTTTCAGTGACTGGTTAACTGTATTTTTGGGCTGATGTTCCGAAAGAAATTGTAAAGGCAGCAGAAGTTAACCAAGAGCAGACAATCTTAATTAGAGTAGGCACCATGTCTGACCAGCACACTAGTATTAACATACAAGAGAGCCAAACAGGCTGCTGAGGAAGTCTTAAATAGTCAGTGCAGTCTGAAGAGATTAAATGATCTTACTGCTGTTTGTGGGTGAACATGCTTTAAAGGAATAGCGTGCGCTTTAAAGTTGCTGTGTACATAAAGTACCCCTATGTAGCATTGCATTAAAAGAATTGATTTTATGACATGTCCCTTTGGACATGAGAGGGAAAATGTCAGGTTGCCCTAGACCTTAATTCAGAGTGACATTCAAATGTTGTTTTTGGCACTTGTCCTGGACTTGGCTGTGGTGTAAGTTGTGGACACTTTTTTTTCTACAAGTTGGAAAGGCGCATGCAGATGCTGTTATCAGAAAGAAATCCCTGTGGTTGTCACAAATAGGATATCTCCCCTTTTGCTCATTAAATCTTGACAATGATTTCACTAGACATGGTCTGTTAGACCACATCACACATCCAAGTGGAAAAAAAATTTCAATCAATCAAGAACTGGCAATCAGCTCTTTATTTCAGCAAGGATCTAATACAAGCCAGATGCTCTTCTGTCTCTCCCAAACAACGCTGTGTCATTGCCTTCACTGTTTAGCTATCAGCTTCTCATGTGAATGGAGGGATCCAGGTTTGGTCATCAGTGCAGTTTTTATATCTGAGTCCTCTAAGGGGGCTTTCATGTTATCTGAGCATAGGTACAAGCACCTCGCAGAATCATCACCTTGTAGCTTCTACAGTTCTTTTTTCTCTGTGTCTGAAAAGTTCTGGGCTGATGCTGTGGACAGAAATCTTAGCATTGGGGTCGTATGGTCATGAAAAGACAATAAAAAGAGGGGAAGAAGCATTGGAGGGGGTCTTTTGCTCAAATGTAAGCAGAAAATGGTAAAACCATTCTGAGGAAAGGTGTAATTTTTGAAGGCATACTGGCGCAATTTGAATCTTGTGCAAAAAATTGCCATCTTTGTGCCATGTTTCTTGAATTATCTGTGAAGTGTTTTGAGGGTGGAAAATGCTCTGCACAGAACTACCAGCTTAAATCTGAGGCTTTAAGTTCTGGTTGGCATCCAACTGCTTCCTGAAGGGTTTGGCTTTGTGTTACAGCACAAACCAGAGAAAATCTTTGTTTTCTGCTTCTAAGCTACAACCAGACCCTTGTAGGAACAGCTGATGAGCTTTAGCTTGGATGTAGGCACAACTCAAACCAATGCTGCAACCCAGTCCAAGCTGTTGACCCCATCTGTCTGTAATCAGAGAGACCTTGGAGCAGCTCTGACCCTAAGCTGGTGACAGGCTGCTATTAAAAGTGTCCTTTGGTAAGTCCCAAAGCTGTAGTTTATAGAAACCAAACAAAAATAAAGGCTGTATTTTAACCTGTTAATGCTGAGTACAGATGCAGTCATTGCTGTCAGTAGCGGTGCAAGCACATGACATGCTGTGTGGTTAGTGTTTAAACCTGTTGTTTTTTCTTCTGGACAAGGGCTAGGATACCCGATGTCACACACAACAACACTTGAGAGATATTAATAGGAGTGTTTAAGCCAGAAAAAAACATATACACCCAGTAAGTCTTTCAAAAAGTTTTGTTGTTGGGGAGGTTTGGTTGGTAAAAGAAGGCCAGATCTTAACGCTCTTGGCTTTAGATGGGAGCTTTGCAGAGAGAAGGGCATAACCATCTTCCGTCAAGAAGTTCAAGATACAAAAGCTCTTGATAACAAAGCCCACCCTTCTTAGTGCCCCCAGACTGCAGTTTGTGCCTCGCTGTCCGCAGCAGCTGGGGCTCGTTGCCGTTCTCTACCGCCCCAGGTGTCCCACGCACGCCAGGTGCCCCTCGCAGGGGGAGGCGGGCGGGCCGCTGGCGCCTCTGCCGGGGGCGGGCGGCTCTGCCGCTCCCCGTGCCGCGCCTCCTCCGCCCGGCAGCCAGGCGGGAGGGCAGGGACCGGGAGAGGGAAGGCGCAGAGCTCGCTGCCGCCCCGGAGCTGTGGCAGCGCGGCCGGCTCGGGCGGCAGCCGGACCCCCGCCCGCCCGGCAGCGGGAGCGCCACCGCCGCTCCGCCGGCCATGGAGCTCTCCCTGCGGC
>VZRR01004411.1:93830-416888 GCA_013398015.1 Oreocharis arfaki | reverse complement strand
CGGGGAGAGCGGAGGGAGCCCGGTTTCTCCCTCTTTTGACTCTGGGCGCTGAGGTGGCCCGCGGGCTCCTGCCTGGCACCGGCCCCCGCGGCCGCCTCCCGGCGAGGCGGGGGCGGCCGGGGCCCTCGGCGGGTCTCGTGTGGTGCTCCTGGTCCCCCGATGCGGGCGGCGGTGCCGCGGGCACGGCTGGCCGGGGGAGCCGCAGGTGGAGGCGCGGGGCCCCGGTGCCGCTCCCGGAGCTCCCCGGCACGGACCCTCCCGCCGCAGCCGAGTGCCGCGCGTTGCTCGGCAGCCTAAACACGAGCTTAGGTATAAGAGAAGTTTATTGCTCTGGCGGGGCTGCGTCCCGCAGGAATTAAAAACAAAGCGCATCGCGTGCTGTAGAGATACTATTAGCTTATTGACGCCCGGAGGCATTTGAAACAGACGGCGGCGGAGATCGCGACTCAAGTTTTAACACGAAGCTGGGGCCCCGCGGGCCGTGTCGCGCCGTGTCGTGTCAGGTGTCGCGACCGGCGGCGCCGCAGGGAGCGGGCCCTGCCCCGTGCGGGACGAGCGGCCAGCGCGACCCCCGCCCTCCCCAGGGCTTCTCTTTTTTTTAAAGGTTTGTTCAAATGCAGCGCTCACGGGATTTCAGCCTGTCATTAAAAAGACATCACGGATTCGTGTCAATACTTTATAATTGCGTGAGGCCGTGGTATCTTTTCCTTGGAACAAGGGAAGACCACAGCTCTCCCTTTGTATCTAATTTCTGTTTAACAGCCTAAAAAGCCTTTGTTTTGATTCTTTTTTTCCTGTAATGTTTCAGTGAGAAAGTTGGGCCATATCAGTGAGAAGATTTTGCCATATATTGTGAACTAAAACAATGCCCGAACTTTATGATGGTGTTTATTCCATACTATAAAGTCTGTTTCAGACTTCTAAAACTGCTCGGTGCCAACCTGGGAGTGGCAGCAGTGAGCGTACTGCAAAGCATGCCAGCTTTTTTCAGGCTTTGCTGAGTTTCCCTGATTATCTTTTCCTCTCTTCACCTGTTGTCATTTGCATTTTTTGAACTAAACAAGGTATTAATGATAGGAATATCCTAAGTTCAGCTGAGAACAGTTACTCTCTTCAAAAAAACAACAACAAAAAAATTATGTGTTTCTATGCAGAAGTTTTTCCTGTTCTTTTTGTCTGTTGGGTTTTTTTGGTTGGTTGGTCGGTGATTTTTTTTTTCTTACTCTAGGATGACTTTAGCTGCGTTCAAAATGTTTCACCAGATTTTGTTGAACTGTCTTGTACAGGTGGCCCAGGCAAATGCTCTCGTCTGCAGGACTGTGTCGGTTTGGAAGCAGAATTGACTGCTGCTGGGGCTGGGCCCGAGTGTCCTGGGGACAGTGCCAGCGTGAGTATCACTGCTGCTGGGGCTTCTAGTCACTTGTAGAGAAGGCTTATACACAACTAGTCACGTCTTTCATGTGTTCACACACATTCGTGCAGTGCAGGGCCTAGGCTTTTGCATGTGTGAGCCTGAGCGAGAAGGATGCTGTCACGTTAAAATTCAGTCTTGTTTTTAACAGTCCTAAAAATGATTGCAATCAAGTAGGGTAAAATGGAGTTTGGGCAATGAGAATTTGGAAATTTGTTTTTGGTTTCTGCTTCATTTCGTGCTCTGTTCTGATAGCCTGGTGTAACTACACTGTGTCACGTTACAAGCACTGCAGGGGGATAATATTTGCATCCAAGAAGAAAACCCAAATTATTGGTATTTCACTTAAAAATTTGATAGAAACATTCCAATTGGTATTAAGTTCAAGTATTCTTTCAGTAACTGCAAACTAAGGGACTAAATCTGCCTGACAGCATCCTTTTACTGGGTCACACGAGAAGAGAATCATCTTCGAGATTCCCACATCTATCTAGAATCTTTGATATGATTGTGGGATAAATAAGTAGATAAGTCTTTATCATTAACTACACCTTCAATAGGTATTCTGTGGAGGCAGCTAGTACTGTGTAGAAGTTAAAATTGTTAGGAGTGTTGTAGACACCTCAGCTTGTTAAAATTACAGCCTTTGATACTAGGGGTGCTCATGTCTTTAACACTTACACATGAGGGACATCCTGAAGTTTTTGCAGGAGCAAGCCTATAAATGCTGGTCCTTAGTTTTTTTATTTTATTTTTTTATTTAGATACAAGCATATGTAGATGAGATCATTTTCTGCCAAGCCATTTTCAAAGTAAAGCAGGTGTTAAATGCTGTAAGTTTTATAGTCTGCAGGGCAGTGACTGTTGGTGGCAAATATTTAGCAAAAGATAGGAAAAGCCTTGGAAGTGCAGCTCTCAGCAAAGGTTTTGTTCAAATCTGTAAACAGCAAGATTGGTTTTTTTCTTTCTCAAGTATGTTAGAAGCCCACAATGTTTAATAGATATACAAGCTGACTAGTAAAAAGCTGTGGAAAGTATTTCTGGAATATAACATCCCTGATACTACTTTATTGATGCAGAGTTCTCAGGCTGATACCTCTCATGCCATACCATGAATAATCTTGATTTTTAGGGCTCTTATTGGTAACAAGTAGTCCTTTCTTTAATGTGAATATTTATGAAGAAGGAAGGAGAATATGTAGTAGCTTGATTGAGGCTACTCCAGAGGCAATAAGGATCGATGTCCACCTTTCATGATGCAGTTTTATTTGAAAATCATTGTGTGTTAAAATGTTTGAGACTATGAAGGCTTAACTGGCAAATATCAATAATTTGAATTTTTTAAAAAAACCAAACCAAAACCAAAAGAATCCAGACTACCGTGTCACTGTGGCCCTTTTCTTAGACAAGTTGTGTCCCATGTTGTCACCATAAATTACAGCTCATATTTAAGTGGAAGTCAATTTCTCATTTTTACCAAATCTGATTTGTGGTTGCATTTTTATGATCTTGGGAGACAGGAGTAGCATAAGGTGATACTATCAAAAGATTCATAATTAAAAATTGGAACTGAGACAAAACTAATAATACACAGAAAGTATATTTTATTTTTTGTTCTTTGAATTTTGTCAGTAAGGTAATTTTTAGTGCTAGCTTTTCCAGATACTATAAATGCTTTTTTTTTCCTTAAGGCTAAAGGTAGGTGAATTCTCACCTCCTTCCACTGCATTTTAGTCCATTATTCACAAATTTGTCTCCATGCACATTTAGAAGACATGTAGATAGGTATTTTCTGTGATCATCTCCAGTAACTGGGACCAGACTTTCAGAAGAATACAATTATCACTTAAATATCAAAAAGTATTTTCCCCCCTTTGTTTCTTTGCATACTGACGATTTTTGAATTTCTGGTTCAGAAGAGTCTCAGCTATTTAGGTGAACATTTTCCTAAAACCATCAGCAGCTCCTTCTGTGTTTTAAATGGGAGACAAACTATTGGCAAAATAAAACAAGAAAATCTGCCCCAGTTGCGGGTGGTGAAAATTCCAGACATATCACAAAGCAGGAGATTACACTAAATGAAAGTGAATCTTTCTGTAGTGCTTGCAGCCAAATAGAAAATCTGTAGTCAACTCTCCACCTTGGGAATGTGGCACCCAGTATGAAGGATTACCCTGGCACAGAAGGCAACATTCCTGGCCTCAAAGGAGAACTTGGGTATTTTACTGTACAAAGGAATATTGCTGAAAATTTTCCAAAAAGCCAAGTACATGATTATTTCTTCTGCTTTTTCTCTGGTCAAAGGTAAAGCTCTTAACCCTGCCCTCAAAATGAGTGGCATAAATAATGTCAGACTTTCTCAGCTAGAAAACACCATTTTCTGTGGAGTTTTTAGTATAAGTTGTATTTGAATAAGGAAAACTAATATAGAGTCAGGCTTATAAATTAATAGTGAGACCCAATTTATAAATGTCTTCAAAAAAGAAGCCTTAAATATTTAGGAAATAATGCTGAGCTCTTTATTAGCGGGTTGTAACTGCTGTTTTCAAACCGGTTTGAGCCATCCTTGGTATGCCTGCAACTGCTACAGCACTTTTGGACTCTCACCTGCTTACTCATGCATAATTTACCACGTGGGCTCTAATTGTCTCTGAATTTACCCTTCTGACAACAAATGTAAGGTGAGAGCCATGCTGGAGCCAGAGTGGAGCAGGCACATAGACTCAGATCCATGACAGGGTGGTCCCAGTTTGCAGAGACCTCTGAACTGTGGTTGAGCCAAGGGCAAGTGGTGGCTAACGTACCTGGATATGTTTTCTGCTGTCCAGCTGAGCTGCACCACCAAGCACGTGTGGGCATGCCCTCTGCTGAGCTACTGAGAAAAAAATGTTTGTTTAAACCAGCTGTGTGATTTAATGTAATGCTTTAATTGTGACAAATGCTTAAGCCTGGGTATATCAGCTCTAACACAGCAGGAGTGTGGCGCAGCTGACAAGTGTCATGAGGGCCTTAAGCCTTGGTTACTCCGTGATCCTGATCTTCCATCCATAATCCGTCCATACAGTTGCAAATGGAAACTGAACTGTGTTAGCTAAACTTGGTTTTGTGAAGTGTGAAGTTACTCCTTTTATGTCCCTTTGACTGGCAAAGGAGCGCACGTGGAGCACAATCATGCTTGATGCTGCTTAGCGATGCCAGTCAGCATAACTCAGCTGTCTTCTGCTCTTATAAACATGTAGGAAGAAGTTGAAATAGGGCCCTCCTTAAATTTACACTCTTTCTTTACAACATCCTCTGTCTCCTCTTTACACCAAGCAAGACTTGTGCCCATAGGTCTGATCTATAAACTTGTGTCCAGAACCTGTCAGTGCCAGCTGTAACATCTCAGCTAGTAGGAATATTTGCTCTGCAGTGACACAAAATTCCCTTCCCAAATGCCTTTTCCAATTCCAGCAAATGCACTTAGAAGGTGTCCTTCCAGCTGAAATAATCAAGAACTTTGAAAGAGATTGGATTTTTTTCTTTTTCTTTCTTGCAGGTTTTGAACACCCAAGCGAGATCCATGTTTAGGCAGCTAGATGCATTTTGAGATTGATAAAAATATGGGCATATTTTCAAAGGGGATGAACAAATGTAACTCAAATTCATTGGCATTTTTTAGTCCTTGTAAATTGAAAATCCATCCATGCTTGTTTAGTGGCTTAGATTTAGAACTGTGTGTTCCACTTCCATCATTAACATAACTAAGCAGATTTTCTTAAATTTTGATTTGAAACCAGGTTCATTAGTTAAACCTAGTGTGTAGAAAGGCTAATTTGGAAGCAGCAGAAATAACATTTAAGCACCAACTATTAGCTCCCATGGAGTGCCCTCATCATTGATAGAGTGATCCTTTATACTGATGGACTCACAGCATCAATGCTCTGAAGTTAGACATTAAATATCCTACTTGAAATTAGTCCAAAAATCCCATATTGTTGCCCAGCCTGCGGGATTTACTCGCACTTTAATTAGTAAGAGTGGGAGTAATAGCTGTAAGTGGGAGTAATCACACAAAAGCCTACCTCCGTGAAAGATGGTATGTTGATAAAGTACCTGATTAAATATGTACAAAAATAGGATTTTTGTTGTCTTGCTTTATGTCTTACTGCTGTGCATGCAGCTGAACTATAACCCAGAGCAAAAGTAAGGGTAGAAGGAGTTTCTTCTGGATTTTTTTTCGCAGAGTAGGGGAGGTGACTTCCTGTGGTAGAGTGGTTTTGGTGAAGGCAGGTAAAAGTAGTGCATTTTTAATCCCTAAATACTTTTGCACTGTAAGGCAACTGGATCTGTGGTACTGAATGTGTTGTCCTAACCCAGAACCCATTCAATGGGTTTTTAAAGGACACAGGGAAAACCAAGTCAGGACATGAGTCCTTGCACACATCTTGCACAAATGCAACAAATAATTCCTTGTGGGTATTTTCACCGCTCCTCTATCCAGGTTTCCTCAAAATTATTCTTGAGACTAATGGTCTGTCTGCCTCTTTTTTAGCCAGCTTACAAATATCTCCGTAGTTCTTTCAAAAGCTATAAAAATGGTTTCCATGTGTTTGTGTCTTCCGTGAACAAAATACACCTGCTTTGAACCTGGCTGTGTGTCTGCTTGTAATCGATTTGTACACCAGTTATAAGTAGTCAAGTTACACTACAGATGTAAAGATTGCTTCAAAATTTTAGCTGCAGTTTAACAGCCAAAAACTGTAGAAAGGGATAATACTTTAACATAGATTCAAAAGGTTAAGCAGGATTTTTCAAAGAAAAGCAATTGCAAGTGGCTTGAATTCTGATTCTGCATTACAGTTTGGACAACTCCTTTGCTAGAGATGATGGCGAAAATGGTTCCGTTTGCTGTGTTCACATAGGTACAGAATAGAACATTGGATCTGCAGCTGCTATAAACAAATGCAGATCTGCTGTCAGATCCTCTGCTGACTGGAGTCTGTGTGACTGTTGGAGACAGCAGATTTTGTCTGATGGATAGAAAGTTTGACCAGCAGAAAATTCCACTGAACGTGGGTTTGATAAGCAGTGGTATTTGATTACTTCACCCATTTCTATGTGTAATTCTCCTTAAACAATAAGAAAGTCTATGAAGTCTGTCTCAAAAAGTGGTGAAGATGAGTGTGCTCTTCCAGAGAGCCCATCTGTTGTTAACTCCATCTGGTTATCTCCCCATGCTGAGGTTTGAGTGTTTTACCTAGGAAGCAAATCCAGAGTAGGTCAACAAAGTAGTTTCCCATCACCTTGCACTAAACCCATGACAATTGGCTAAAAAGCCTAGGGACAGAACAGTCAAGATGGTATAAAATCAAGCCATCAGTTTACACTTCACCTTAGCTTTGCTTCATTGTAAAAGTGTTAATTGAAGGATGTCAGGCTAGTGTTTAGACTTAGCCAAACCTAGCAGAAAGCATACAATTTCAGGAAGTTCTAAAGAGGGCTTTCAAGAGAGAGGAGCTTGTACAAGTTGACGTACAGGAGATGCAGGCATAACTGAGTGCTTTGCTGGGAACTGTGCATGCTGCTGCCTTCTCTCAGCGCTTGGGAAGGCTCTTGCAGTGTCTGTGCTGCTGCTCCTGCCCTAGTGAGCTCAAAGGCTGTGCACCTGTACTGTGCAATCTCTTTACAGAGGTGCGAGGTGGTGGGAGGGGGAGGAAGCGGTGGCTGTGCTCTCATTGATGCATAGAAGGAGATTTTGTATAGCTAACAATAAAGTTGATGGGCGTTTACCCACGTAAATCATCCGAGACATCAATGGGAGAAGAGGCCATGGGCTGCTTAGGGCTTCTGTTTCTTGCGCTTTCAGTGGAAATGGCAATTCTGTATAGTCCACGATGCACAAAAATAAAGCCATGATTGTGTCAATAATGAGCTGTGAAAATACTGGTTTCTAGGAGGCTGATCTACCTGCAGAAACATCCTTAAAGGCAATAAGAGTTTTGCTGCTGAATTTGCTTTGAATTTGCTTGTGGTTGCAAGATCACGGTCTGAATAATGCATTCTTTTGGCAATGTTTAGTAAATACTGATATGAAGCACATCTGCTTCTTATAAAATGACTGATATTTTTGTGCATCCCTGGTACTTATGAAAGAAAAGGCATCTTATACAGAATTGCAGTACTGCTTTACACTGCTATGCAAGAATAAAAATGAGGTTTTGCTATTTTTATTCACTTTTTTTTTCCAGTTTAGAACCTTTATGCCTTTAAAGCATGATTCTACTGTGTTAAAGATACAGTATCCTTTTCCATTTCCCTGCTGCATTTCTCATGCACTTCATATGCAGATTA
The DNA here is from genome assembly GCA_013398015.1 of Oreocharis arfaki. NCBI lineage: Eukaryota > Metazoa > Chordata > Aves > Passeriformes > Paramythiidae > Oreocharis > Oreocharis arfaki. The sequence continues at coordinate 409,144 of VZRR01004411.1, read as the reverse complement.
ATAGTTTTGCAGCCCACTTTTTCTTATGGAAATGTCATCAGTAACATGATTTGACCAACTACAGCTGTAGCATATTTGTAATTGCATCTTCTCTCAAAGCCCAGCAACAACCTGAGGAGCTTCCTTGCACTGTAACAAAAGCTAAGGGACTTCCTAGTTAAAACTGATTTAAATTAGTATAGGTTGTAATCATAGAAAACTCTTGAGTGTTGGTCATACTCTACTTAAAATAAAAAGAGCTGCTGTTGCTTAAGTCCCAGCCTGCTGTCATAAGGCTGTGTAGCCCAACAAGCCATGCTGCTAACATTAAATTTATTGGCAAATGAATTGATTTCAAATAGCCCAAAACGTATATCTGTGTTTTGGTCTTATTTAAGTTTTGTGGCATATCACATTTCATGTGGTAGCAAGAGCTGAAAAGGTTTCTAAGTATTACTTTGAATTTAGATGGCATTACATTTTTAAACATTATAAAAATGAGCAGTAAATTTGTATGCCAGCATGTTTATTGGTTGCAGATGTTCAGATACATTAAAAATGGGTGTCATTTTAATTGCTCTCAAATAAGCATCCAGATGTTTATGAGCCTTTAGGTTTGAGCTGTGGCGACACAGCATTAAATTAAAAATATATACCCGTACTTAAATGAAAGGATACTGTGTCTTTAAGAGAAGCATTTGTGTTCTGTTGATGGAAACAGTGAACCTGAAGGATGAAACATAAGAATTTTTACTTGCTCTATGAAACATGACAAAGTGTAGTTCCTTAGTTGATTGAATAAGAATAGCATCACGTCATTATGTTTAATTACTCTTATGTATCAGAATGTATTTGTTAAATCTCATCATGAAATACTGATGTAAGGTATTTCCATTTCTAAACGTGTACCAGAATTTTTTTTTATTTCAGAAAAGCTCTGAATGTTGAATGTATGTAATTCTCCAGGAATGTAACAAGTTGATAAAAACCACAGCCAAGTCCATCCTCCTTACAGAGAAAAAAAAAAAAAAGCTGGAATTTCTCTTTTGGATATTTGTTTTGCAGCATTCTACGTCTTAAGGCAGAGAATAGCCAGCCTAAGGTGCCAACCCAAAGGTTAGCTGAACATATTTCTTGAAATAATTTTGGCAAGGTTATGACTTGGAGTAATGGCCTTGAAGTCGTAAGTTTACATAAAAATTATAATACATGACAAGAAGATACAGATGTTTTTATTTTTTTCATTTTTTTAAGCATTTGATTTGGGGAAGATGAGGGGGAAAAGAAATTAACAGGGCTATTTTATCCCAGATGCCTATAGAATTATGTACTTATTTTCTAAAATACAACACTTTCCCCTTTTCACTCCTTTTCTTTATTTTACCCTCAAGCCCTGTGCAGTATTTTTTCCTTTCTGCAAATTGTTTGTACTCCCAGCAATATATTTACAAGCTGTCAGACCTAGGAGGCCTAATTTGCTTTCAAGGTATTGAATCACGTGCAGTGGGAGGTTAGTTTGGGATGGCTGAGGCACTTACTGCCCTCCACTGCCTGCTTTGCACTTCCACTACAGGTTGTCCTTCCCAGAACAGGGAAACTTTACAGCCCCTGGTCTCCAGCAGTGCAGAACATGGCATGTTAGAGCAAAGTGAAATTGACATAGTTTACTTTGGTACCCAGGGCTGTAGGCTGCTGCTTCTTGGGAATTGATGTGCCTTATTGCATATCCCTGTGGCAGAGGCAGTGTCTCAGGGAGGAGTAAAGCACTCAGCCATTCATCTGTCTGTGAAAGGCAGCTTTGTTACTGTGATACAGAAGTTACTCTGCTGAAGCCAGCGTATGTTTTATATTCGAATAAACAAAATATCAGTAGGGCCCGGTTTGTCTTCTGTCACCATGCAGAGACGCTCATGTGATCCTGTTTCTACCTGCTGGAATTCAGTAGACACATAGAAAGATTCCGGTAACAAACAGACATTTGAGATGGTAAAGCACTATTCTTTAAGCAATTATAGTGAACCACTTGAAATGCAAATGTGAAGATTGGCAAAGCGTGAAATATTTCTTGTTTTTCTAATTTTGCATGTGTTAGATCTGTTTTTTGCCGATATTTAAAAAAAGAGTATTTAAGCATATTAGCATTAGATTAACTTCTGCTGATTTCATTAAATCCTATTGGTTTCAGTGTTACCCATGCTTAAGTTTTGCATGCTGTTCTGAATAGCAAGGCATTCATAAACTAGGGTCTGGATTCGTCTGTGTGGTTTAGAAACACGTTTGTCAGCAGTCATAGCCAAGCCAAGAATTCACTGCAGTGAATAGCCCACACTGGTTGCAGTTTGTCATGTTAATGTGCTGTTACCAGAATCATATGTGCAAACAGAGTAACTGATTTACCCAGGCAAGTGTTGGAGCTGTGCATAAAAAATTAGGAGCCTCTTTCTTAGTGGAATGTATGTTTCAGATGGAAGTGTAAGGATGCATTTTGACAACGTGAATGTCACAAATAAGGGCAAGTAATTAGTGAAAAAATATTCAGCATTAGATACTACCATTTCGTCTGATGTTATTATTAGTTTCTAATTACAGATGTTGGTCAAGGATATTTTTTCTTATCTTCAAAAAAAAAAAAATAGAGTAAGTAGTGTTATGCAGATGAAATTATCTGAAAATTAATACCCAGTTGCCCTAGTCAGGCTTATTAATCTCTGCAGAGACATATGCTGTGACGACTAATACGCTTACTTGGGAAGCAAAGTCACTTTTTCAGAAATAATTCTGTAATGTGAGTTATGAGTATGATGTGTTTTTACCACCTTCCAGTAACTTTGAGGTGGGATAAGCTTTATGCATTCTCTTGCAGTTGTGAGTAGTTAAGTATGTACTTGAACAAAAGAGAAATATGCAACTCTTAAAGATCTACAGTGATTTATTTTACAAATTAGCTCGTACCTTTGGGATCCTAGATCAAAATTACTGTGGATAAGGCAGTTTCATTTTCCTGAGCATGTTTATGCGATTGCATAATTTGCAAAGAATTGCAGGAAGTAAACAGAAAGAGAGAGATGTGAGCTGCAGCTGACTCTGAGGGAGAGAAGTATTTTGGAACTTGGAGTTGTGGTCTGTGAGCACCACAGGAGAAAGGCAGCCAGGTTCAGGTGAAGGAGGCAGCACAGAGGAAAGCTTCTTTTGCCAACATGCAAGTCTTGTTAGAAAGATGGAAAATCTGTTCCGTAACCAGCGGTGTGAGAGGATCCGATAAAGGTTTGTGAAGCTGAATACATTAAGTAATCATTTCTGGGCTGCTGTGCAAATTATTTGCTGCACCCGAGCAAGTTGAATTCAAAGGAGATGGGGTCTGGAGTCGGAATAAAGGGGGGACTATAGGTTACTTGGGAAGAGAGGGCAGAACCAAGGCCATTCAGGCAGATGGCTAGTATAGTCTGTTTCAGATGCAGGTATTCCTGTGTCTAATTTTAGACTTCAGAGAGATGGAAAAAAAAGGTTCAGAAATTAGGAAGCAAAGCAGAGAAAAAGAATGTAAGAATTATACTCAGTGCTCTTTTAGTGAAAAGCATAGCTAAGAGTGTTGGAAAACCAAAGAGAATTTAAATTGCTAGAGATCCATTAAGAAAGCTCAGGAGTTTCCATTGTTGGCCACAAATGAAGAGGAATTAGTCATGTGGGAACCAGGCAGTGCAATCATCTGGTTAGGACTCCACCGAATAGTGTTTGTCAATAGTCAATAAATAAATCATTAATGCTAAAATTCTAGAAGAGAAGGAATGGAGGGGACACCATGTGATAGTCACCCATGCCCTCAAAAGTGGGCAGCTTAGTGCAGAGGAACTGGCTGAGTCAGAAGGGTACTTCAAAGCAGTTCTGAGGGAACTGTGTGCAGTGAGAAAATACGGATGAAATTTTAAAAAAAAAAAAGCCAGCATTATAGACCCATAATGAATTTGTTGAATGTGGTTTTCGTTTGTTGTATTTATGCAACAATTAAAAAATAATAATTCAGAATGATTGAGTCATTCTCGAATACCACCAACAGCAAGCAGTGGCTGGGAAGATTGGTGGCTTCTGGCTTTTGCACAAGCATAACACATGCTAACAGCATGTGCATTTCACCAGAAATTCTTTCTTCCACTCTCCCACACTTGAAAAAAAGAAAAAACAAACAACCAATCATAAACCAAACCACCCGTTCACATTTAAATTCCTTGTGTTATTTTTACAGGAAGTTTAATTTGTCCTGAAGTTTAAGTGAGACTTAAAATATGGTATTTGTCACCTTATTTTGGAGGAAAAAGGTAGTTCTTGCCAACCTTGAAAATAGGTAATGGGTTAGATTTATGGGCAAATAAAATGCTCTAGGATACCTCCATAGAAGTTAATGGGAACTGAGACAGAGCAAATCTTCACATCTGACCCAAAAAAAAGCTTTTAGAATGATCCAACTGAAATGAATTAGCATGAGACCAGGGTTTTTTTGCTGATTATCTCTTGAATTAATTGGTCAATAAAGTGAAAAGGAAAGTTTAGTTATAGTTTATTCTATGGCACAGATAAAAAAGCAAAACTTGAGTAAAGATGAAAATTGCTGTGCTTAGGATTTTTTTTTCTATCTTTCTCAGTCCACATTCTTATCCAATGGGAGCGCAGTTTAACAGCTTCCAGAGAGGAATCCTTGGAGAAGTGGCAGTTTTGATACTGATTCAACAGTAAATTAGCAGTCCCATTTTGAGTGGCACTTGTCTATGCAAGTATGATTTTAACTTCTACTTACAACAGTTACTATTATAAAGAGTAGGAAGTTTTTACTGATTTTTGGCAGCCTTTTTCAGACTTCTGGATTCCACTGCCCTATGTGCATAAGAGAGTGACTTTCTCAGTCTGGTGTAACTCTTCTGTCTGCATTTCCTTCTTGCCTAGTAGGGAAACAAGTGTTACAGAACGGGCTGAAATCTATGGGTCATGGGTTATTTCAGTCATTGTTAATGTGGGTCACTTGGAAGGAAATGATGGTTTATTGGATGTGGAAGAATTTTTTAATTGTCAAGATGAAAAAAATAGTTACTGGAAGACTTTTTTTTCTCCATTACTTGTGAGTCTACTTGTTTTCAACAAAATGAAGAAACTCCATGTATCTGAAGTGTTCTGTTCTGTTGTATCTGGAATTTTGCAAGAAAACAAGTAGAGTGGAGGATTAAGAGAAAACACCCAGTTGCATCAGCACATGTAGTGTATGCTCAGACTCATACCAAACAGCTGAAATATTTGCCTGCTATTAAAAGAAATACTGACAGTCTGGCTTAAGCTTATTTTTGTATCTGGGTCTGGTTGTTGCCAGTGTTCAAATAGAGCTCGTTGGGAGTCAGTGAGTGGATCTGCTGCCTTGCCAGGGGCAGCTTCTTCTTTGGATAAGGGTTTTCAGGCTGGAGATGGCAGAGGTGGAGCTGACCCACTGCTCTGGGCCTGGTCACTCTGGTAGGGGTCAGCAGGTACCCCAGCCAGGCATGTAGGCTTGGCTGAACCATCTGATTTGTTAGTCCTGAGCACCCTGCAAAGCCCCAGTAGAGTTAATGGGAAGATATACAGCTTTTTGCTGATGGTGGCTTGATTCCTCATAGGAAATGCCATCGGATTTATCTGTGGTGTTGGCTGAGCTGCAGATGTTGTTAAGCCTACTGCAAAGCATTTTTCTCCTGTATATAGAAATTCTTCAGTTTGAATTGTATTGTACTGAATTTCAGCTGTGTCTAAATGAGATTCATAATGCTGAAGTAGCCGAAGTTCATAGAATGTGCTCTAATAAAGAGGTTTTCTTCAAGAACAGTGTTTGGCAGCAAACAAAGGTTTCCAAATATCCATTTAATGTGCAAAAACCCCAGCATTTTATGATGACTTTGACTTTATGGACAGTGGTTTGCTAGTCATTAGGAAGTTTTCCTTGGGAAAATAGAGATTCTTGAGCTGCAGGCTGTGAGGGGCTGAGGACTTTAACTGAGACTTTTAAAACCAGAAAAGAGATGTGTGTCATGTGATTTAAATCCATTTCTTAATTCTATCTTGAGATTAGGAGGTAGTCTAGATCAGCAGTTACCCACTTGTATGTCAAACAAGACATTAAATCCTGCATTTAATGCTATGTTTGTTGGGATGTGTTGGACTAAATAAACTCTTAGAGAACCTATAGATCAGATTTTTTTATGTAATAACAGGGCCTATGTTGCATGTTTTGTATCTGTAGAAATTTTATATTATATGTTTTAAACAAATACTAATACATAATTTTGTTCAGTATGATATCTGACCTGGTTGAGTAACTGAGAATTAAGCAAAACATCTGATTCCCGATACAGATGAGTTTGACCTTTTGAATTTGAGGAACATTTTAATTTATAAATGAAATAAAAATCTCATTTGCTCACTGAATTTTATAACGCTTTTTGTCTTCAGGTATGAAATTCTTATTGTTTTTCTATGAGCAGCTAATAATATACAATCTCTGCAACCGATGAAGAGACCAAGGCTTTTAAAAACTCAGCTAAACTAAAATTGCCACAGGTTCAGCTACTGAGCTATTACACGTTACACCAAAGTGATCCCATGGTACTTTGTGTTTCTTAAAAATAACTGATTTAAATGAGTGTATCCCACTTCACAATATGGATCCTCTCTAAAGGGCAGTTGAAAATTCATAAAAGTTTTCGAAACCGTATTTATAGTAATTTCTTTTTCTCTGGTATAGGTGGATCCCAACCTTTCTTTTTGCCTAGTGACTTTAAGGTCATGAAGTTGGTTTTCATAGTTTTCATTTTGCCACCATCACCTCTAATTAGACCTGGGTCTGTGATGTCAGGAAGATAAGAATCTCAGCATCTAAATGAACTCTTTAGCAAAGACCTTTTCTTCTGTCTATGACCACAGCTATTAAAAAGCAGTAATTGTTTCCAAGTACAATGTTCTGGAAGTGTCTTGTGATCTATCAGTTGCTCTTCAGTCAGATCTGTCCGTTACCCAAGGTCACACTTTCTGAAACGTAACCTCTTAGCAGTCTGAGAAGCTCCTTTCCCATGCACTTCCATTGAGAGGTGTTTCTGAACCTAAATCCCATTTCTTTGTTTCCAAACAGTGTTAGTTGGGGAAAAAAAGAAAAAAATCTTGCATTTCTATTGCCTTTTAAGATACTCCTTAACAGCTGTTTGTAAAGAGACTTCACCATCATAATAGGAAGATCTGTCAGGAGCAGAGCTGTAGATTAAGGGTTTTTTGCTGTCAGGATACATCACTGATTATACATATATACTGCGCTTAAACAAGAAACGTGCCTGATAATAAAGGGCAAATGCAGTCCTAAAACTGGAGCAAACTCCGTCAATGCTAACAGTTGCTGATTCTGGATGCTTTGAATCTTATGGAAAAGATTTTCAGAACATCAAAGATCTGTTTGCATAGTTCCTCCACAACCAAAACTAATATCTTGTTTCTGTTTAAATTTTGTTTAGTTCAACTCTGTTGAACAGCTTGGCTAGCATGCAAATTGCATTTTGGAGTGTGTTCTGGCAGATTTCTGTTAAATTACATCCTTAATACATCCAGTTTTATGATACAGCCCATTGTTGTCAGATTAATATTGCAGCTGGATCTAGTTATAGTTACTTGCAAATTCCAAATTATACTGTTACTTGATAAAATAAACTTTAAGCTGGGGTAAATAGATAAATCCTGGTTACAAGGTATTCAAGTTATGCTACTATCTGATTTCTGGGTGTTTTGTGTCTATCTTGCTTTAGCAGAGAGCTCAGCACGATTATGCAGGTGCATTTTGTCTTATAATAATAAACAACATCTTAGAGCGTAGTAAATACTGCATTTTTCCAGTAGGTTTAAAAAGTTGGTTTAATAATAGAAAAATACTTCTAATGCAAAAGACTTAGAAATGCTGTTTAAAATGTTCATCTATCAAATGTTTTCCAGTTACACAGAAAAATATTCCTGTTGGCTAATCCTACATCAGTAAAAACATATTTCTGTATGAATTGTTATATCTCTTCAAGAGCAATGCTTTTGCTACTTGTTACTGAAGTTTTGAAAGTTTGTTTTATGAATTTTGTTTGTGCCATGTTGAGAGAGGTACTAAAAAATGGCTTTCTAATTATTATTTCTTGGAGTTGTCTATTTTCTGTATATAAGTTCTGAGTTACAGTTTATACATTCTGAGACTGTATCTTTAGAGCAAGGTGGATAATAAATACTTGAAATCTTCTGAGAAGTGACTTGGATGTGTGCAGTGGTAAAGCAGCATATTGCAGTCAGTGTTGCTTTTGCCCTGTTCTTTCTTCCTCCAAAATGAAAGAAAAAGTAATTCCCATGCCAGAATCCAAATGCCCAAAAGGGAGAGATTCAGGCAAAATGCTGTTCAGTAAGGGGGTGGTGTTGCTGTGTAATCGTGGAGGAAAGTGGTGAATCTGTGGGACTGTGGGATCTGTGCCACTGGACTGCACTATGGCTTTCTGTGTAGCGAGGACATTGATGTACACATTTTCTACATAGCTGGGGGGTATTCCAGGTTTGCCAAATGTAATTCCATCAATCACGGTGCATAATGCATAGAGCAAGTGAAGGCACAGTGGCTGCTTGCTGGTTAGGTATTAAAAGGGTTTAATATCCCACAAACAGCACAGTGTATTGTACAGAAATAGGTTACTAGCAAGAATCTCCGTCTTCCCACAAGTGTTGGGGTGGTGGTGATTTTTGAAAGTGCACCTGATGTTTAACAATGAAGCATGTAGTGTTGCTGAAGGGAGGAACATTTGTTCATTTGCTGTTTGTTAGATAGTTGCTGTTTATTTCAAGCTAAAGCACTGTCAGCTGTGACAGGAGTGGAAAGATAATGAGTATTCCTCTGTTTGCAGCTATATGCCAGCCAGGGTGCAAACATGGTGAATGTGTTGGGCCAAACAAGTGTAAGTGCCACCCAGGATACACTGGAAAAACCTGCAGCCAAGGTAAGAAAGAATTTGTTTTTGAAATCATGGAAGTATTGTTGGTCTCTTGACCCTACCCCACCAATGCTGTGTATGTCATCTGTGTTTATAGAGTAATGAACTTATATACCAGGTCTGTCATTACTGCAGCAATTCTGATCTCGAGGCTGACATTTGTAGGGAGATTGACATCTGCAGTGGGATGACATGGAGGAAAAATTGCTTTCATTCAGAAGAAATCAATGAGATTAACATATATTTTGTAGTTACCTGCTCTCCTTAATCTGAAACAAATTATTTAAACCTTATGGTCAGGATTGTTGTTTTTCTTAAAGTCACAATTTTCAGGTTTGAATAGTGAAATAATATTTGTTTGATTAAAAACCCCATAATTCATACATTCTTACTTTAGTGTTTCTAATACTGAACTAACTAGGTTGCAATAAACTACGATGTAGTGAGAGTTGGTGTAAAAATGTAGTTTCTCTTGCGGGATTATCAGAGTTTCATTGTTTGGGGTTTTTTCCCCAAAATTTATGTCCAAAGCATGTAACAGTGTAAAGACCACAGAGTATAAACAATTAGAGAATTGTAATATGTGATTTATTAGACTTTGATGGCTAAGACGTGTTCACATACAAAGATATCCCAATTATCCCTTTTGCCATTGTCTCAGCCTACAGGAAAATCCATGCATTTTCTGAGTGCTGAGGAAGTGTAGTAGAAAAGCGTGATATTTAGAACAATTTTCTTGTTCAAGAATGTACCCTGATGTTGCTAAATTTCTTATGACGTGTTGATTTTTAGACTGAGTTATTTTCTTTACAAATAGATACGTATTATTTTCAGATTTACTAGTCCTTCCCACACTGATGTGGAAATGTGTGTTGTGTTTTTCAGTTTTCTTAAAATTTTCTATCATCACTTATATTATCATATTATCCTGTCTTTTTTTTTTTCCCGTTACTCTGGGCTGACATTTAAAAGGATTGGTTGTTATGATTTTATTCTACACGTGTTTTAGTCATCCTAAAACTTTTTAAGAAAACAGTGCAGTGAACTTACAGTTGTTATATGTATGTGTAACAGTTTTTATATGTACCAATAAATTTAACAATGTAGAAAGAATGCTTTGAAAATTGCTGGAGGCTTCAGTCTTGAACTGAATTTGCCACTTTTTACTTGCCATTAAATGCTAAGGAAGGAAAAAATGTGATAAGTTATTAAAGGAAGCCCTTTGGGCAGTATTGATGAAATATTCTTGCATGTTGTTGGTGCCAAAGGTTCCCTGGCAGATGTACATGAGATTTCTGAGATGCCTGCTGGCTGTGGTGCCCCAAATGTGCACCAGTTCAGGTGGCTGCTGCTGCTCTACTCCGTGGTGAGACCCTTGAGCTGTTCCCGGGGCCACGGTTTGTGTTCTTGCCTGTGCTGATTCAGTGTTTGGGTGAGGCTTGGAAATGCACAGTGGATGCAGAGTCTGCTTTTCCGGGGAGGAGATTCAAATGGCACAGGATAAATGTGACCTATGTTATTATACCTTAATACAGCACCTGTCCTGTTCAGTCTGTGGCCTGCTTTCTCAGTTCTGTTCTAGAATAGTAACAGAAGGAATGATGTTGTCGGAAGAAATGTTGGCGTTCCCCTGCAGAGAAGGAAGTCTTTCTAGGATGTGTGAATGGTTCTGGGCTATGAAGTATGCTCAGCTTCTTGGTGAAAAAGGGTTTTTTCTAGGAACATGGTGTATAGTTCACTACTTGAAGTTCTTGTCAACACTTGGTATATATGCATATTTATTAATTTATAAATGAAGTAATACATATTGCCTGATTTTTGTCATGCCTTCTCCCTGTCCTGTGAAGATGTGCAGCTGTACACAAGTCCACTTGGTTAGAGCAGTGAAGCTCTTATATTCCACCCCCTGGACCATCATGCAAGAAATGTAGCGTCAAGGGGTGAGGTGGCCCTGTGTTTGATGTGTGGTGCTCGTCCTACCTGCACGGCTTCAAACAGGAGTGCAAGTTCTTGTAAAGGGGGTGGAGGCTGGTAGACCCATCAATGGCTGGGATGTGACAGCTGAACCTTCAGTGCCATTAGCATGCAGAGCAAATCATTGGTTGTGTGTCTGTATTCTGAAAAGGTTTGACTCTCCACCATACTTGTGGTTGTCACTTGCATTTGTTTCTTTCCTCTATTCTTCTTTCAGAGCCTGCCTTTTTTGTTATCTGAGTTCCTTTGTAAAGTGATAGTGATGGAAATAGTTTATCAGGTTAGATAAAGACAAAACTGCGATTTACATAAAGTTGGAAGTTGTAGAAAATGAGGGTCGGTAACTTCTGAATTTGGCAATTCATTACTAGTTGATTAATCAGACTAAGCGTTGTGAGCAAAACTCTTCAGGTGATACGAATCTCTTAGAGTTTGACATGTTAGTGTGATTGCTGTTGCTGGAAATGAATGCTGATCTACTGTTTATAGTATGGTGATAGTAGTTTAATTTTTGCACTTGGTTTCTGGTCCTTGGCTTTCTATTTTCAGAGCTGGGTAAATGTGGTGTTGAATATTTGACTTCAATGTTGCCTGATCCAAGTTAGATAATAGGTAAAAAAAGGCAGAAAAAGTCCGAGTGCTGAAGTCTGCAGAAGCTAATTAAAAGAAAATAGCAGAGTGTATTGAATCTGCCTAGAAATAAGTGGCTCCTTGTTGGGTGTGCACTGAAGTCAGTCCAAGATCATATGTGGTGCAACGCAGCAGCCGAAGGAGTCTCATCTAGGTTTGCCAGCATAACACTCTTGTCCTTTCCTTACACTCACATTTTCATTTCATTTCTGTAGACATAAAATACTTGTACTCAGCAGCTTGTGTTTGTTATAAACCTGCTTTCCAGAGTGGCCAAAATGGTCAGTCTGCTTTTATGTACTCTACTGTCTTATGTTACTCTGAAATCAAGAATGCTGGTTTTGCATTGGCTGTGCAGTTGTAGGCAATGTGGGAAATTAAATGGCTGAATGATGAAATTCTCAAACACAGGACATGAGTGGACATCCCCACAAAGATATTAAAGGGATTTGTTAAACTTTTTAATAGTGTAGCACTTAATACTATTCTCATAGTATGTTACGAATAGCTGTCTCATTTGTCAGTACCAGAACTTTCATTTCTGTACTAAGAATACTTTGTATCAAGTGGTGGTGTAGAGTTCAGAGTCCTAGAGAAGGATCCAGTATTTTGAGGCTTGTAATGTAACCTATACTCTATGCAGGGCGATAAACTGGGAACAGTCGTAAATTCTTATTTTCAGCTCTGAGTCTGTGGTCATAACTCTGGAAGCAAGTGCACGACAGTTCTTAAGTCTTCAGGAGTATCGAAACTTAGGAGCTGAAGTGCAGTGGAATTTAAGCACTAGAAGTTAACACAAGGCACTGGTAAAATCCCATCCTGTCAACTTAATTTCAGTGTTACTGTTCCTTATTCTGTCCCTACTTCTAGTTAAGTGTTTTATACTTAGCTCTGTTGTGCCTTTTTTTTGTAAAGTGATGCTTTTTGTTGAAAAGAGGAAGAATACAAGTACTTTAGACTAAGAGAACATTTTTTTCCCTCTTACTTCAAAATGATGGTTGTCAGTGAACCTCAGCATATTCAACACTGTGGGTTCCTTGGGGATACATCTGTGAATTGCAATCAAATGCTAACAGAGTTTTTGAACGTAACAATGACTTTTTTACCAGACACATTGCATGTGTAATAAATATGTTAATGCAGCTATAATGTCTGTCAGGAACTGCCTACTTGTGGTATGTTTTACAGAAAAAAGAAAAAGCAACTTTTTCTTTGTGGTGCCAAGAGAAGTTTGGCTTTCAAAATGTGAGCTTTCATCTGCTTATTGTTGGAGATTTTTATGTAGAGCTTTTCTTACACAAAGGTTTCAACAATGAAAACTTGTCCTTGCCTTCTAGCATAATCATCTGCTGCATTTCTGTTTGACCTAGGTATATACCTACAATCACAAGTCTTAGCAGAAGATCCTGCTTTCACAGGAGAAAATGTACATTCTTGTACAGCCGTTTCTCTCAAACCCAGCAGGTACCTTCTTGGGAGTGGTGGTTGTTGTGAGAAGTACGTTCTCCTTGAAACTGCTGAAACTTTTTCCAGTTCCCAAAGAGTGAGAGCTGAAAAGGGGTGCTGTCTCTGCAGCACATGATCTGCAGGAGGACTGCAGAGGTGGTCATCACTCCTTCTTTATCATGCACAGGTCCAGCCCTTATTTTTGCAATCTTTCCTCACTGAAGTCTTGCTTAGGCTCACCTGATCTTCCTCACCACTTGAGGAGAAAATATTCCCCTTCAGGTTTCCTGGAAACATCTTGTTCAGCCTTACACAGGAAGAAATGGAAAGTTATATCCCTCACCACCACCCTCTTGCAGAAGAGGGGAGTGGGAAATGTTCTTGCCCTTAAATGTGCTGTTCTTCCTGAGACCTTGGAAAATGACGTAAGGGGAAGGGTTCTGGGGAGGGCCATGTGTGCATGGTGCTTGCTATTCCTTGACTCCATGAAGATGGAAACAAAGTAGGTCAGAAGAGAAAGGATTTTATGATAACATAAACACTGTTAGGAGCTCTCAGGAACAGCAGTGACATAACAGGCAAAATCCTTGTGGCTGAGTTTGGATTACATTAGTGTTTTGTAGTCTGATACATGTATTTTCACTTGATAGCTCTGCATTTTATCAGTCAAAATGAAAGGGAGTGTATTTCTCAGTTTTAGAATGACATTTAGAAGTAGTTTGCATGCAAAGAATATGATCGTTAATGTTATTCTCTACAACTAAGCGATTACAGAGTTTCAGGATGAATTTAAAATCCAAACATTAGGAACTTGTAAAATTCCAGGGGTAGTTGTCTAGAACCAATGTTTTCTCTAACTTCACCTCCACAGTGAATGTAACTTTTCTCACTGCATTTACTGCATGGACCCAGTTAAGTTTTCTGCTTTAGTTCTGAAAAGCAATCAATGAATTACTGACTTCGTTCTAACCACAGTTGTATTTATCTTTCTGGTTCAGCATCTTAACCCTGAGCCTTCGCCTCTAGTCCACAGAAGGCATCTGCCACCTCCTCAGCTGGCATTTTATAAGTGGCTACTCTGTGTGTGTGTGTATATACCACATGACAGGAGCCTCAAGGCTTGCTTCTCTACTACATGGATTGAGGGACACTTGGTAAGATAGTGCTTAGTACTGGGAGATGGTCTTCAAAAACTTCTGGAAATGATGGTGATTCTCTGTCTGCGACAGACCCCCAGAAAGCATGGTGCAGTGTTAGAGATGAGGGTTGATAACTCGGTTTTTGAAGTTCTTGCTGGCTGGATTTGTGAATAGATTCGTTATTTTCATCTTTGTTGTCATCTGTGTTCATCACTATACAAATAACTAACAGTTAAAATAAGTTACGGATTATTCTGGTTTACTCAGATAAAATCAACACGTATTCTTGGAAGAGAATTCTGAAGGAAATCACTCCATTTTTACTGCTTGTTTGAAGTTCTACCTACTAATATGGAAATTGTAGGCTGAATATTTTTGATTCAAGTTATGAATTCTGTATTAAATTGTAAATCTGAAATACTAGCCCTCGTGTATTGTCCTTGACAAATACAGCTGATGCCAGATACTTTTTTTGTATTTTCTACATGATAAGGAATAAATTTTCTCTCTGAGATTGTCTAAAGTAGGTTAGCATCAGCTTTCCTACCTTCCTCTGCCACTAATTTTGAAGCATGATAGTGAATCACTGAATTGCTATCAGAATTGCTGATAGTGATTGCAGAGTGATGTTTGCTTTCTTTCTCCTCCTCCTCCTTCCGAGTGCTGGCTGGCCCTGGACATGGCATCAACATGAACAGTGGCAAGATGTGGGCAGCCTGAGCTTGTGTACTGCCTAATGAAACAGTTGGCACTTCATCTAATACTAATACTGTCATTTTTTAAAAGATGCATTTGAAACCGAGCAAAATTAGCTGCTTGGCCAGAGGGATGAACAGCGCTTCATGCAGGATGTTCTGAACACCTGCTATCAGCTGAACTGCATTTAGAAAGCTAATTGCCATATTTTTCCTTCCTTCTCCAGCAGCTTGAACTGGTAGTTTTGCCATGCATGCCTTGTGTGTTTTCTTTTCCCACCTTCTTCACCTGTGCCCTTCATTTCAGATCTGAATGAGTGTGGACTAAAGCCGCGGCCGTGCAAGCACCGGTGTATGAACACCTACGGCAGCTACAAGTGCTACTGTCTGAACGGCTACATGCTTATGCCAGATGGAACCTGCTCAAGTACGGCCAGCCTCGCTGCTTGCTCTTTTCCAGCTTCACAAAATCCCTGCTTGAGTTTCCCCGGGAAACTTCTGTGAAATGAAGATGAGTCCCAAAGTAAAAGATTAATCTTGCTGGAAATGAGGCATCTGCACAAGACGAGCTCCTTTTTTCCTAGTTAAATTAGGCTGAAAAAACCAGGAGCGATTGTTTTGATTTTATTAGTTTTATTGAAAGATTCCCCCAAGACATTCTTCAGGGCTGTAAATCACTATTAATTGGCCTTTGAGGACAAGTGCTGGCAGTTTTCATTTCAGCAAGGCACCTGCAGTTCTGCTGCCTTACGGCCTTATGCGTGTAAAATCTTTAACGCTGCAGATGTTGGTTGTTTGACTGGTATAAAAACTGTACTGCCATCTCTCTGGAGATCAGGTTCCTAGTTGCTCCCATAAAAGCAGTTATTTTGAATGTCTAGGCAGAGAGAAGGGGAGAGGAATTACCTTTAATTAGAGATGCCCCACTTTTAAAATGGCAGTACTGTCCAGGAGAGTCTGTGGTACATACTAGTCTTTATATTCTGGGGACTGCATTCTATAACACAACTTACCACAATTGTGGTGGTTTTCTCTTCTTTTTTTTTTTTTTTTTTGAGATGTAGTTTGTGGAAAGAAAAATTTTTACTAGCAGATGTATTTCCTCTTTGAAGGATGCCTGGTAAATTCAGCAAGCAGCTTCCCACTTTTATCATAAATATGTGACATCTTAATTCTACAAAGTTTTCAGTCACTTTCTAGTACTGATCAGAGTCTTTCTCTAAACATGTTCCATTATTTTTCTCCAGATGCCCTTTCTTGCCTGATGGCAAACTGTCAATATGGTTGTGACGTGCTGAAAGGGGAAGTCCGCTGCCGCTGTCCTTCTCCAGGGCTGCAGCTTGGGCCTGATGGCAGGACTTGCGTAGGTAGGTGAGCAAATGTAGATTTAACTTTAATTTTTTTCTCCAAAATGCTTTTATCCTTACACAGAATGCAGTTCAAGAGAGTTTATCAGATGTACTCAGAATGCATAGAACATGCATTTTAAAGTTGTTAGTAATGAGAATTGTAATAAGGCTGTTGCTCAGGTGCCCTCCTGTCAGAGATCGCCAGTGTTTTCCTCCAGTCCTGCAAGTTTCGTTGTGTGTGCCTAAAGCCCATACAGATTCCTTGGTATCCAAGCTCTCAGCCCTTGCCACTCCTGCTACTGGGTTCTTTTAAATTATTGCTAACTCCAAAATTCCTGCCTGCATAAAAAAAGGAATGGGGAGATCACCTTTCCCTCAGACCCAAAAAGGCAGTGCTTAGCTCAGTGGGTAGAAGGATAATTTGTAAAAATCATTGATATTATAGTGGGGCAAGGTGAAGGGCTGTGCATGCTCCCAGCATTAGTGGGACTGAATGTGCAGTCTTTATTCCATACTGTGAAAACTCCAGGTTAAAATAAACACAAGAGCCCAGAGTATATAAAAGTGAAATATTTTGTTCCCACGTTTGTGAACATGGAAAAGGTGCTTATGGTTAATCAGACTCTACTATGGCCCGAAGAACAGTGTGACACATGATTTCATTAGTCATTAACTATACATCCTGAGTGGATATGATGCTCCAGTGATTTTATTATTTATAATCTGTGGAGTGCTACGATTCCATAACCAGTAACAGCACTTGCACCGGAAGAATGTAGAAAAATGGGGATGTCCTGATCAGCTGTTTGGGTAAGTTGGCTGTCCAAAGGGTAGGTGGTTCTCCAAGTGCCTGACCTATGCTGACCAAGAATTTCTTGGCAGAGAAAGGGACAGACTCCAGATCTTCTGATGTGAAGAGCAGGCTTCACACCAGCTTGGAGGCTTTCTGAAATGCATGATTGACAGTCTGTGTATGGGAAAGAATGGAAAGAACAGGAGAAAAAAACCTGTTGTTACAGGTTGTTACATGTTGAAGGGATTACATTGTGATTAATCCCATTGTGGATATTATGGCAGAGAGGTCTTTGGAAGATACTTGTGCCATGCCGTAGTGGGCTGAGTGGTTTTAAATACAAATTCAAGAAAGTTACACCAAGTAGAGAAATTTGCTAGAAAAAATGCTTGCAACATTCTTCTAGTGAGTTCAGGCAAAATGCCAAAGACTAACACTCAGACCAGTCTTTTGAAGCTCTTTGAGTTCTTCGGTGCAGTTTTCAAAAAAACACTTTTTTTTTTTCCCAGAAAGGCAAAGAACTGTGTACCCACATTTTAGTTGGGTGTGCATCATTCAGAATGATCTCATAACCTATTTCTAGAATTTCCACAAGACTTTCAGAGCAACCTTGTACAGTACAAAGAAAATAGTTACAGCAAGAGATATCTGTTCTTCCCACATCGTAACGTAATGTTCTCCTTTTTTTTGGTAAGAAGTGACTGTGACATGCACCCTTTTCTGTGTTATTTCTTTATCAAGTTTGAGATAAATATGTGACACCTCAGAGAGCTGAAGCTCCTTGGGACTAGGGCTATGCTTTTTTCTTATGTTTGTACAAACCTGTCACTGTTGGGGAGGTTGTTGGCTCCAGCAAGGGTCTGGATAATGCTGCAGTACAAACAGAAGTGCCGGTGATGGTAAGAAAATCGAAGTGTGCGTTGGGTACAGCTCATGAAATCCTTGTTTGAGGAGAGTTTAAAAGACAGCTGGGAATGCAATGCTTATTTTTAGCACAGGTGGAAATTCCTCTAGGCATTATTCTATTCTTAGTTTAACACTTGCTGATCATTCTCTTGTTTAAAATGTTCCTTCCAGACAATCAGTAAAGAGCCACCAATTTGGCTATAAAAGTATTTCATATACACTAAATGACAACAAAGTGAAAGAATAATTCAGCAAAGTATTCAGTGAAAATGTGGATTAAACAGCTAATTAATTGATTAATGACTCTTGAATCAATAAATCAATCAGTGTTGCCAGGGTTTTGGATTGGGATTT
The DNA here is from genome assembly GCA_013398015.1 of Oreocharis arfaki. Classification (NCBI taxonomy): domain Eukaryota; kingdom Metazoa; phylum Chordata; class Aves; order Passeriformes; family Paramythiidae; genus Oreocharis; species Oreocharis arfaki. The sequence goes on along the minus strand of VZRR01004411.1, from coordinate 390,871 downwards.
TCATTTAATGAAATGAGCCATATACAAATTTCATATACAAATTATCTGAAATTATTTGAGGGCTGAAAATAATGATTTTTCACTATAAAATTAATTCTTTCCTTTTTTTGTGTGTGTTTAGAAACTTGAAAATATGGCCTTGTAAACTTATAAATCATTCAACTTTTTAAATTAGTCTCATAGTTATTTTGTGCTTGAGTTGGTAATATGGTCATACTTGCAGCAAGGGAGAGAAGCAATTCTGCTTCTCTGGTGGACACTGACCATCACGCTCATTAGGTGCTGACCATCACAGGCCTTATGTGCCTTTGGAGCAGCTCCTTGGTGCTGAGGTGAGAATCCAAATCACCCCTCCATGCCCTGCTTTTCCTAGGAAGCGGATATGAACCACAGCATGTTGCAGCAGGCAAAGGGAAACAGCCCCACACCTTTTAGTCCAGGTGTGAATTGACTTGAAAGAAGCCACAGTCACTGTACTCTTTGAGAGCTGCACGAAACTAATCACAAACACTTGCATATCATCTTGTGGCTACTGATCAAAAAGTGGTTTTCCCCTCAGTAATGAGCATCCACGCACCTTTCATTATATGCAACTGGAAGGCTGTTACATTTTTCCATATTTTTTTTCATCAGTTTTGAATAATGAGTAGCAGTTCGGTCCTGTAACTCTAGGACATATAACTGCCTACCCCTACACTGCTGCCATAATTTAACATAATTTTTGCCTTTTGTGAATTTGAAAAAATATGAATAAATATGAATAGGTACAGAGGAATAAGCAAGACATGCTACATTAGATTTTTAAAGATCATAGTCCATGCCATGATGAGGTATATTCAGTGGCTAATCTTTTTCTTACTGAACTACTTTTCGAAGTTGTGATTTAAAGATTAAAAAAACCCAAGCAAAACCAACAAAGAACACAACTAACTCATAGTAATCAAAAGTCTGAAACTTGCAGCCTTGAAGTTATATTTTAATAAAGGGTAGAAAATTGTGACTTGTAGATTAAATTATAATAAGAAACATGGTAGGGTTTTTAAAACTTAGTAACACATTCAAAGCCTAAAATGTTAACAGTAAATTCAAATCGAGAGGCAGATTTATAGGAAGATTCAGGCATGTGGAGAGGTGCCCAGTATTGGCCTTGTTTTCTTTCTCATTGAGGCCTTTACTACAACGTTCCAGCAGTGCTCTCAATGGAGGGAGAGCAGCCAGATGGGCCAGGAGGTTGGGAGCTCAGGACTTGAATCCCTGCTGTCCTCAGTAATTCTTCGTGCAGAGTGGGACAGTGCCAGCAGGAGCTACTGGGACAACCCATCTGGCCAGTAATTCATGGCTTTAGGTCACTTCTTTTGGCTGTGGGAACGGCAGCTTGGAGAAGCTCAAGCTCCGTCTCCCCCGCCTCAGGTGGCTGCCCTGACTAACCAGCAGCTTTCTGCCTTGTTCAGGCCTCTTTCACAAGAGCAGCAGGGCATCAATCACTCGGCTTTGTTTTGCGCTCTTGACATCGGCAGCTGAAGTGCTCCTTTTGGGAAAAGAACTGCGTGGAGAGCAAAATCTTGCTTTCCCGTAGATCAAGAGCGTGATAGAGCTGCAGAGCAAAGGCTTGAACTGTGCCCTGTAGATAACCAGCAAACACAGGAGCTGTATGTGTCAGAAGCAGCCGTGCATGGCAGGTCTCTCCCTCAGTGGAGAATTAGTGTTCAAGCACTCGCAGCCTCAGCTCAGTATCCAAGGACTGCAGAGTGAGTGGTAGCGCAAGCAGCTTTTGTGTGTCAGCCTGACCTCGTCTGAGGGTTTCCCCGACAGGGAGAGCAGCAGTGGGTGAGCATCGGCTGCTCCCTGGGCATCTGCCGGTGACCCACAGCTGAACTTAGAGGGCACAGCCAGAAGAAGTGCTCAGCTATTACTGCTGGCTGACCAAGGGCCCTTATGAAAAATACTTTGGCCATTCTTTGGCTTTCCATTATGTGAAACCTGTTTAATTTAGACAGCATACATTGTGTTTTAACTGTTGTTAAGAATAATGCAGTTCCTTTGTTTCCACAGATATTGATGAATGTGCTACTGGGAGGGTTCTCTGTCCACGATTTAGGCACTGTGTCAATACTTTTGGAAGCTACATTTGCAGGTGCCATAAAGGCTTTGATCTGATGTACATCGGAGGCAAATACCAATGCCATGGTAATAACAAGCTATTTTTAATGTGCACATAATAGAGCTGCATGTTCTAAAGTGAAATTAATGGTTCAAAGAGGAATGTTTATTTATTATGGCTGAAATGTTGAAGCAGGTGGTTTTACACTGCATCAGTATTTTAAGAAAGGTGGATTATAGAAATAGACTATGAAAGAGAAGGCATTAGCCCACATTCTTGTAACTGGTTCTTATGTGGAAGCTAGTGGGGAGAGCAGAGCTGATGACCCCAGGAATTCCTTTCCAAAGCCTTTTTTCCTGCAGGGTTCACTGTCATTGGCAGTTGTAGGCTTGGAGCAGTGTATGAGCTTAGGTCGTGTCTGAGCTGTAGCACTAGTGTGCTCCATAGCATGCCCCAAGATCCAAGATAAGAAAATGTGCACACCCTGGCTCCTCCCAACCCAGACTGCCCAACTTTCCTTCCCCTGAAGACAGGTGGGGAAGAGGCAGGAGTTGGGAAATAACCTGGTTTTGTCTGGACATGAGACTGGAATGCAGCTGGTATATGCCCTTCAACAAAGATATTCCCAGGTCTCTCTGCCTTAGTTTCACAGGGTCTCAACTGGTTATGATTCTTTCACTGAAAAAAAGATCGTGTGGAGATAATGAGGCAGTGCTTTATGTTTGCTTAAGTATTTTTTTTTAGAGAAATTTGTATTCAGAGCACTGGAGTTTGGAGATTTTTGCTTGCATCACTGACAATAAATGTGGGTATGCCATATGAAAGGTTCCCAGCAGTTTCTACTTGGTGTAGAAACATCTATACAGATGTATAATATAGGAAGCATTTTATGAAGAAAAAACAATTTAATATCTGTGTGATTAAGAACATGCATATTTCTATGTTCTGTTTGGTTTTTTTCTTATTCTGTCACCTGTAAGAAGTGGCTGTTAAAATTGTGATCTTCACGATCTCAACTGCAGTCTACCCATGGCATGTCTGAAGCCGATGCTGAGGTATAAGCTGAGCAATACCAAAGTTGCCAAATAGTCCCTATTTACCTTAATGTTTGGATCACCACATTGATTTGTGACTATTTTCCTTTTCCCACTGGCAAAAGTTTTATTATTTTTTTTTAAATAATCAAAATTGCAGTAATGTTTGGGGTTTTTTGCAGGGATAAGCAGAAAGTCAGGTTTCATTGAAGCAAATGATTTTTTTAATGTAAATTTTCTGTTGCAGATATAGATGAATGTTCCCTTGGCCGCCATCAGTGTGGTAGTTTTTCACACTGCTACAATGTTCCAGGATCCTACAAATGCAAATGTAAAGAAGGGTACAGAGACAATGGAACAAACTGCACACGTATGTAATGCTCCTTTTAAAATAGAGATTCTGAAAGCTTATGCATCCCATTTTGTAAACTTTAAGGTACAGCACTGTCAGGCTCAGTTTCTCTTAACTATTTTTAATACTAAATAAGGGGCTGGGGAATGTAGTAGGAGTTTTCTAGGTCTTAGCATGCCTTGGTAAAAATATCTTTCCCTGAGACATTTTCATAATTAGAAAGAAATTCACCTCTCCCTATTCACAGCTTGATTCTAGAGATTGCTTCAGGATGAGAACAACTGAGTAAGCAGGGTAGGTCTGATCAAACAGTGCATATTACTCATACCCTGTTGTTATGTACACTCCACAACTGGCCCATTTCAGCAGCTCACCCTATCCACTCCCTGCTGCTTCCCAGATGTGAGCAGAGCCAGGAGGGAGGATTTCTCTGGAAGGATTTGCTGTTGAAAAATTCCCTTGGCCACCTTCCTCTTGGGAGAAGCAGCCATCCCCTTGGTACAGAATAGGGTGTTTGAGCTCCCCCATATTTGACATCCCACAAGACTGTTCAACTCTATGACATCTGCTGGATCTTTTTGATCCTGCATTCCTTTGTGGGATCTGGTCTTTGGTGACTCACTGATTCTTTAAAGAGCAGTACCATTTTTTCCCTTTGGCTGTAGCTGTCATGGTGGAAGGTGTTCTTCTACATCCTGAGTGCTTGCAATTATGTGTAGGCACATTTCAAGTGTGTTGCTGGGACATAGTCCTAACGGGCATTTTATATTTTAATGTATTATAAATGTCAAAATTGCAGTGTATTCAAAGGGATAATAATAAACAAGTGGCCAGAGGGAAAACCTTTTTACCTGCTATCATCAAACAATTCACTGTTTAACAAACAGTAGTTCTTCATTTTAACTGCATGTTATGCTCAAAACGCTTGTACACAAAATATGTGACTAGAGTTCTTAGTGAGCCTTTTAAGATCTTCAGTGAGATATAAAAGACTTAGTAACAAACAGAAAATAACAAAACAGATATTCTTGTGTTTCATATCTGCAGAAACTCTCCTTGTGAAACCAGGTTAAAATTTGTTGTCCTTTCTTTATGAAACATTGGAGGCGATGGTACTATGGGCACTGTCACTGTGGTGAAGTTGGTGCTCAATCCACCACCTCATTTTTGTGAAGGCTGAAAAATGTCATTTGCTTAGTTTCCTGGTGTTTAGCAAAGGTAAAGATGTAAATGAAGGCTGGCTTAGGTTCAATCTCTAAAATGATTACTGCGTATTGACAAGGAGAAATGTTTAGAAGGAAAGGTCTGCAAGAGCTTTCTTAAGCCAAAGGTATCTGCCCATCTGTGACCAAAATGGTTGTAACATTGGAGTCTTACTAAACTTTCTTCCACTCCTGATTATGAACTTGTCTAGTTTAGAGGGCTGCTTAACCCATGGCTTCCTGCCCATGCTTTTTTAACCAGCAGTGCTTTTGGGTAAGTTTTGCCAACTCTGAAAGAGGCTTGATGCTTGGGAGGGGGTGGGATGGAAGTGTCTTGGCCTTCAGTGATTCTAATTTATCTCCAAACTGCTGCAATGCCAAGTACGCCCTAAAGGGATGTGATAATTTAGCAGTGCTGGTGATAAAGCATGTTGCTAACTAACAGAAACTTTCAGAGGAAGAAAAATTATTTCATCCAGTCTCTCTGTGTCATAATGAAATAGATTGTTAAGTCTCTGGAGTGAGAAGCTGAGATGTCCATTTTGGTCCCGTTTTGATTCTCTTTTCCTATTGTTCTGATCGAACCACCTGGTTCATACTAGATATTCAAGGGAGATTGCTCTCTCCCTGAGGGAGGCAGTGGTATAACGAGTAGGATTGTTGATGTTGGAGGTACAACCCCTCAGACCACCTCATGTACCTGCTTTTGTTACAGAAAGGCCAGTGACCAGGCCAACAGCTCGGCCGACAGCCAGGCCAACGACTTGGCCAACACCCCAGCTGACAACTCAGCCTACCCCTGGGCCAACAACTCGTGCTACACCAGGGACAACTCAACCTGCACCCAGGACAACGACTCGACTGACACCCAAGCCAGCCACAAGGTATGTGCCAGTGACAACAACGCCGGTCACGACGCCAGTGACAAAGCCTCCACCTCCAACACTGCCTCAGCCTACAACGGTGAGACCTACACTACCACCACAAAGAACTCCTCTGGTAACAACTGAAGAGCCTTCACATGTTCCCGTTGAAACCACATCTTCCCAAGGAGTTATAGATGACAACAGGATCCAGCCAGAGCCTCAGAAACCCCGAGGAGATGTGTTCAGTACGTAATTTTTTCATATGCTTTCATTTATCAAAGCTGTAGAGGCAGTAGAGGTAGAAGCATGCACTATATTGTTTGGATTTTTTGGAATGCTAGGCCATTGAGAACAGAGAAATCAAAGTGAAAATTGTCATATGGTAAAGCTGCACAAATAGTTGATTTTATTAAGAAAAATTTGGGAAGAAAGTTCTGAATCAACTAATCAAAAAATGTGTTTATTTTTTCCCCCTGAAATTATGGAGTATATTGTCCCATAAAAGTACTTAATTATGCTTTAAGATGAAGGTTTTAGGGAAATGGAAGACGTTTTATTGAAAAGTATTGAAGTGCAACATAACTCATAAAGTAGTTGGATTCAAGTTCAGAGAGTTGAGAGTCACTCTTAAACAAAGTATTACCACAGCTTTAAGGATGGTAAATAAATGGGGTCATGTCTGATTGCCTAAAGACTTTTCTGTGACCTGTTTTTTACAGGTTCGAATTGTCTCAGATGGTCATGACTAAACAATGGGAAAAATGCATAAAAATAGCATGGAGGCTAATTTTATGGGCTGTGTCTGTGGAAAGGGATACGTGAAAAGCTGAAGATAGGAAAGATTCTCGTAGCATGGACACATGTAATTTTAAGAGCTCCTCTGAAATCTGCAGCACCATTGTGCCAGCTTTAGTGCATACCACAGGAGACATTGCTGGCACTTACAGAGCTGTGCATGTCTGCCAAGAAATACTCAACACTCGATTTCATCTTTAGTCCTGCAGCTAATTTTAGAGACAGGGAGGGTGCATTGGATCAGCTCTTCAGCTTGTTGTACAATAAAGCTGCTGAAGCAATGCAGTAGGAGGAAAAGTTTGCTGTCTCAGAGCAGGTGCACAAGCAATGTGGGAGTTTTTTTCTGGTTGCTTTGGCATCTCTATGGTAATTTCCAGGGCTTTGTTGTTGCAGGTCATTACTCAGTGAAATATTTTGTTCCTTGTAAAAGAGTTTTTCCCTGTGACATTTTATCTGTTGTAGACAGTTAGATAAATTGAAAATGGAGAGGGAAGCTGACAAATGTTAGAAGCCAAATCCTGGTACTGCTTAGTAGAGTGTACCTTTTGGCTTCATATTCAGTTAAAAATGTAGAAATACGTTTAAGTGAAATTCTAATCAAAAATACAACAAATACTTAAAAAGCTTAATATAATGAGAACCAACTGTTAAAAATACAGTTTTGTGGAAATTGTTGTAGACTCCAGCACTGTGCTTCCCAGGTGTCTCGTGTTGCAAGTGTTCTCTGGAATTCTAAAGCAGAGGGATATTTTTCAGCTATTTTCATGAAGTCATAACAATCCTCTGTGTAAAGCTTATTATTTACAATTACTCTTTCTGTATTGTCCCTGGAGGCTAGGTTTTGAAGCTAATGCTTTCAATACATATGCTTCAGATATAGAAGTTTGGAAAATAGGAAAGTAAAAGCCTTTTAAGTTTGGCTTGGTCTGAGTGCAGCTTGCATTATGGTATATATGACAAACACAGGATCTTTGCAAAGTGTTTATCAACTCTTGGTTTAGGTCAGCTGCCACCCTCTGAGGTTTGTCATATCCATACATGGCTTCAAAGGCTTCAGTGCACAGCACAGCAGGTCTGAATCGGGTCAAGCAGCAGCAGCTGTTCCTGGCCTCAGTAGGTAATACAGGGACAGAGAGTCCTCAGATCAAATCAACAGATGTCTGTCTTCAATCCCATATAATTTTTTTTGATTCCCTGCAAGACACATACTTGATATACATATGTGTGTGACATAGCTGTGTGACTCAAAGCATACTCCACTTGTGCTCCAGATGATGCTAGTAGTGTGGTCCTTAATGGAGCTGGTGTCTTTTCTCCTCTCTCTTTTCTTGTTCTCTCCTTTCCACTCTGCTTCCTGCTCTGTTTTTCTACCTTTCTCTTCTGGATGCTTTGAAAGTATCGTCTAAGTAGTGGTCACTGGAGTCATCTCCTACCTTGTCTGTGTCTAGAAGCACTTGTATAGGGAGTGCACAAAAGCATTTGTTAAGGAATTGCAGCCTACAGTCGAGTGCAAAACAGTTCTGTTTCAGAAGAATATGCTACTTTCTCAAAGAAAGCATTGCTTGCAGAGTAAGGTGTTTCTTCACCTGTTCAATCCTGTTACTGTAGGAGTTCATGGGGAAGAGGAGAAGTTACATCTCCTCATGTGGGATGTTTAGAAAAGCAGGCAGAAAAGTTATAGCCCACATGCATTACTGCAGTGGGATGTACAGAGCATGTCTCTGCCTCTCCTCAGTACTGGACTTGTAACGGTAACACAGAGATACTTGAGCATCCCCAGATGCTGTCACACCAGGGGTTCAGCAGCATGGGAGCATTTTGCCAGGTGCTGCATTCCTGGGCATTAGCTGGGCTGCAGACCTGGCTGCATGAGTGTTCTTGGCTTGTGGCAAATGCAAAGTGAAGTGCGTTACCTGAAACGCCTTTCACGTTAGCTTACAGATCGTGCGTGCAGGGTGGGCTGAGCTTCAGGCTTCTGCTGTCCCGCCCTGCCCCTGCTCCAGGCCTGCAGGAGAGCAGTGCCTGGCTGCGTTTGGCTGCAGCTGCTCGGTGTGAAGCACTGCAAGCTCAGGATCGAAGTGCTCGCTCCGAGTGTAAGATGGTGCCTCTCCAAAATAGTTCCTCACAGCCAGACACAATGTTTAACAATCACAGCGTTAAGACAAGATTTCAAACTGGAATGACCAGTAACATTTAGCTAACCTTTCATTTGCTTCTTAGCTGCTATGTGGATGTGCCAAACCCTCCCCACCTCCAAAAACATTTGTGGATTTTTCACTTACCTCTATATTTCCTGGGGAAGGGGAGTTTTGAACAATTTCCTTCAGCTTCTTTAAAGCAGTTTCTGTTCTAGTCTCACCTACATCAGACATCTTTGAAATATTCCTGGGTTGTGGATATGAGGTAATTTTGTTTGGTTTATACTGAGCTTCTTTAGGTTCATTTCCCCACATCAACTGCTTCTCCAGTCAAGGCAGCAAAGAAGCCAGCTCTCAAAAATTAATTTGCACTCTGGTCCCCATATACCTGCCTGGAAAGAGAAGAAAAAGCTTTGCTCTTGCTGCCTTTATTTGTTTCCCACTAGAGAATACAGGCAGCAATTAGTAGTCTTGTAACTCTTATTTTCTTGAATATGAGGAGAAAATCGATATTAGATCCACTCAGGTCATGAAGTAGGATTAAACTTCAGTTTTGTAAAGACTTCAGAAGAATTTGTGTCATCTTAGGTGGCTGCTTCCTCCTGTGTCTCCAAGGGTTGTTGTATTCCCGAGAGTCACAAAAGGTAGTATTTAATCGCAGGGATGCGCAAAACCCAGCGCAGAGAGCACTGTACCCAGCAGCCCCTGGCAGTTCTGGTCTCCCAGCCATTGGCATCTGCTAAAGACCTCAGTATTTACAGTTGTGTTTTTAGCTGGGTTATCTTGGGATGCTTGGACATTTCCCTTCCTTTTCTTCCCATGGAGCTCTGAAGCCTTAGCCAGGCTTGGAGAAGGCAGCACTGGTTTTCTTTGCCATCAGATAGCTGCTGCTTCTGTCAGGCAATCCGTGGCAAAGGGGCCATTGGCTGCTGCACAGTGATAGATGTTCTAGTGTTCCAGACCAAATCCTGCAAATCCCGGTGCTCTAGGATTGGTCCACATCAAGAGAGGAAACATACTGGGGCAAATGTACTTTTTTCTGCAAGCATTTTTCAAATTCTAATTTTATGTTAGTTAACCTTTTCCTGGGCTACACTTGGTGACTCCTTGCTCCCTATTTTCTCCCTTTGTTGTTATTTGACCTGCTGTTCCACACACTTACTAAACTTGACCTAGGCTTCCACTTTAGAGCTCTCTTGAATGTGCTGCTCAACTTGAAATGAGCTGAGGACCAGAGGAATTGCTCTGTTCAGGAGTGATGAAGAGCACAAATGATGAAAATGATGATAATGTTATTTAAATGCCTTTGCAATTTTTCAAAAGTTTTGGGTTGTTGCTTTTCTTTAGGTACTTTACCCCTTTTCTAAAAATGCCTGAAGTGACTTCAGGGAACTGCTTTTTTAGAGAACAAAAAAATTAGTATTTTTTAAAATGGAATTCCTACACTTGGCCTTTGAACCACTTAGTCAGATGCAGACAGTGGAATCTGGCACCGAGGATAATCTTCTCCTGATATGGATATGGGGGGAATGGCAATGAGAGAGGAATGCAGTGATAGCTTAATATTTAACTATTTCAGGACTGATACAAACTACAGTGGAGTACAGAGGAATCTTGTCTAGTTATAAATCTCTAACAAATAGAACAAACTTCTCAATAAGATTATGAATTTATGCTACCATTGGGATCTGGATGATAAGCACTAAAAGCATAAACTTAAAGCATAATACTAGATACCCACAGAACAAGAACAAAACTCCTTATCTGTCTTAAAAAACAGTTCAGCAGTTTTCCTTCTTAGCCCTTAGTGGAGCTAAGAAAAGATTGGAATTAGGAAATGTTTTTCATAACAGTTATTAAAAATGTAAAGATTGGATTAAAACTTCATTCTTTCTTTTATTCCTTTCAGTGACTGCAAAGTCCTTAGTGCTGTAAATGCAGTTTTGTAATCCTTGAAGCTGTTGAAAAATGGGAAATAATAAAAGCAAAGATTTGGGGTCTTGTTATTCCTTGATATCATTGGAGTAGCATTATTTTACAATAGCATTTCATTTTTTGCTGTTCTGGCACCTTTTAAAATGTATTTATCTATATATTTAAGCATTTAAGATAGGTGCTTTGTCACTGTTGGCACTGTGGAGTTCAGTCATGAAATCTAGGAGTCTTACAAGCCTCACCCTCAATCAATCTTCCAGCAAGTTTTGTCCCCTGATCTGATATGCAAGCTTTTGTACATTCCTTGTTTTAGCTGTGTTTCCCAGAAACTCAGTTGTCACTCTGCACCTCCTGAGTGGATGTTCCTAGAAAAGCAGGCAGGTTACTTTGCAGAAAACCTTCTGCAAAGATAAATACCAAGATGCTTGATTTCGGTAAAACTTCACGAGCCTTGTAACTGCCCAAGAAATGCCAGATTGGACTTCAGAGTGCTGGCATGCTGACACTGTTGTGTCTCCCCTCATATGTAAATAGTGCTGGAGAGGGTGGCACAGTCCATGAAAGCCCTTCCTGAAACAATTCTTACTGCAGAATTTGAATCTGTAGAGTTTTAAGAAACCTATCCTAGACACTGTGGGTATCCAAAGGGAAGGGTGAAATGTACCTCTCTGTTGCCTCTTCTTTTTAGCCCAGCATATATCAAAATCTTCCCTGGAGGAAAACAGGACTTATTCTTGTTTTCTCAGGCTGGTTGACCTCTGGACTACCCTTTTAGCTGTTTTCTACTAGTTCTATGTGAGATCTCATCGCTTGCAGGAATTTTTTGGAAGTGGCATTTAACAGCTTTCAATCATAACTATTCAGTCAAAAAGTCTTTGTCCTTTTTAGTTGTTTTTTTTTAGCAAATGGGAAGCTTAGTCATGATTATTGTGTGGAATGGAATCGTACTTACAGTGCAAAACCAGTGTTTTCTGTAAGCCAGAGAACTGCATTATTAATAGTAATAACGATTAATAATAACATGACATTGCACTCCATGTTTTGGTTCTGTAACACCGAAACAGCAATTATTCAGTTTATTGCAAACAAGCTGGTATATATACATGCTCTTTCTTATACTCCCAAACTCAGCAACTAGAAAGTAAATCAAAAAATGCTCTACTGTTTTTCCAAAGATTAAAAAAGCTGAAAGGAAATCACTCTTATTTAATATTTAATGTCTTCCCCCAGATTTGGGCATCTGTGAAGAAGTTAGTTCATGAGCTTTGAGAATACAGTAGTGTTGATGCATTGGCTCAACTCAGAGCTTATAAAATTCTCCAAGAAAAAGAAGCCAAGTTTCTATTTAACAAGTTTTATCAAACCATTGAAGTTAAGTGAAAAGCACACTGACACACTATATAAAGTACACAGAAAGGGCTTGGAAAGCTTGCAGAAAATAATTGTGCCAAATACTTTCTCCCACGATCGCCACTCGATATACTGGTTGTCGTGGCAAAAAGAAGTGTACATATGGGTCATATTTAGAGTCCTGCATAACTTATGGTAAACCTTGTTTCAAATCGAGTGCACGTTCCTGTAATTAGGTCTGAGCACTGGAGTGACTATATTAAAGCACTGCAACACATTCTTCTAGAAGTTCATAAAAAAAGTGTTTGGAAAGGACTCTTGGGGAATTTCTGAAAAAATATTTTTGCAGAGCTTTAATTATAGTCAGATTTATCAAGTTGAGTTTGGAGAATGCTTGTATGTGTGCACAGATGTAACTCAGGTTTGTAGAAAACAGCAGTCCATTAGAAATGGTACTTGAAGAAGTAAACTGAAGTAGTTTACAAGATAAGTTCCTAATATTTTTTGCAGTATTTTCCTGTTTTCCAGACTATGACAGACTGGGAAGAGGGTGCACAGGACATGTCCCTTGAAACTGTGACCCCTGAGTATCCTGCAAATCTTAGAGCATGGCAGTGGGTTTCCTTCATGCTCTTTGCCCCAGTGCTTATTTAGAACCTTTTAACTACCTGCCTGTGAGCCTGTGGTCTTTGGTCCCTGCCGTGCTGTGCTCAGCAGTTCCGAAGCGAATCGCTGACTTGTTCTCCCTAGCACAGAAAGCAAACAGTATCTTCTTCCCTCGGCACAGTCTGAGGTGAGGAAAGGCAAGGTGGTGGTCCCTGGGAGTGCAGCAGCACAGACAGAGCTCCTAGGAAAGAGCAGTACTCTGCTGGCAGGGATTAAGGGTGAGTGATGCCTTTATATGACTGAATAAAGTATTTGTGCATAGATGTACAGCAAGGCAATTATTGGCCTAGATCTTGTGGACTGTGCATATTTGTAAGGTTTCTTTCATGTTAAATCGCCAAGTTTCTAATCAAGTGAGCAAAATAGCCCATATGAAACAAAGCAGCAAAAATACTCTTTACAATCTAGGTATTTTTAAAAATTAACAGTGCTCTAATACCCAAGTCAGCCGCAAGTCTGAAGCTGTTTTGACCATTAATATCCTAGACTGCAAATAGACATAGTCTAAAATCTATGAAGGATTAAAAAGAAAGAGGAAACCAAAAAAGGGAGACTTGATAGCCATTATTTGAATCATTATGTTTATGAGTTCATCAGTTTCCTACAGATTTTGAGCTTTTTAACTATTTGTGTTGGTTGTAGAAAATTTTTATTTAAGATCTCTAGCCTAGAATAGTACTTTAAAAATACATTAGAGTTTGCTTATTTTGTCCTGATTCCAATGTTTTTCTTTTCTATATTCTAGCTTTAGAGGAGCACTCGCAGCAGTGCTATTTTCATGTTGTCCTCGTGCAAAAGAAGTTCCTTCTTAACCTTTGATTTGATTTCCTGAAAACAACAGTCCTTCCAGTCATCTTAATTCTTCTTGTTTTCACTTGCCCCTGAAGTCTATAGAGAAATTAATAATTGTTTTAGCACTGCAAATGGAAAACATGTCAAGTTTTTAATGGATAAGGCCCTTACAAATACCTTAGGTGTCAGAGGTGCCTATAAAATCTAAGGACATGTCTGAAACACATTGCTACTGTTATGAATTATGCATTAGACCTGCCTGTAAGAGAGGAATTTTCCAAGACAGCTCTATTCAGTGCAATCTGTTTATCTCTAGCTGACAGCTGTCCATCAGGCAAGAAGCCTGAGTGAGATGAACACAGACTGGCACAGCATCTTCAGAAATATGTGGGAGTCTTTATAACCACCTGACTTTGGCAGCTATCCCTCCCACGAAGACCACATAAATTTCAGGTTGTCCTGGGTGCTGAATGTCTAATAACTTCTGGGCCTCTTAATCACCGAGAGCTATTCCTTCTCCTTGCAGCTGGGAACAGCAGCTGAAGGACAGGCTGTGCTGGGAAGCAAAAAGTATAATTACAGTTGAATTCCAGCTTCCACTAGAGCTCCTCCTTCTCAACTCCCAGTACAACCCTGATAATTGTTTGGGGAGCTCTAATCCTTTGCACATAGATGGATGTACCTTCAGCTGTATTTCAAAGGTTAAGTGCACGTGGGGCCTCTTCCAAGTATTGCTGCCTCCTGTCAAGGTTTTCCTACAAACTTCTGTGGAAGGGTTGAGTGAGGACTTTCATGTGGCTTTATTTTGTTGAGAAACCACTGTGTCTGAAAATGCATTTGGAGAGGAATGGTGTGCTTCAAGGTTAAAGCTTTCCCCCTGGTTAAAAAGCAGCTTTCATTCAAAGGGCCTTTAGGAGATTTGAAATTGCCTTTTATAGTGCTTGGGTAAGTGTTACGACACAAATCATAAATCAAGTAGGCATAAAGTTTATGAGTCTCCATGATGAATATAATTAAATATATTTAAATCTCCAGGAAAAGCACAATGCCCAGAGCTGCTCTGCTGGTTTTTGTTAAAGATAAAGCTAGTTAGTGACCTACTTCCTCATCTCATTCATTTTGTCTTGCAGTTCCACGCCAGCCTGGAGTGAGCAATAATCTGTTTGAAATACTTGAAATTGAAAGAGGGATTACAGCTGATGAATTTGAAGCAAATGATGACCCAGGTAAAGACCATGTCTCTTATTCAGGACCTAGGTTTTATGACTTTTTGAGATTTCTTGGGAGTATACATTTTTCACAACTCCTAAATCTTATGCCCCTCTTTTAAACTATGCTTTATAAAACCATATAAAACCAACCCCTTGCCTATGAGAACCTTTATACTTTCACTTCCTAAAAAATTCAGCACAAAAATCGTGTGAATTGTTAATAATAAAAGAGTATTTTTTATTATTTTAGTATTTTTGCAGATTCTTTTCCTAGAGCTCCCTCTTCTACGTTTAATTTTCATACTTACTTGCTAGTGTCAGCCACATGGGAAATTGAAAACCAGAACAATCTGAATCACTTCTGGGGTTTTTTGTGACCTCCTGCTCTGTTCCACCAGGTGTGCTGGTGCACAGCTGCAACTTTGATAGTGGACTGTGTGGATGGATCAAGGACAAAGATGATGACTTGCACTGGGAACCAGTGAGAGATGCGTCAGGTAAGTTGTCTGTGTACAGTTGCATCCTGCAGTTGAAGAACCACCCAGGCTTGAGGTTGATGACAGTTTCTGCTTTAGGACAAATTATAGAGCTTCTTTTCCCTTTAGTTCTGGGATATATTTCACACCCACAGCTCTTCTGTGTATAAAAAGCAAAATTAAGGATTCCCAACATGAAAGAGCAGTTGAAAATCTACACTTTTACCGTAGCTGGCATCTTTAAAGTAGGAAAGTCTCTGAAGGAGTAGTAAATGTAGTCAGCAAAAGTTTGTCTTAAAAGGAATATGAAAAAAAAGTGGACTAAAGAATAACTTTAATTTATGGTGAAACAAAGCTTATTTTTCAATCAATCATGTAAACATAGTTCTATATCACTAGCAAAATTGTAGAAAATACTGGAAATAGTCTTTGTTGTGCTGCCTGATAATATGTTCTAGTTTAACCCCTCAGATTGCTGTAGGTGGGAGTAGAATTCAATAAAATCAATCTGTATATAGGAAAAATGTTAAGTAACTGGAAGGCAGATGAGTTAAATATTCAAACACAGAGGCTTCTGAAAATGGGATTGTTTGGGATGGTAAAAAGTGACCTGACACCAAACATTAGAGGGGAGTGTGTAGTAGCTGTTTGCAGGACAGGAGGCTGGCATCAGCACCGGTGGTCAGCCACAGGAACAGCCCTGCCCTCTCTCCCACCTCTGCTGTCCCAGGAAGTGGGATGTGTTTTGTCCCCTGTTGATTTTGGTGTGGCACTGAGAGGTTGCTGTCCTTGCCTGCCATCCCTTCCCCCAGCAGTGCCTGCCCCACAGTGTTTGGGATTAGGCACACATCCCGAGCTCCCCACAATGACGGGATTACTTCATCCCCGAGGAGCAGCCTTTGAAGTGCACAAAGCTCGCATTATGCGAGGGAGGGCAGCCTGCGGAAGGAAACGCGCTCTCGGGCAGGACACTGCTACACGTTGAGATGAGGGAGGGCGAGGGCACTGAGAGCCATTTTCCTCATGCACCACCCTGTCACAGCTGTCTGGCCTTAGGCTGCCACTGCTGGGACAGTCATTTGCCACCGCAGCAGGTGACCTGGCACCTTTTCCAGGCTGTTTGGCTGGCTCAGTCGAAGTGCCGTCTTCACTCCCCGGGCAGGGCTGCCCCCACACAGGCTGCTCTAGCACTTCAGGAGCTCTTTGTGACACTTGAAAAGCCTCAGAAATGACTGGGAGAGCAGAGCTCCTTCCTCCTGCAGATGAAAAAACAGGCAGCTGTCTCTTGCTTGCAGAGTGGTGCCTAAAAAAAGAAAATATTACATGTAATTCATACCTTTTTTGAAACAGCAGATGTAAAAATCCATTTTTTCTAAGCCGCTCAAAGGATATTCATTATCTGTACTCAAAAATTGTTGTTAATACATACTAAGTTCCAGAACTATGATTTTTAACTGGCTCTTTTTTGTCAGACTTTTCCCCTGCATTGCTTCCCAGTAGTCAGGGACAAGCTCAGCTTTTTATTTCCTGTGTGTGTTCTGCTGCTATTGACATAACCTGTTAAAACTAGTCCCTTGAAGTCACCCACCCACTCCCTCCTGTCTGGAATACCTTGTTGCAAGGATTTATTTTCACAGCTTGTTCCTGGCTGTTTGCTTTCACCTTGCAAAGTTTGCTATTTATTGGTTTATCAGAATCTGCATTTTGAAAGGTGCTGTGCTGAAGCATTAAAATCTTATCTTGCATGCAGAAAAGGCTGATTTGAGGGGACCTTTCCCTGCAGGGGCTTGCCTACAGATATGTTTGCTTTGTGCTTACCTAAATCTGTTTCCTATTGATTGGATTCAGCCACAGTAATTATCTGAGAAGGATGCACTTAATAAGTCAGTACTTCCATAGTGGTATAATTGTATCTTCAGCAAACAGGTACAGTTATTTAAACTCTATTATGCTTATTTTAGCAATTAGTGACCTTGCTGCAAAAGCAATGCATTAAAAAACAAAAGAAAAAAAAACTCCCTGAGAAAATACCAACTGAAAGGCTTTAACAGATCCGTGGACAAATGGATCCCCCTTCATGGCTAAATGCTGATCTAGGGGCCCAGACAGCAGCATAATACTTTGCTTTGTTAAATCTCATTGAGAGCAAAGAACTTACAAACTTATGTAGAAGTAGTGAATTGGAGACAAGGTTGGCTTTCCTTTTAAGTGTGTGACAATCCCTGGTACACAGTCATTAAATCTTACAGCTTTTGAGGGAAATCATTGTGACTTTTAAAGAGAAGCTTTCAAAAAATAATGCTCAAAAAATAAAATAGTAGCAGGGAGACAATTAAAAAATATTTTTCTATTCTATTTAATGGTGTATGTCAACAATATTACAAACCCCCAATATTTCTACATCTTTGGATTTAACTGAGGAGACTAAAAATGCCACCTTTCTTAATGAACTTAAGGTAAAGGTGGCATTTTTTAATTAAAAAAAAAAACAACCTAAAATCTGATCTCATAAAGAAAAAATATTCTTAGATTCAGTGTGAGATAAGTTTGTTTTGGTTTTTTTTTTTCCCTTCGAACCTTTTTCGCTTTGGTTATTTCAGTTTTTAAAGGTTTCACCCACCTTGCAAAAGTTTTAATGAAAAGTAGAAACAACTCATAGAGGTCTGGGTTTTCTCCAAGATGTGAAATCTCATTTATTGTAGTTCTGAGTGTCAGTGTGAAAAGTGCCTTCTTTCTTTTTAGGTTGTATGGATGTTGCCATACCTGAGATCCTCAGCTTCTCATGTTCTAAGTGTTTTCTGGAAGGCACCTTTACTTCATACATGATAAGAGACAATAATAGGGTTTTGAATTGAGTATGTACATTCACTGCCAGCTTCCTACTGTTAGGCTTCAGGGTTAACAGCCACATGGAAATCATTACTGCTTCTTGCATTCTCTATCTAATCCGGATGAAGAGTTTAAATTATGGTCAGATAGAAGAGGCTGTTGGAGTTGCAAATGGATATGCTTTGAGACTTAACCTGTTAACACAGTTCCCAAACAAAAGGAAAGGGACAGAGCCATAGCTCAATTACATGATAGCATTTATTCTGGCCTTCTCCTTTGTCTGTCCAACAGCAAAACATTGCAGCTTGAAAGGTGCATAAATTTGCACAGTGGCTTTCACATCACTGTGGGCTTAAAATCATGCAGTCACCAGGGGGTTGTCAGAAATGACAGAATACATGAGGTTTTAGTTTTTGAGAGAGGTGCCATTTGTTTTGTCAAAAAGAAATTAGATGGGCAACACCTAACTTGGTACTGATGTATAGAGAAGAGCAGCACTGTAAATTTTACCCTGTAGGAGGCAGGTGCATCAGTTTTGGTATATATGACTTATTTAACACTCACTGGACCTTGTGAACCCCTTAGTTATTACTTTTTTTTTGATCACTCTTATGCATTTGGTCTTGCAACCTGGTAGCATTAAAAAAGCCAAACAAAACTCTCCAACTAAATGTTCTTTCCACTGCAGGGGGACAGTACCTTACCATCTCCGATCCCAAAGGCAGAGAAGGAAGAGCAGCACATCTTGTCCTGCCGTTAGGTCACATGGCTCAGGCTGGAGACTTGTGCCTGTCCTTTAGGCATAAGGTGCCCGGGCTGCATGCTGGTGCCCTCCAAGTCTTTGTAAGGAAAAACGGTGCTCACGGCCCAGCTGTCTGGGGAAGAAATGGTGGCCATGGCTGGAGACAGACACACATAACTTTACGAGGACTGGGCATCAAGAGTGTAAGTACTGATGCTTGTGTTGCTTTTTGGGTTTCTGCATGAAAAGCTGAAGACACTTAAATGGTGCAGCACTGCAATGTTTGTCTTCTGGGTTCGGTTTCAGTCTGTTTTACTACTTTGATCTCTGCCAGTGGAATCACAATACAGATGAGAGTTATTTTGTCTTGTTTTCAATTAGTTTCATACACACAAAAAAAAAAAGAAATCCCAGCTACAGCGATAGACTCAGGCTACTGTGTCATTCCCTGAGCTACCAGGTTTTTTTGAGGGAATCACCGCATAGGAAAGAGCAGCCTCATGGACAGAGGCATACTCTATAGAGATTTCAAAAAAAGCCTGTATCAAGATTCTTCATGAATAATGCTTTGAAAATAATACAGTGCCATGGAATAGGAAGAATTATCCCCTGTGGATTAGTAACTGGCTAAACCAGTGCAAAAATACTGAAAATAAGTAAATTGTGGTAATGCAGGGAGACTACATGTGCAATCACATGTGGTGTTAGGCCCTTTAGCATCCCTGCAGCTGACCAGGCCAAGGAGGTAAATGATGACGTAACAATGCCCATAACACAAAGTGGTTTAGTGCAATCAAAATCAGCAGCCTGAAGTGCCATGGAGAATTATTTTAACCCTTTGAAATCTTAGAAACATTGTGTGATTAACTGGTATGAAAAGCTCAGTGCTATTTTTCAACCTCTGAAGGTAGTTTCTATTTCAGATCTGAAGAAGTGACTTGGGTGCTTCAGGGCCTGTTTTAAATATCAGGTGCTCTGAAAAGCTCACACATCATAATGTTCATGATGGGAGCAGGCTAAACAACACAGAGTATCTAGTTCTAAAATGAACATTAAGGCTGTAATTACTGCAGATAATTTTCTGGAAACTTTACCTCAGCAACAGTAAGAAAGTCACCTGACTTTGTTAGCTGTAAATTAATGCTGGACTGAGAATGTGGACATTTGTAACAGGTGAACAATATATTTGCTATATTCTTACCTTTTTTTTTTTTTTCTCCTAAATTTATCACTTCTGGCAGTCCTTGTGTCTGTCTCAGTAAATGTGAATCACTAATGTTTTATCTGGCAGACACATCCAGCAGTTCCCCTTTGCACTGTCCCCTGCCTCTCCTGACCCCCTGGCAGTAGCTGTCAGCATGACCTGCCATCCATTGGACCACAGACTGGAGCTGCTCCATGGCACACTCGGGTTTGGGATCTTTTCCAACCAGCGTGGGCGGCCAGGGCTGCTGACCTGAACCACTGTGACACTCCCAAAGATCAGGGAGTGAGGAAAAACTCTTAAGTAAGCAGGGAAGGCTTCTGCCAAGGAGAAATTGGGAAGAAAGGTGGAAATTTTATTTTCTAGCTAAATAAAACACGAAAGCAACTAAATGGTAGTGATTTTGGAGGGGCCTACTGGTGGATACCTGAGGAGAATTTGAATGAAAGCCAGAATCCTTCTTCACGCTTTCCAGAGAATTATCTCTGTGTAAATTAATTTTTTTTTTTTTATTGCCCACTCAAATTGTTCTGTTTCTCTTCCTAGGTTATCTTCAGAGGCGAGAAAGGGAAGGGAAGAACTGGGGATATTGGACTAGATGATGTGGTCTTGAGGAGAGGACGCTGCTCTGAAGAGCATTAGCCAAGACAATGGACCAGCTATCGTCTCCTCTTGCCCTTCTCATGCAATTCCTACCAAACTTTGGAAGAGAACTGCATGGAAAAGAAGAAAAAAGTGGGAGAACAACACCTTTTTAGTGGTCTGCTAAGTGCAATCTCATGGAAATTTCACTTAGATTCATGGAGAGCACCTCCTAGGGTTGAGGAAATCCAATCTCAGGCTCGTTCTTTCTATTAATCCTTACCCTTAAATCATATTTTGTATGTAATAACTTTGTCCCCTGTTATGTGTGGTGAGTGCTCACGGAAAAAGCACTCATGAAAAAGGGAGAATTGATCACAAATGGTGGCAAAAGAAAGCTGCATCTCAAAGTTTCAGTGTTAACTGACAGTTAACACTCTTAGTGCTACTCTTCCATTGATTAATTTGTGTGACTCACATTGGATTAGTGAAAGCCTGGACCTGTACTGTGGCTTACTGCCACTGACCTTTGAAGAAAGGTTTGTCATATATGAAATAGCATTTATTTTGCTGTTGCATCTGTATTAACCAAAACCAGTTATAGAGAGCAGGCATTGCATCCTGTAATATTGCTACTGCTGTGTTTTGTGTATATGTGTATGGTTAACATATTTATGTTTTTAGTATTCACAGACTGTAGTTGCAGGGTAATTGGCAGCTGTACTTTGTTTTTGTACGAGACAGGAGTTCAGCATCTTCTTCAATACTGCTGGTCACGCCAAGTTACCAAAATCAGTTTATGGTGCTCACTGAAAAACGCTGCTGCAGTTTTTCACGTTATAACGTCCTGAAGGCAAAAGACTAAACACTTCCCTAATGTAAACTGGTACCTGAAAATGGTGTACAAGTTCACATCGAGCTCACAAGCCCCAAAGGGCTCCCAATCCTGCAAGAAGCTCCTGGTTCAGCTGAAGACTGAGCAGCCAGGAGAAGATGAACTTGGATCTTGTAAGGTTGAGCCCGTTGACAGGGCCCGGAATGATCCCTTCCCACAGGTGGCACAAGTCCATGCCTAAGGAAAAAGGGCAGCTGCAGTAACACTGTACAAACAATTCAGACCGTGAAAGGCCTCAAGTGATCTTTGTCAAACGTCCACACTCCACCCACCCTTCTGTATATAATAAACATTTTATTCTTTAGAACTAGAACAACTATTAGCTCTAGTGGGAACTAAGTATTTATCAAAATTTTGGACTTATTTTATAGTTATGTATCGTGCATGTGCTGTGCAGTTTCCCAGGGAATTCTTCTGTTTGGTGTCATCATCATCACTGCTAGCAATTCTAAAATTGATAAAGTAACTGTAACATGTAAGAAAATGATAAAAGATTGGTACAATGTTGGTAGTGGTGCAGCCTTAAAGCTTCAACATACATGTGTGGAAGAAATGGAGCTCAGGTCTTTTGAATACTTTAATACAGTGTAAACTAAATTTCAGCTACGTAGCATGTCCAGTCTTGTACAAAGTTCACAGACACAAAATTGCAAGACCAGTAGAGGTCATATTCCAAATCCCTGTTTCTGACAAAATATCAGTCTGAGAATACTTTTCCCATTTGTCCCCTGGGACAAATCACGGTGTGTAGGCAGCAGAAGTTTATGTGACCAAACAGAGAGTCGCCTGCAAAACTGTATCAGCAAACATTTTGAAAAGGAAAAAGGAAATGCATTTGTAAACATTAAATTTTAAACTATTTTGGTTCAAATATGATTATGATCTTTTTATCTTATGTTACTTTGTGATATGTCAGAAATATCTGTGAATAGTTGAAATACCTTGTCCTTATTTTAAAGTAATCAGTAAAGGAGACTGTTACGTTCTACTAATTGGGAATCTTGCTTTCATTTCTAGATTGAATGTCTCATTCTCATTGCATTGAAGTGAAACAAACGATGGCAATCCCACCAAAGTGAAACAGCCCTTATTACCAGATTGAAAAGTCAAAATATACTTCACTCTAATATGAAAAAAGCACTATTATTCAGATGGAAAAATGACAGTTTTCAAGCTAAATTTAAGAGCTTCTGCAACATAAAATGTCTGTTTTACAAGAAGGAGCAACTACCTTAGTTCCTCGCTCTGCTCAACCTGCACAAACTGGTGTTAGATGCCAAGGACTATAAGATTAACACCTTCAGTAGTCTGGTTCATCATATTGCTACAGCTTATTGGAGCTTAAAATTCCCTGGTTAAAATAGGAACCGATCTATGAAAGACTATCACCATTTTTTTGCCGTTTTTACAAATGGTCCCTAGAACCCAGAATCTGAATTAATTCAGAAGGTAGACAGAAATGAGTGCTCAGGTGACATGAGGTGGATTCAGGTCTCTGTTTTATCAATGCATTTCATTGCTACAATCAAACACGGACTTGTAAAGCCTTGTGACAGCTGCAGTCCCAGCAGACACCGGGGCAGTGTTTTTGAGCTCTGGGGCAGCTGCCGTGGCTCTTAAGTCACTCACCTCCACAGCTGATTGTGCTTTGACTGTGTGTGCTGCATTCTCTCCATATTTTGAATAGACAAGGTGAGGTCACTCAGAGGTTCTGTTGTGAGGATCCTTCTCCAGCTCTTGCTGTACAGGCTCTTTTCAGGCAGCTCCATACAGCCACACACCTCAGCCAGGACTTCCATTTCCATGTGAACCTCAAGAAAGGGATGAAAATATGGCCTGAGGTCTTCCTATTAAGTAGATTATAGTTTTGGGTTTAGTAAATAGGTTATAGAAATTACTGCTTAGATACTTAAGCAAGCAGCAGAAATTACACTAAATTAACATGAAAATATTTATCAAATATTTAACCTCTTGCCAGTTTATAACTGAATGTTTTTAAAAGACGTTTTCAACTCTTTTCGCCAAAGAGATTGAAAATAAGATTCTTTATAAATGACAGATACCGGGAGCAGTGGCAGTGTGCATTTATGCATTTGCTGACATCAGAATCAGCAGAATGGAAGGGACCAAGACAAGGTTTTTGGTTCTAGGTTCTATTCTATACAGTCCCCTCACCTCTCACCAGAGCCATGTCACTCGGTCACTAGTGAGTGCTTTTAATGAAGCCCATTCATTCTGGAGAAAAGCTTCCCTCAGCTGCCTTCAGCAAACTCTCTGAGACTTGGAGGTCAAAACACTGGTTTTACTATAGTTGGAGATGACAATAACCACCCTAATAAGACTCAGTCATGAGAAGACCACCCTGAACAGAGGAGCATTTATAAAAGCAGCCTCCACCATCCTGCTGTGCCATAGTAGCAGCTGCCTCCAACCCATGGCCCAGGGGTCTCTATGTACGCCCCAACAGAAGTTATTTCTCTTTGCAAATGAGGCACAGTAGTTACCAAAAAGATAGCTTGATCCTAAGTCTCTTGATTTTAGCAAAGCATTGTGACACTCACCTTGAAACCTGTGCCCTCTGCCTTTAAAAATTTGCAACAAGAAACTATAGCTGTCTTTAAAATTTTAATTGTGAATGTTACACATACAGTGTTACTAATTAGCAAGTAAGGTCCAGTTAAATGCAATGCAAATTTTTCTTTGTATAGACCTATCTCTCAAACACCAAATTTTTGAAGTTTTCCAGGCGGTTAAAACACTTTCTTACCTGCTGTTTTATGCTGACGTCCTGTAGTCACACAGCGTTTTATGACTTCAGGTTTCCCACATCAATTAAAAACAAGAGAAGAAGAGCAATGCCTTGGTGTAATCCTGCAACTTTGGAAAGAAATGCAAAACATTTTAGTGGTAAGTTTCAGTAATGATGTGAAAGATCACTGCATTAACTTTCAAAGCTTGAGGAGATTCCTTTCTCAGACCCCACCTACTGCATCAAACAGACCTAGAGAGACATGAGGAAATGCATTTGGAACGTCGGTAATGCTCCATTTGTTTAAAATGCCAATAGACTGAAGACCATCAGGGACCACAAAGACAAGTTTTCAACCGACTGAAGCACTTCTAGATTTCAGAAACCAGCTTTATGGAAGTTTTCAGGATTGTAAGTCCAAAATGAAGCAAATCACGTTCTAGTGGCTCTGCTCTTACCAATTCTCCTTGTGCACATGCCTGGCCTCTTCCAAACCCTGTTTCTTTGCTTTGAAACAAACCATCCTTTAGGCAGTGTTTTGCACTGGTTCCTTCGGGCCAAGATAGATTGTTATTTTTTAAAAAAAAAAAACCAAAACAACCAAACGTGGGTTATTTTTTATTTATCTTTCTTTTTAAAGTTGAAAAAACTGGCTGGGTAACATTACTGAAATCAGGATAGTCAGATCAGGATTGATCCCATTCACATCACTGGGTGTGAATGCTCACCAGACTGATCACATTAGGTTGCCTTTTTTCTCCTAAGAAATATTTAATTTAATGGCAGAGAGCCAGATGGGACATCATGCTTACACATGCTTGATATATGTAAAAAGCATAGATTTATTCCTCAGTTTCTTAATAACATGTCAAACAGCAGAGCAAGTTAGACCTGAATTTTCTGGATAAAACCAGAAACAATTCCTGGCTCTCCATCACTATTTTTCCCTCAGTTTGCTTAAGAGATGTTAAGAATCAACCAATTTTTTTCTTTACTCTAAGAAATAGGTAAGCTCACGCTGTACATATGGTCAGATTTTTGCCACTCTGCTGTGTTCCTGCAATCCAACTATTCTAGATCTCCCCAAGCCTCCACTCCCATCAAACCACTCTTCTGCAGGTGTCTCAAAAACCATTTGCAAAAGGGCCATCTCTACAGCATCTCTGTGCTCTGTGTACCAGGGAACATTATGTGTGATGGCAAATACTCTGTGTGTGTACACACGATTATTGTGCACAGCAGGCTGAGGCCAAAACATTCAGTGTTTGAGCAAGGAAGCCACGATCCATCTGGCACTCAGGATAAGGATGCTCCTCTCTGTGACACAGCCAAATCCTGCTTTCCTCTGACCATGAGTTACTGCAGCACTTTTCCAGTAAGTTTTTTAACTTAATTCTTTGACTTTTTACCTTCTCTTCAAGCCAGGAATAGTCCTCTGTCACACTTTTCTCCCAGGTTTTAACTTGTCATGCATTTCAACAGCCCATGTTCTAGTTTCAGACTCTTACCCTGAATACTTTTGATGTATTCATTTTGAGTTTGGCAAACACCTGGAAAGACAAACTACAGTGTGTACTCAGAGAATGATTTTACTGCATTTGTATACAACACCAGTGCTAAATTTGAGAGTGACACTCTCAAGGAATTTCAGGAAGACACTATCAATGGTTTTGATACCGTGGTGCCCCAGCAGAGACAGGGGACCACATCACCTCTACCCTTGCCTTTTGCCCTGCCCCTATTTTAGGTCAAAAACTTACAGAAGTGGACTCAGCAGATTTTCTTCCCCTATCAGAACAGTGCAGGACAGAATTCCCTTATGTTTGAAGCAGGATTACTGCGGCATGCATACACTCCAGTTCAGTACCAGTGTCTTTGAACTGCAAAGAACAGAAAAAAAACCTTCCAGTGAAAATTGACTTTGTGACAATTTGATTCCCACACCCCTGAGTTCAAGTCTAGCACAAAAGTAAGAGCTCCTCATTTGGGAGCTCATGCAATTGTGCCACATCAGCTGGTGATGACACCACCAGAATCCTCAGCAAAGACCATCCTGACATCCAGCACAATGTGAGTAGAGAACTAAACCCAAGCAAGTACTGAGCAGTGCCAGTTATGTTTTAATTTAGGAAAATAACTGTGAGACTGTCTAAAGGCAAGAAATTTGATTGACAAGATTCAGAGGGGTGTCCAAGAGAGACACTTCGACTTCCACCCCTCTGAAGTTCTGAGCTGGCTCAAAGAATGTTCTCATCTCACCTCAGTTTCCTGGAACAGTTGGAGGACCAAAGTTGGAGCTCTTCCAAGTTTCCCTGCCCCAATGCCTAGTGTTCTCTCTCAAATATGCATGATTCTTGCTTACAGTCTAGGGAATTCCTTCAGCCATTTGTGCCTTGGAGTGAATACACAGGGTTTGAAGCCACTGGAACTGCTCACTAATAATAAAGTCCACAACTCTATGGTGCATGTGAATTTGCATAGGAGCCAGGAACCCTTGCTGCATAGTTAAAGGGTCATCAAATTGTGAGCAATTCAGTCACTTTCCTGTCATATGCCACTGGCTCTATCCTGCTTTTAAAGATATTACGGTTGGGTGAAATCTATTACTGAAGGTTGCCTCTTAGAACTGAGGGATGTTTAACTACTCACAAGGTAGATCAGGCAGTTTTGTGGGGTGTTAGGAGACCTCAGCATTCTGGCAGCCTGTCCATGTGCTAGCAAATAGCCCTGGCACACTCACTACAGAATTCACTGTGAGGTGCTCTGCCAGCTTTTATTGGAGTAATTTGCTTGCCAAATAAAGATATGTGGCTGGGGCTTGAAAAAAATATTACATTAATATGAAAAACAGGCAGAGAAAGTACCTGGTACATCAAGGAATTCCTTCATCACCATATGGCCTTTGCTCAGATTACACTGGCAGGTAGAGAGCTAGACAAGAATTGTAGGGATTCCTTGGCCACAGAGCTCCAGCCCACAGCCTCTCACAGAAGTTCTTTGTAACCCTGTTCTTCATCTTTTATTCAGCCATCCCCACCCAGGGTACCACTTAGCCCAAAGAGTGTGCTTGGCATTGCAGCAAACACAAATGGTGACTACCCCTCTCTGTGGCTCGCTGTGACCAGGTGGTCCCTAACGCGTGGAACTCTCTTCATGCTTCTCCCAGGTTCTGCCAGAGGTATCAGCTGGGCTACTAAAAAGACATCGGGCAAATTCAAAGTTCCGTGTGTCCTAATGAAAGTAAGGAACTTTTCCTTCCCTGATGTGGAAGTCTGCTTCCTCCCTAAAGAGAAACCCTCACCAGAGGAGACCCATTCCGTACCACCCTCTGCACTTGCTCTGACTGAAATCCCGTGTACTGCAACTGGGTGCAAGTTTGCAGGTGACAAACCACTCAAATCCCCCAAACAGGGCAATATCCTGAGCGTGCAGCAGACAGATGGGAACTATGACACTTCAGGAGCAGCTATGCAGGAAGCTACAGGAGGCACTAGTGGGGAATGCAAGAAATCCTGCAACTGCACTCAGCAGTACATGACTGCAAAACAGCTAGACTCCATTTTTGGCCCTGAACTAAAGACGACTTGTGAGCTTTCCAACAGCCAATCTGCCTGGAACAGCCTGGGAATACAGCATCTCCAAACCACATGAGGCTGCCAACAGCAACTACAAGGTAATCCTGCAGCATGCGAAATATTATGTGAGGGGGATTTTCAAACTTTGCTGTTAGAAACCTCGTTGGAATGATGGCTCTGTCCCGACACTCAATACAGAAAAACCCTGTTTTATGTTTCACTGGCAGCTGCTCCCTTTGGGGAAGAGGAACATCTTGCACTCATAAGGGAGCTGCACAGAGCTGCAGCAGAACAGGCACAGGCTGCTCCGATGGTCTCAAGCCTTGGCCACCAGCCTTTCAGTTGAGGGGTCAGGCTGTTCATGAGCTCCCTGAACACATTCAAGGGATGAGTAGAAATTTTCTCTGTGCACCTCTCCACACCCCTATTCATACTGCTGAAAGAAAGGTAAGTAAACTCACCAACATCACAGATAAGAGAGGTGAGCAAATTTTTATATCGTGCACCCAGAGGAGGTAAGTGCCATTCATCTGAACTCACAAATTCTCCTGCCACACACTGTCCTCTTGACACACAGCCACAGAGACTCACATCAACCAGCCTAACCTGCAACAGCAGCTGGTTCAAAGTAGTAACACAATTAAAAGCTTCTGTTATCCAGCGTTATCAAAGGGGAGAAACTTTATTGACAGGTCTTCAAGTTCCAGAAGCCTGGACCTTTATCACTCGGCCCTTTTTCACCACCACAGTCAGGCGAGACACTATGGACCCAGCTGCCACTGGCCTCCATGGTACAAGACTGGGCCCGTCGTTCATACCATGTGAAATGCTGTGCTTCAGATTAAAACGCTGCTCAAAGAAATGCATCTGACCTTCTCTCCTGAAGGAAGTGCTGGACAGGGTATCTTGAAGCTAAGAAACCCGAAATACGTTACAAAGGAACTTGGGCAGCTCTGAGACAAGCAACTACATCAGACACTGATGAAGTCACCATGCTCCCTGAGGTATTCATATGTGATTTATCTCAGTTTCTAGTTAATTTTTAACAGTCCCCTGTCCCTTGCCAAGCATTTGGCAAATTCTCTGCATGTGCTCCAGAAACAAACATCCAAGCAGAAGTTCAAAGCGGATGCTGTAAATGGAGTTTTTACTCAAAGTAAGATTTATTGTTTAAATTCTATTTCTCCTGTATCTGAAAACGAACAAACTCTTTTGCCCACATCAAAGAACTGAAATGAAACATCCCTCCCTTCTCCATCACATTCTACTGTGCACCACAGCTGTTTTTCTTCCTACCTAGGTACAACATGTCATTCCTATCTCGTGTGCAGACCACTCTAAGGCCTCCAGAGTAGATTCTTCAATTAAACAAAGCTACCAACATTCAAAGTCTTTTACGCAGTGTGTTTGCACCAACACAAACAAGGGCAGCATGAGGACAAGACAAAGGGAGAGGTCTTGCAGCCTCACATTTCAGGACACTACTACTTGGCTGCAGAGCTTCCAGTCTAGCCCACAGTGACATCAACCCGTCAAAAACTCTTCAACAGAGCTGTCAGCAATTATATAAACACTACACTTGAAATACTGGCACTCTCACCTTAAAACGCAAACCCTCAAGCTGCCTCCTCTAGTTCCAGTCATTCAAATCCTTTGGGCTGGTGGAGAGGTTGTGCTGCTGGCTGCCAGCCCCAGATGAGGGCTCTGACTCCAGGCAGGACCCAATCCTGCCACTACTACTCTGGCTTCAGTGAGGGCTGGAGCCCCCAAGTGTGAACAGATTCAAACCAAGTCTCTACAAATCAAACTGGAAGAAATCCCACTTGCCTCTGAGCCTTTCTAGCTGGGCAGTCCATGGCGCACAACCACCTGAATTTACACAGCCCATCAGGCCTGCGCTACGCACACCACAGTGCCAGGGCAGCCCCAGGATCTGGGATGCTGAGGGCACACTGGACTGACAGCAGGTGAGCGGGCACTGGTGTTGCTCCTAAGTATGACCAAGTCTTTGATTAAGCAGCAAGGGCTGCGAACTCAGAACTGGAGTGTTTCTTTATCTTGCCCATGGCAAGTGTGTGTGTGTGCTTCAGAGCTGCATGCACCACAGCACACCATGTGGGGGTACAGCTTCCCACCTTCTCTATCTCTCACCCATTTCCTTTTCCTCTTCCTCCTCACAAAGCTTTCAGAGTTTCTCCAAATACATTTTACCCTCCAGTTTGTTCCAAGACCTCAACTTCTTCCTCTTCCAGCTCTCTGCTTCTGCTGCTGTGGTCTTGAGTTTTGATGAAAAACAGACAATCAAAGGCTTTCTCCTCAGCTGCATACTTGTAAGTTTAGGCCTCCCCATCTACCGAGAACATTCAAGTTAGGTATCAAGCACTGCACCTGGCAGCGTTTTCCAGATCCTGCCCAAACAATAATAAAGTTTCTTTGCCTCAGGACTTGCTGAACCCAAACACTGTTTTCTCTGGCACGAGAGGCCAATTTACTCCTCGAGATAAATATTAAGCAAACAGAAATTTTCTGACTTTAGGAACTAAGAAGCTTGAACGTTTTCCTGCAGCCACAGTCACACCCCTTGTGCCTGTAACACTGAGCTATTTTTAAAAATTCATTCCTGTGGTATTTTCCTAATAGCCCTAAAGCAGCAGGGCATTCTCTATAACACACCTTGCTATTATTACTCCTTCTATGCCTTCTGACTATGACCTTCCAAATTCAGATAGATTAGCCAGCTGTCAAAAGAAAAAAAAAATATTCTCTTTGTAGCCTTTCCTCTATTGCTTGTTTTCCCCAGGCAGCAGCTCAGATCTGGCAGGAAACCAATTTAATTCCTGCCCTAAGACTCCACCATATTTTGGAAAAGTCCATGTCCTGAATGTTGCAACTTGGGGCTTCTGCATACTAAAAAAAGAAACTAAAAACTTGTATCTTTCAACAAACAAAAACAGTGAACAAAACCCAAGTGAAGAACTATTGCCCGTCCATGTAATAACACTCTCAATACCCTAAAAACATAAGATTAGTACTTTAAATTGGCCAAGGGGCACCAACATCAGCCATTTAACAATCATTTCAACAATCATACTGTTTCCTTCATTCAGGAGATGACAGGTATGAGTTTGTGACCTAGCTAGTAATTTTTAAAAAAGCACGGAGTCCATAGCAAATGATGATACAAACTCGTATCAGTGTGAGGACCTCTTGTTAAAATAGCAGGCAGAGACACAGAGCACTTAGCTGTTCTCTCTCCTCTGTATTTGTTCTCTGGTATAAAATGCAGAACATTTTTTCTAAGTCTATGAAAACATAAACAAAGATTAAAATTAGGACAAATATCTCCTTCCCCTGATTTCATCGTCTGAACCCTCAATTAAACTCCTCAGTAAGCATCTATTTTCTGTTCATACTCACAATTTGTTTCTGCTTGCCAATGGTCCGTGCTGGGGGAGAGCACTCCCAAGCAATCTACCTTTCACTCCCAGCTCTTGACCTCATTTCTTTTTTTCCATCCTTTTACAGGTTCCAGCCTTCTGACCATCTCCCAATGGTGAAATCAGCTTTTTGCTGCCTGAGGCAAGAGAAGAGGCAGTGGCAGCATACCCTTATGAAAAAGGGATTGCCTCTTGCCATGTTCTCTGCCTGCCAGAGCAAGTCTGCAGCTGTGTGTCACCCTTGCCCCAACCCGCTCTGTTGCTGCTGCCCTCAGCAATGTTTGTGAGGCCACAAGACATGGCAAGCTCTGGAGCAACCCCTCATGGCTCTGGTTTGCATCTCATCATGCCCCCCCTGCTACTGCCCACACACCCTTAGACAAAAGCCTCTTTCAACTCAAAACCCAGGTTACTGACACACAATGAGTCCAGCAACTGGTAATGGCGGATTTTGAAATGTAAAAATTTTCCCCTGCACGTTAATGCTCTTTTCCCTCTACTCAGTGTGTCCACCTCTGTCCTAGGGAGGCGATGAACACAAGGTACTGCGAGATACTTGCAGGTCAGAGCTTCAGCCATCAGTACAGCCCACCCTGTCACCTCCCTCCTGCAGCTCACACTGCAGAGACAGCACAACTGAGCTGAGTGTTACTGCTCTGCTGGGAAAGTACAGTCACATCAATTCAGCTGACAGCAAATTGGTAATAAAGTTCTAGTTCAAACTATGCTGTTTTTCATCAGCTGCTATTCTGGCCCATGAATTCCAGCATCATTTATTTAGTCAGAAATCATATTCAATTCTCATGTACGTCAGGATCAAAAAATTTACTTTGTTTCTTCCACGTCAAAGTTAAGGAAAAAAAAGCTGGTGTGTTCCAGAGCTCCCTAAAGCCAAATGCTGATAATTGGAATTTACGAAAACAACAAACAAAAAGTTATCAACAACTTCTACCTAATTTCAGAGCGCAAACAGGAAAAGGACTTCAACAAAAAGGAGCCAAATTCCATGAGAAAAAAAAGTAAGCATTTTTTCCTTCCACTCAATATTTCTTGCAATAATTCCAGTGATTTATCTACATTTCTAGACTCTTTATTTGTTCTCACAGACACTGAAAATTAAAAAATAAAATCAACTTTCAACCTTCTCTGAACAAGCTACGATGAAGTGCAACAGATAAGAGGTTGAACATGCCTCTAGCAGGCAGCCAATTCCAATACTACACATTTATTTATATAGGAGGAGCAACACATATATTTTATATGTATGTATATAAAAAAATATGTACCTATTTATGCATCCAGGTAACACATATATAAAGGTCACTTGAGAAGTATTGCCAAGGCTGGTCAGTGCTGGAAAGCAGGACCTCCCAAACCCCTCTCTGGGGCTTTCTGGGGCAGCAGGCACTATCTAAGAAGGAAAGACCTCCCCTAGTGCCAGGTTTTCCCCATTTCACAGGTGCAAATCCTCAGCAGTTTGTCAGGCTCAGCTTGTTATAACAAAAGCCTTCAGCGTCCTGACATTTTAAAAGGGTTCAAAGACACGTAACATGACCTAGTTAAAAGTATCGTGTGGAGTGGGTACACACACCCACCCTGCTCTGAGCCAAAAATCACAGAAAGCAAAGTTTGTATGTCTAATAACACATCCTACCTATCCCCCCTCTCCTGCAGAACTCCTCCAAAACAGTATCTGCCCTGTTGCCTTGTCTGGTGTGCTCTGAAAGCCCCAGTGACCCTTTTTTCTCAGCAGGCAAAGAGCCTGTGCACACCCAGGCTGTGCCTGGCACAACGGGGCAGAGCCTGGCACCTCCAGGGGTACCTGATGTAAACAGATGATGGAGAGATCACGCTGCAGTACTTTTCCTGACCTTCAGCCAGAAGGTTTGTTTTACCTAGTTTGAAGCTCCTCCTCTTGGAGACCACCCAAAATGTCTTTGTGCATTTCAGGCTGTGTCTTAATCACATGGCCAAACTAAAGTCCTGCGGCTCTTCTGATCTCTCATGGTTAATCAAACTTCTCGGTCACTTTGCCACTGTTGATTCTGCTCTCAGATGCAGGGACTGATACAGAGAGAAGAAAAATGATCAAGAAATAAATGATAAACAACATCCACAAAACACAGGTAAACCACCACCACCAGTATTCTGTCTCTTTGCTGGGAAAATTCTACATGTCCCAGATTTCCACTACACAGTGTCATTTTATATTTAAAAATTAATGTAAACTATATCACCAACCCTATGGTATAAAATAACAGAAGGTTACAGACTGTGCAATGAGTAGCCAGGCAACCAGGCTTCCTACATGACAGTTCTGGGATATTTTGATACTGTGCCAGAGGCTGACAGCAGCCCTGGATTACTGCCTCCTAGCAATGCCTCCAGGCTGCTCTTCCTACCATGCAATTCATCACTGTTCTGCTGTTCACATCAGCATGCTCTGAATGCCAAGTGTCAAGCTTTGGGTTAGGGTGCATTTCACACCACCTTTGTGCTGATGCAAATGTGATGCCACAAAGTGGCAGGAAAGAGGGCATTGGTCTCTCAGACTAGAAAACGTCTAAAGAATTGATGGAGAAAATCCTGTGCCACTGTAAGAGAAAGATTGCTTTTGGAAAGTCAGTAGTGCCCAAATAGGTGATGCTACAGTAGTTAATTCTTTCATACTGTGCCACTGTGATCCATGAGAGATCTTACACTAGATGCTGTATGAATAAGGAGTTTTTTTCAGGGCAATCCCACCTGTTATGCCATTTGCTTCAACAGACAAAAGCCCCAAAACAGTCTTCTCATCTCTTCTTCAGGGTACTTTTAACGTGAAAAGATTATTTTCAATTAAAAAAAAAAAATTTGACTCTTACAATACCCTCCTGACTGGTACAGTGCCATCATCCAAAAGAAACCTCTCTCAGATGAATTCAGCATAGCCTGCTGACAGCACTTAAAGCTCTTTTTGTTTGGCATTATGAAATTGTTTGTCTCCTGAACATAAGAGTTTCGCTTCAGGTCCTGCCAAGGTCAATATGCAAGATAAATACTCTCCCCCATCGTGGCCTAGTGGGAGGTCTCTTAAGCACCTCAGGTTTGCCATATAATACCTGGGCAAACAAGAGATCCAACATTTCACGTGCTAAATTATGTCAGATTTCAGAATGCAAGCAAGATTTTACTTCAGCTACTCTGTTCTTACCCTCTCTGACACAGAAAAGAAGAGATTCTCTCTAAATCTGAGATACTTTGACTCATAGCAGTAGAAAAAAGAAATCAATATTTCTTATAGGAATTGCTGCCAGCAGAGCTTTAGCTGAACAAGAGCTGTCACACCAACCTCCTCCACGAAAAGTTAAGTGCCTGGAACTCGGGGGGAAGGGGGATTGGGAAGGGTGAGTGAGAGAAAAACACCATCACTCACTCACCTCCGAAACAGAAAGAGATCCATTTTAAGAATCCTATCCCTCAGAATATCTTCCTTAAAAATCACTTCCCCCCCTTAAAAATTGATGTATCTTTAATAGCAATACTATCAGTATTTATTTTTGCTATTGTTTTGCCAGTGAAACTCTGGGCCACTTTGAACAATCTTTTCTCCAAATGAACCTATAAATTGTCATAGTTTTCATAGTGTTTGGCCTGGAATGAATATGTGCCCTGAAAAAGTGCAATGACATTCACTGAAATCTAACTACTTTACATTTCATTTGGCAAAAAGATGTTTATAATTCAGAGGTCTACATATTCCTCAAAATATCTTGGTTATTCAATTGAGTTCAGAATGAAAGAGCAGTTATTCATTGGCATAATCTGGATAATCCCAAAGCAGGAACTCTATACCTGAGGACAGATATCAACACATGCATGAAAAGATGATGCGAGTTTATCTTGTTTGGACTCTACCTGTACAGTTTGTGTCAATCTGCAGCATTTCACTGTCATACAGCTACTGCTGTCTGCACTACCAAGCTAGAACAGACTAATTAAGTCTAGTTAACTCTGAGTCCTGACCCCAATGTGTCCAACAAACCTCCAGACAGTTAAGGAAAAACTTGCCCTTTTAAATTTTCAGCAACAGTATGAGCTATTGAGACTTGTCAGAGATGCTGACATCTAAATATGCTTCACAAACTTCTGAGTTTTGACTGCTTCACTGTATTTCCTGAATGCATTATGCCTGCAATTTTCCTCCTCTGAATCACACAACTCATCCGTGTCAAAATAAATTTATCACTTATTAATTTCCATTCTTCTGCTCAGACAGTTAATTCACACCTCCAGCAGACAAGGGCAGTGCAATGGCAGGGCATCAGGTTGCTAACCTGATACCATAGAGGATGTTACAGCATTCCTCCCCTTCAGTATGTGCACTTGGCAGCCTTCTGAATAGATTTCTGGCAAAAGATAAACCAGATATATTTTTTCGGTTTTAAGAGAGCTCTTCTCTGACTTCATAGACCTGGTGTCCACTTCGACTCTTTCAGTTTAAAGAGAGATGCAGTTTTTCTTGTTCTGCTGTAATCCATGAAGACTCTTTCCTGAAAAACATTTCATGGGGAAGTTAAACTCTACATAGAAAACATTTCACAAATGATGAAAAGTTGTCACCTTTGACAATTCCATTTTCAAGAGAAAACAACAAACCAGAAAACAACAGACTCGAAAACAAGAATGTTTTAAAGGAGCAAGAGGCAACTCTTATAGGAAACTGAATCCATGTATCTGACACAGCAGTGATACAGCTGGATAGAGCTCCACTTCTTGACCATCCATGTCAAAGATTAAAGAATAAAACAAGTCAAGGTATTTTCTGGTGCGGAGTAACTCAATCTCTCACAGAAAAGCTCTCCATTCGATGAAACCACTACATCCTATCTTTCAGTTAAAATAAACTCAGTTTTGCTTTCACACAATTCTACTCTACGGTGCCTCCTTGCTACCAGCAGAGCAGCGGTATTTTTCCATAAGAAAGCACTGGCAGAAGTGCGAAGGAAGTGTACTTATCATCACGCTCTCAGCCTAATACCCAACAAAAACAAAAGCTGAGCAAATCAGTAGTTTTCATGTTTGGTAAATCAGGTGGCCAGCACCAGCTCTCTCCCACTCAAACCTCATTTGGCACTGATGCCACTCGCCAGCGGCAGCACAGCTGCTCCCTGAATGCTGCTCTGTCAGCGCAGCACCGCAGTCTCTCATTAGGACAATGTTAATTTAATTAAGAATATTTTAACACGGACAAAAGCCAATTAAAAAGCCTGTCAGTCACTGTATACAGTTTCCCAGCTTCTGTTCTTTGAATGTAAGAGCTCATCACAAACCTGTCACTGATACACCATGCAGGCTACCAGCCCTCTTTGTGGCACAGTGTCTGCAGCACACACTGAACACCCTCTCCACCTCATACATTTACTCAGCTCAGCGGCAGAGTTTCGTCCCCAAACTGCTCTAAAAAGGTGGTTGCTTTTTGAAATTGCCTTACAGTGTTCTCAGATTACAAAAAAACCCATCCAACAGACTTCAGACATGGTTCTTTTTAAAAAACACACCTACAGGATTCCTTCTGCAGCATGAAAAGGGAAGAGAGTTAACACCTTGGACAACTGCTGAGCACAACTAAAATCTTCCTCCCATAAGTTCAGGTTAACAGCAGTTAGCATTGTTACATGAAGAGCTATGCTTTGTCTGCAGCTTTCATCCCGGAGCCTTGGGGGAAGGTGCCCCAGGGGGACCACTGGTCTAGAGGATATGTTTGCAGTACCAGCACGCGGACATCTGAGTGCTGAAACAGCCCTCGAGTCAGCCAGGCTAAACACCGCACTAAAGCCAGCAGTCTGCAAAAACATTGCTCTTTAATGCCCAGTCTAGTAAAGTTTCACACTCAACTCTGCCAAAATCATGCTATCAAATGCCAGATTATCACATCCCACTGATTTGCACTGGAATATACTCCCTGAAACGCATCCAAGAAATGCCATAAAAGCACGCACCTGGAAGTGGCCGAAATAATAACCCCAGAAAACAAAAAAGGGAGGTAACAATAGGAGAATTCATTGCAGGAACAGCAGCATATTGGGGCAATGACAGAAGATCAAGCCCTGACAGCACAGAGAAGTCATGCAGAACAAACACGACTTCTATCATTGTAGTAAGGATCTGGAAAGACAGACACGCCAAGCACTGGAGCACATAGTCAAGTTTCCTCCTACAGTTTAATATGGAAGATTCCTGCCAAAA
Source organism: Oreocharis arfaki (assembly GCA_013398015.1). Taxonomy (NCBI): domain Eukaryota; kingdom Metazoa; phylum Chordata; class Aves; order Passeriformes; family Paramythiidae; genus Oreocharis; species Oreocharis arfaki. The sequence continues at coordinate 353,712 of VZRR01004411.1, read as the reverse complement.
CAATGATATTTGATATAAGCTTTAGGGTCTTGCCTCAATGCTCATTCAGGGGTAGATTAGATCCAAAGTTTTCTTTCTAAGTGACTTGCTCCTTACTCACCATGAATCCTAATAAAAGACACAGGGTACAAGACACATCCAGAAAATAGCTAGTCTGGATTGCCTAATTTTACTTTTCTTCTTCTGTGTCCAAATCTACATTGCTGCTATTGACAGATGCTTTTGACGAGAGGCATGCCCAGCTTGGTGCCCAGTTAAAAATGCATTATGATCTTTGCGGAGTAGGACTGTCAGATTTACTCCACTGTTTGAGCAGCTGTCTAAACTACCACTCTACGTATGATATTCAGCTTGCTGCAATAATGTTGGATTTCCTGTGTGCAATTTTAACTATAAAGAAATCAGCCTGATGACAGGCTGAGTGATACAATTATACCCTTAGAGGTGGTATAAAGAGAAGAGAAACAAAAACTGGCTGGCATGAAACAGAATCTGTGTCACAGGGGGAAAATGAACATTTGCATCCTTCAGGATTCTAGTTAGTGCCTTGCCTTCCAGCTCCAGGCTGAATGATTGCCATTGAAAGACACTGAAGTCTTGCACCGTATTTGTATACAAATTCCAAAGACATTAAGGCAAACAGCAGGATATAAAAGTTGGCTAAAGCCAAAACCCATGACAAGCCAACACAATCAACATCAGTGTTACTTCTGATAAATAACAATTGACATAGCTGAGAGTTGAAAAAGGGGGGCAAAGAAATCCAAAGATAGAATCTGCTACATTCTATAAACTGCTCATTTCTCAGGATACCCTTATGTCATGGGTGTACCACAGGACACTTGCCACATTAAACAACTGCCCATGGGACATAAATGTATATCTGATAATCTTTTCTTTGGCATGAAATGTTCTGCACGTCATGCTTTGAATGTCTTCCGAGAATCTGAGCTGTTGGCTCATTAATGAGACATGTCCCTCATTTACGCATGACTGGGCCTTAGACTTCCCAAAGAGGCCAGACCTACCTGAGCAGCTCTGCAAAGCAAACACCAGTTTCAGGAAAGGCAGTAAACACGAGAATACCTCTTAAACAAATAATTACACAAGCGCAATTCTGGGAGAACGGATGCATTCCAGACTCGCGCTAGTTGAGAGTTTCTGGATAACAAATTAGTTCAGCAACACTTGACACTAATCCCTTTGTTCTCTGTACATATTAAGTTGTTCCCATGTTGTCTGTGGTTAACAGATAGAATATGGGGAGCAGTCTGTTACCTGGAAGTACTCTGAATAACGAAGAAGGAGTACAGTTTCTACTCTTTTTTAATGGTAAAAAACCCTTCCGTGCTGACAGCACATTCTAAATGCCTACACAAACGTTTTATTTGACTCTGCAGGCCTCCTATGCTTCCACAGCCCTTCTTTTCCCTCTGAATGGGCCTGATGTTCAAACTCTTCCAGTAATACCTGACTGTAACTCCCACCTGCCCTGCCAGTATTCTCCAGCCCTACTGATATTTGAAGAGGCCCACTTGGAGACTGAAGACTCTGGATTTTTTGATTAAGCTACAGTAAGATATTCCTTTTAATTAAGCATAATTTTGTATAATTAATCTCCACAGAAAGCATTAATTTACCTTGCTATCTCAGATTTCCCCAGAGAAAACCTTTACAGTTCAAATGATACCTCCACGTATCATCATAAATCATTGTACCTTAGTTACGCAGCCTGCAAGTACAAAGAGCTCCCCACACACTGGTTCTGTAAAAACAGGATATATATGCCACATACAGCACACACATGAATTCCAGCCTTCAGCAAAAGAAATCCTGTCACGAGATGCTCCAATGTGAGCCAATCTGTCAGCATCACCAAGGCTCTCTCCCTTCACGGCTCTGGCGTTTCACATATGTCAGCAACCCAGGAATCATCAGTATGAGCTGACTCAACAACAACCTGGTGACTAGGCAGTCTAGTTTTCCAGACTTACCCTCTCCGAAAAACTGTTCCTTTAAGTTTTTGCCTATTAAAATGAAGGCTGTCTTCCATTTTCATTAAAATCGTGCAGGATTTGCTTGGTGTAGAGATGTGCAGTGTGCACAGGGATGTTCATTTGAGCACCAGCTTTGTTAACTGGAAGCAGGAAGAAGTACTCCACCATGATAGCAACTTGTGGATTCATTTCATGCAGCATCAACAGCTCTCATGTGCCCTCCCAGTTCTGCTGTTGTGTTGGGAACAGTTACACCAGAGAGGGAGCAATGTTTCCCCAGCAGCTCCTCTCTATGAGGTCAATCAGACAGACACTCCCATAAGTCTGGGAGGAAAGGGGGAACTGATAACTAGAAATTAATTTTGGTCTATGCTAAAATACTTTTGTTTTCACCTCCTGACTAATCCTGAGTTCTGAATAGCCCCTAATATCTTCCCACAAAATAAGTCTAGTTTATATTATAGGGCACAAGGGCATAATGAAATAACTTCTCCCTGTAACCATTTGGGCTCAAAAAAATTCATAGAAATTGCTGTCAATTTGGCTAACATTTACTAACCGCCATTTGTACAGGTGAGAGCAGCATTTTTGGCAGGACTGATTCTCCCTCTCCCTCTCTCAAACTGTTCTTCGACTTCAGATAAATTGCCATTTATAATTAATTGTTATGTCATTAGGTTTGGAAGCATTCTCTTTAAAAAAAACCCACTTAGTTATCCACTTGGAATAACAGATGCCACAACTATGCAGTCTCTAGAAACATCGTCTCTGCTTCCAGGAGCACACATGAACCTGGGAAACGAGGCAGGGGAAGTAGGCAGGCAGAGGCAGCCTATGTTCACACGTAAGATAAAAACTGGGAGGGTGCAGGACAGGCCTAAGAAGGGACCAGGGTTAGAGACTGAGCATTTGCTGAATGAGTTTGACTGAGCAAAGGACAAATTTGAGTAGAACATCTGTTCTCCTCAGTATCTCCGTCTTCTGCACATTCCTTTGTTTTCACTGACATGAATTGTCCAAACTTTTAATCACTTTGATGACAACAATGTAACTTCAACTTCTTTAGTATGTCACTTTAAAAAGATTCAATAAATAATACCTTTTGGTTCAAATACTGTTTTCCTTCTAAATATTAAAAAAATATGCTTGGGTAATTGTTATTTCTTGACTGCAAGCAAGAACAATGCTATAGTGGATGGACTTATGTATGAGAAATCCCATGGTTTCCCAAGCTCCATGAAGAACATTAAAAAAAACACCCAGAAAATCCCCCAAAACCCAGGCACTCAAATAGCTGGTAAAAAAAATAGAAGAGGGAGGGGAAAAAAACACTTCTAAAATGTATGAAGTACAAGTGCACTCACAGACAAAACCTACCTACCATATGATCCTTCTCGAATTTAATTTATAGTTTTGGAGAGTTTGATATGACCAAAGGTTACAAGCCTTTCTCGCAGCCAGGCTTGCCTGCCTCCTCTGTGAAGCTTCCACTGAACTAGACTGGAGGTGGGGGAGGATGATTACTTACTGTTTTGCACTCAGGGCAGGCTTTCAACATCAGCCAAAAAGTAATCAGCAATTACAAACTGAACTATGTGACAAAGACCACGCTGAGCACTGGTTGGGCATTCTGGCTGCACACCATCTCCTCGCCAAGAGTTAGCGAGATAATTTTTCTCCTTGGGAGCTACACCACTTCTAAATCCGAGTAAAGGCAGCCTTTACACAAGCAGTACCTCCCCATGAGCAGGTCCCTGAAACAAAACATTACCTAATTGTAGACTGCAGCTCCACCACTACAGGCAAGAAAGGCTCCTCCAACCTCTGACAGTAACTGCTGACAAATGGGATGTGCTACTTAAACAGGAGAAGTTCCAGGACTGGTGTGTGTACTCTCAGGGCTGTTTACATCCCTTCAACGTGTCTTTGGTGGGTGGCCTTTCTCCATTTTGGTTTTGATTGTTTCTACCCCCTCCTCTTTCCCTCAAAGTACCATCATTATTATTATTCTAACAGCTCTTCCTTAGTACGATTAAGGCTCTCTGGCTATAGGAGGTATTTTTAATTTTGGCTTAATAAAACAAAACGACATAGCAGAAATCCCTCAGGTCTTTGAGTGAATTCAGGCAAAGCTTAAGTTTTGACCATCCCTGCTAATTGTTCCTAGCCAGCTCAGAATAAAGCATTTAAGGAACTTGAGCCCACGTTTAACTTAAAGCTAGGAGTCATGACATTATCGTCATCATCTTTGTGTCTTGCTGAATCACTAAAACAGTGAAGAAAACAATCTTCATGCCTGTGAATATTTGAACTTCTTAAGGTTTCTTATTAAAGAGCACTCCCCTGAAAATGAAATCTGAAACACGGTCAGCAGAGCACTTAAGAGGATTTTGTAGTCAGTCTAAGATTTCACAAGGAAAACAAGTACAGGAGATTTTCTTTTCTTTTAATCAACTAAATGAGATCAGTAAGGACAAATCTCATCAATGAATGCTTCACTCAGGCTTCTTCTATTGCACAGACAGAATGGGTGGTCTGCAGAACAGGTTAACAATACTAGAGGGGTGGCTCTGCGAGCATTTCCCACTGAAACCATTTACAGACTACGTAAATCCTGACCCTTTTGAGGACACATTTTCCAAGCTCAGGTTCAAATTTTTAAATGTTTAGCAGTGAGTGTGGAGGCCTGATTTTCAGGAACTTGGGTCTCATCTAGACCCAATTTAACAGAGGGTTCATATTTTTGCAAGACCTCTGTTTAAGTAACTGGAGACTTCTGAAAACTGGCTGGGTGCTACAAGAAGCTGTTTCTACTGCTTGAAATAACCTTCTCTTAGCCTGGTTCACACCTCGTGGCACAGACACAAGTCTGATATTTCTGCACAAAACTGCAAAAGCCCAACGCTGTAGTAAACTACCAAGGTGCTGTACATTGTAAATAGGTGTTGAGGTGCTGCAACAGGACAACACAGCATTGCAGCAAGTGAATAGGTGTACAGTGGAGATTCCTAATATGCGTATGTTTAGATTACTTGCTGCCGTGACCATTTATCACACAACTTTTATGTGCAGCACATACAGTAGAGCTGCTAGAATTTTTCCAGTACCTGTTTTTTCCCAATATTAAAAAAAAAAAAAAAGAAAAGAAAAAAAAAAAAAAGAAAAAATAAGAAGGCAGCCACTTCATCTTTGCCAGAAGAGGAGGTGGCAGTTCACGACACAGTCTCAGGATGTGCTCATCCAAGAGCAGCCCTGGTCCATGAGGGATTGGTGCTCCTGTAACGAGCAGTGAGCAAGAGGCTATAGTTTGAAGCACCACCTCTATGTGTCAATTATTCTACCTTGCCAGGAAAGAGTAATTAGAGAATAACTCCCTGATGCCTTCAACTCTCTCTGCTACCCCCACTGGTTCTCATCCATCATAATGAAGACTTCTCTCAGTGATTCATCACAGGAGGGCTGCCTTTACAAGGGAGGCACTGAGAGGAATTTTCCACTTCTCCCTCCCTTCCATCCACTGTTCACAGCAGCAATTTCATTTCATTACAAGCCCAGGATTACCATGTCAGTGGCTTCAGGTATTTGCTAATAAGGAACAAGTAGCTTCCAGGAACAGGAAACACAAGTGCATTAAAAACCTCTTCTGAGAAAGAAAACTCATCACGTTTCCAATAGGGAAGGTGAGCTAAAGGTAACGGCCAGTGAAAAGCTGAATGAAATCCTCGAGGGAGAGAGGGAGGGCCTGCAAAGTGCACAGTAAAAGCACTATCAGGCAGGATGACAGACAGCCAAGAAGCTCAGGCAAATAGTGATTTATCTATGGGACTTAAAGAAGAAATGTAGGGTAAGTACATATTTGGACATACAGGACCAAGAGGCACAAAGCATTTCAAAAGGAGTAATTAGAACAATTGAGCTGAAATATATTGCAACAGCACCGGGTTCTAACTGCCCATTTTGCTGTTTCTCCTTGAAAAGCAATTGGAAAATTTCTCTCTGAGGTGACGAGAGGACTTACCTGGTTTAGTAAAGCCCTTAGATTCATCTGCAGGTGCACGCACTGCATGCCTATACAATTACTGCAAAGCAGAAATTTTAATTATCACCACCCATTTGAGCTATTCTAACTAGGTTCAGAATATCCTCCAAAAAGAGCTGGCAGTTTTTAACAACCTTGTCACTTTAAAGTAAACTGTTTGCTAACTATATTATTGTATTCATACACATATTACAGCTACATATCTACCCATAAAGAAAGTTCTCCGTGTTCCTTCTTCCAGGTACATATTGTACATGGGGCATCTCTCCGGACCTGGAGTATGGGCATTCCAGCTGCTGAAGAGCTGCCATTGAACTGGTTCCACACTGAGGACATGTAATACTTGAGAGCCACCAAGTTCCTCTCTTGAGCACAACATCCTACATGTAATGTCACCTTTTTCTTTGAGGCTGGAGGAACAATGTTGTTTGAAATAACAGTTTTACTTAAAACAAAGATTTTAAATCAGAGATATTAGCTCATTCAAATTTCAAAGGACTTGAGAAAAAAAAAATGCATTTAGGGTAGCAACTGAACCAAGTCGAATCAAATTAACTGACAAAATGGCAAGAATGTCACCTGTTCTGTGGAAGCTAAACACTGTGTGCTCCCTAAAAGTAAGTTTCTGAAATTCACAGTTTGTTTAATACTTCTAAAGTAACAATTATAATTACACAGCAGAAGATAGGACAAAAGTGGCACAGTCTCACTCATGCTACACAGTAGCCCCCAAACAAAATAAAGTTATTTCTATGAATGTCATTACAAAACACAAAAGCACAGCTCAGACTTGTTTTGAGTCAGCTTGCCGTGAGAATGCCATGTGAGAAAAGTTTAAAGCTAAAAACCCTGTCTTTCAACAGCTGTGAAAACATGTCAGGAATACCCAGAAGATGAATATACTCAATTTAAACAAGAACACAGACAGTCTGAAACGATGAAAAACTGAGTAATAGCAGGATATTCCATGTTAATTTATCTAAAATGATGACTGCTAGTAAAGGCTAAATATATCACATGATTGATTCCACGACAGAATTAAAAAATTCTAGTCTAGATCTACCCCCGTTAACAAGAATTATTTGTTTCTCATTGAGTCCTTTTAATAGGGATCTGAAGTGGAGAAAATGTGGATGAGACAGAAAGAGAAAGATCCATCCAAAAAGCTTGATACTTCCTGGCTTGTGGTATTTCAGTGAAGCATATGAACGCATCAGTGAGATTAGACCCCCCTGCTGTACTTCCATGCAGGCCTCAGTGCCCGTATTTCCCTATTGAGAAGCAGCTCCCTTTTTTGCTGTTAGCAAAAAGAATTTGACATATTACTACTGCTGAGTCAGGCACAGCTTTCATGCCTTACCCAGCAACAGCAGGACAGAACAGCACCATGCAAACTGACCTACACATTACCCTGAGCACACAACGCAAACCCACTTGAATTGCTGAAAGAGCAAAAAGAACTGATAATCAAAACTAAAAATACTTTTTTTTTAAAATTATGCTCTGACCTTTGCTTTGTAAGTGAGGCTGTGGTTTTATTCCTGGTATTCTAAGGCTGTAGAGCTTGCTACTTGGCTGCTTTACAGAAAGTACCAATCTTCATTAACATTAAAGAAAAATCTAAATATTTTAGTCATTGAAAATACATCCTATTTTATAATAGCCTAAGTACACCAGACTGTTTATTGTATACTATTAACATTATCACTGGATGTAGCTGACCAAAATTTATAACAAGCTTTGTAAACATAAAAATAAGAAATCACTATTAGCACATTCTTGATAGGAGCTGTGAATTTTTCGTGGCAATCTGTGAAATTCATTTATTAACAGTACTTACTAGTGAAAGGATTGTTTACAGAATAAGTGATGGAGAGCTCATATTGCCATCTACCTTTGGCTTCCAAAGAAAAAGCTTATTCCTAGGAAAGACATATTTAGTCTTCGTTGTCTGTACTGTCCTCATTCTCTCACACAGTACTGTGGTCACAGTATTCACTGTGTATCTTCTTCTACACGGAGTAAAATAAGGAAATGTTATTATCTTGTTTTAGTGAGGGGAACTGAGTCACCCAGATTATACAAGACATATCAAAACTTTGTAGCAAGGGAGGCAATAATGGCCTGATAACTCAAGCTACTGCCATATGCACTGGATTTCCTAAACCTCCATAATTATTGTATGTACTGTACATACTCTGTATGTATGTTCTGTACTCTCAGTTTTACTCCTTTGGTCAGCTTAGCTGGAAAAGACACCATCAAATGCTGTTTCTCTCTAAACTGAGGTAATGCCAGATAATTCCAGATAGACAAAGAAGAGACATTTAATACTGCTTCAGTTAGGAAATATTAATTAAAGCAGTGATCTGCAACTTTCTCCTGGATTGTTCCCATTGAATACAATGACTACCACATTGCTTTACTGTGTCTGCAAACTTGGTGTCCCTGCTCCTAAAGCATGTAAGGACCTATCACCAGGGAAGGAAAATAAGTGAATTTCAGGAATGAATGCACTAGGGTCTCTCCACCTTTACATGCAAGACCACAATTAGAGATCAATATGAATATGGATTTACATTATGCTTCAACAAATTTTGGGAAAAGGCTTTACAAAAAATACTTACAAATCAATTCAGTGGTAATAATACTCTACTGATTCTATGTTTTTTCTTTACATTCTGTATAACATTGGTTTATTAAATATTGATATAATGAGAGACATACAACAGTATTGAATTATGTTCAATCATACATGCTTATGGCAGTACAAGAAGAATTTTTAAACCTAAATGAATGGAATACTGACTGTTGTCATAGAATAGAGACTGTTGTCCAACAGATGCTATTGTTTAAAGGACACTACCAATAGCAAACTTAAAGCTTCATGGTTACTTGAAATGCAAATGAAACACTATTTCCAAATGAGCCCTCCGTTTCTGGCATTAGCTTTCTACTAAGTCTGGAAGCCTAAAAGATTGACAATACTAGCATTATAGCCTGGGATTCAAAGAAAGAGGAAAATCTGCAATTTAGCTAGTCAAATACACAAATCTAATGTTAGCTCAGTCAGCACAGATCAAGTTTCATTACTTGTCCTGGAAAGAAACGCTCTTTTGGGAAAAATAATAATTCTTTCAATCAATTTTCACAAGCTGGGCCCAACACAAAGAATAAAAATAGCAAGATAAGACTGATGACAGTAAAGTTTCTAACATAACAAGGAGAGAGGCCAGTCTGACTCACTAGCAAAGAAAAGATAACTGGAAATTGGAGATTAAAAGGCCATACTCAGTCCCACACAATTCCCAGACCCCTCAGTAACTCAATCTGAACACTGTGAAAGCTAAATAAAGATATACCTAATTTTTTTATATTAACTGAAGGAACTTGATAAGATACAAACATAAATTAAGTCTCAAAAAGGGATATTGTGTACAACATTCACCCCCTGTAAATAAGAACAGCAAGTACGTCTCAGGCCACAGAACTAATAGGCTCTCACAGTACCTCCTTCAATAATAACATGAGTGATGCAGCTGCTGAAGAACTAAGTCATGTTATTTGGGGCTTTTTGTTTTGTTGAGTTCTGTGTGATGCAGCTCTGAAGTCCAGCTAAGAGATACTCTAACAAACATCCTCCTTAGCTGGCTAAAATATCAAAGGAAGTGTAGATACTGCTATCCAGAAGGTCACAGAAATAACATCATACCACTGTGTGATGCCTACATAGATTAAGAATACACAAAGGCACAGGCAACACATTGAAGTGCAGTGGTCTTGTCAGTAAGCCTAAGGGTAGATTAAAACCCAGAAAAAGAAGCAAGGAAAGAATCACATGAAATTTAACTCTTACGCACTCTGACAAATTATTTAGCCCTTAGCACTTCTAGCGATCATCCAGGAAATCAGAAAAATAAATTACTTTTGTGAAAGAATACATACCACTGTGTGCCCAGCTGCTATGGTCACTGTTTCTAGTTCAAATACCACGAAGACACTACCAAAAGACTCTACCAAAAAAGACTACCACTGGGGAGAACATAATCTGAAAGGGAAAACCTACGCTAAATTAAAACAAAACCTCTCAAAAATCAACAAACCAGAAATATCTTAAGCAAACCAGATAAGTGGAAGTTAGAGTGAAGTAAACACTGTAACTTTCCTCCTTTCTGCTACATTAGCTGAGTTGTTCCCATCCTGAACTGGGAAGGTATCGTGGTCACAAGGAACCATGGAGAAACCAGGATGACAAAGGGAAACAAAATTGGTTGCAGGAAGAGAGGTTCCTAGGATAAGACCAAATAGCCTTAGTCTTTGCTCCAAAAAAGTGGACCAAACAGGACAGACACCCACTTGTAAAAACAAAAACAAACCCAAGGAATTTAGATGCAAACTGCAATAAAAAGCTCAAAAAGTCCTTTTGTTGAATGTATGTTGCCTGAAGAAGGACACTCAAGTGTCAGCAGCAATTGTTTCATAGTCTGCAATGATCAATAGGTCTAAGGCTGCCAAAAGAAGGTTCAATTCCTTTGTATTTTTTAGAAACCCACCTGGGTACCCTCTGGGAGTATGGCTGTCATGGCAGGAAGCTGTAGACCCAGGTGGCTGGGACAGATTCAGGATGTTTTTAAAGTGGTAGGAAAAAACAGACTAGGAGAGGCTGCATTTTCCAGGCCCATCAGTGGGAAATATTTAGTTAGGATATTTTTATGATAGCAGCAGAAGACACCAACATAGAACATTAATATTGGTTTTTCCTTCTTCTGCTAGATCTTTATGGCATCCAGTTGCAGTCTAGAACAGAGAATGACAGTGGTACAGCTGGAAAAACCATGCTTCTAGAAATGTACATGTTTGGAAAACCCAGCCTCCAGACATCTTTCAAGAGCTCTACAAAACCTTCTGCTTCCCCTAGCAAGAGAACGAAGACTTCCTCTTTCAGCACTTTCCACAAAGTCTCACCTTCCACAGTTTAAGCTCAAAAAATCCCTCCAAGAACAACAAACCCCAAACCCCACAACCATCAACACTGAAAAACACCATGCAACAAGTGACCAGGTTGCCTGTGATTTATAGACACTGTTCCCAGCCTTTCACGGACCACCTCTCTCTGAGAATTCTCAGTTTTGGAAATCCGTTGTGACAGAAGAAAAACAAAATAAAGCAAGGTGCTGCAATGTTCCGTTTGCCAAATTAAAAACTGTTCCTGATACAAAATCCTCAAATAAGGCATATAGTAATCCCATCTCCAGAGCAAAACATCATTATCCTACAGTGAGCTTGTATTGTGGAAACTGACATGTCTCAGATGACGCTCCAATAATAAAGAGCAGGGTGTCAAACTCACAATGCAAGCTAATATGTAACTGTAACGAGGTGAACAGGTTTGGTGTCATTTTGGTAATTTTACAAAATACATTTTAATCCTCACGCTTCAGTGATTATTAAGCCTCCTGTCGCATCAGTTTTTTCCAGCTTTAAAAATGTAAAAAGATAAATCTAACACTTTCTTGTCTTCTAAAACACATTCTTCCACATTGCCATTTAATTTCAGTGCCATACTGACAGTCTTACATTATCATAACTGGTTTTCCTGGATTAAATGAAATATTTTCAAGGAGCATTCTTGAAGACAGATTATTTTATTTTCCTAGCCTTCCTCCCATCTCCACCATTATTTTTAGAATAACCGACCTGAGAAGACAGCAAATCTAACATGGGATTTTGAGGGGGAGGAATTAGGGTGTTGTTTTTTTCCCCCCCACATCTCCTGAAAGCTGGTACTTGTCTGAACCAGGTTTATTTTCAGCTTCTCAGCAAGAGATATGACAATTCCTGTTTCTGTTGGTGCTTTAAATGCTTTTGGCTTCTTACTGCGAAGTAATTCCCACATCTTTACTGCACAGCCACCTTGTGCCCTTTGTGGGAGCCTGCTTTCACTCATCTGCAGCCCTTGCATCCAGTCTAGTTCAAAAACAGGTTGCTGTCTCAAGCTGTCAGTTTTAAAGTTCATGTTCAAGGATTATAAAAGCCCCAAGAAAATTGACACCACAAGCTGAAAGAGTAGGGGGCCAAAGAAAACTCTCAACTTCCAATTCATGCAAGAGTGATTATTCCAGAATGTTTTCACATGAAAATTAAAATTGCAATGTTTCCTTTCAAGGAGTGAGCTTCTAAAATGGAAGCACACTATTATTGGCAGAATAAATGATTTCTAGTCCTAAGACACAGTACTGCTGAAACCCCACCTTTCTGGTAAGTGTAATTGTTTCAGAAATTGTTACACTTGATACGATTATAGAAATAGATTATTAAATTCACCACAGAGTAGAAGAAATTTACCAGATTTTTGATAGACTAGACTTTTGATAGATTTTGGATTACTCAGCAGTAGCTCTTACAGTGACTTCCAATTTGGGACATATCTTTATTTCCAAACCAGACGAAAAAATGCTTTCTCAGAAATAAAGCAGGTCACAAGATACAGCAATTACTTTTAAAATATTAGAGAACACACTTTTTCACACAATATACATGGTACAGTTTCACTTTTCTACTTTCAACATTCACAGTAAAATACTTTTTCAAATAATCGAAGTGCACCTTACAGCCATCAAGTGCCAGTTAATTTTGTTCTGCAGAAATGTAAGATACCAAAAGCCAGATGAGGTCCTCTCTCTGTGTTCAGACTTGCCCAAGCACTTCTGCACTACATCAGTGCTGAAACAGGTTTCTTGGAAAGCTTAAAGCTTCAATTTTGACCAGTTCCAACTGAAGCTCTATACTAAGGAACAAACATAAAGCTCCTGGGCTCTACAGCTGCAGGATAAGACAGTGATCATCAGGATATCTTGTATGGTGAAGATGCCATAATGCCCTTGAGGTTCAGGATATCTGTGTTGTAGGCAAGACTTTCCTCTTCAGACAGATTGTCCTGAATGTTTACAGTCACTCAGATTTGTGGGGAAGGAACTGTGAGGAGACCAGTTGGCTTGATCTTGTTGATTCCTCCATCTAGGATGCAGACCCTTGGGTACTTGTTTTTCACCAGATGAGCTGCAAACTGAAACAAACGTATCATTAGCACACTGCATACCATAGTCCTTAAATCACAATAAGTAAGGCAAATTAAACAAAAAATATCAGACCCTTGAAGTTCTTTTTTCGCACCAACTAGTCCAACACAGGAGCCCAGGCCAGTGTGTTGAAACAGCTGGGATGAAGTGTGTGGTCATGAAAGTGTCACACTAATAACCTTGAACTTTATTTATCTCTGCTTAGGCAGGATTTTACCTCATTCTAAAAGGACTGTTTAATCTCAGGGCAACCACTGGAGCCTCTCTCAAAGTATAAACTAAGAGATATTTTTCTGTGCATTAATCTAACTCCCAGCTGTTTCCTGTAGGTTCCCAAGTGCACAAGCATCACACTTTGAGGGTACAGTCATTTGCTTACCCTGTCAAACTTGTCCGACGCGACTTGATCTCACAGACGTCAGATATGAATTTGGGGTCTATAATCTTTAATCTTCTCTGCTCCCACTACTCTGCCCACAGGCAGGTTAAATAGTGCAAGCAGGTAAACCCCTGCCACTGAAAGCCTCTCTCCTCAACTAGTTCATGCCACAAACCAAACACAGCAATTGTTACTTTCCACACAGTAACTTTATGAAACATTCTTACACCGACATAGGTATTTTGTATATCAAAATAATTATTGTTTAAAAAATCAAAATTGTGTTCCAGAATACCAAAATTCAACCCAAAGGAACAATATTTTGTGCATTACAGGTCAAACTTGCCTTCTATATATTGATTACAATGCATGAAAAACCAAGCACCAGAACAGACTAATCAGTGAGAAACTAATAGTTTTACTTAATTTCCAATAGTTGTGATAGATTGCTCTGCCATCCCAGTCTTTGAGACTGTTGCTTTAAATTTGGTTGTCAAATCAGAAACCATTTGTAAAATCACTGAGTGCTTCCAATGGGCTATCACCAAAATTTGCTTTTCCCTTTTTGACTCTCTAAAATAATTAGTGATGCTCTTTGAGAACCTGTGCAAGCGTGATGTCCAGATTGCTAACTTCGCACAAACAACTAAATTGCCAACTCAAGAACAACAATTACCAACTCAAGAACTGTGGGCACCCCAATCAAACTCAATACATGGGATTTCTTTTTTCATTCACTTTCCTCTTAATTACCTGTTACAGTGTAACAGATACTGATGCAGAACTAGATGTTCTACACAATTACCTGTAAACATTTTGGCTGTTAAATTTGTTACAAGTAGTTGCCCAGGGAAAACCAAAAGGAAGTTCAATCATCTCTTTCCCCATCAGTTTGAGTTATTCAGTACAGGACTCAAAGAACCAACTAAAAAATCCCCGCAATCAAGCAATTAAAGCAGCTGACAGTAAACTTACACCACATGTGGATGTCAGCTTTCACGAACAAAGTAAATACTACGCTTTTAGAAAAGTTCTTGGGCTCACAGGTGGTGCAATATGCACAGACACATCACTAGGAGAGTGCAAATACCTCTTCCTATAATCACAGTCCATAAAGATGCGGTGTACAGCAAAATAGAGACAAAGATAGCACTGAGTTGTGCATACCACGAACTGCAAAAATAGTTAATACTCCTAACAAAATACTCCTACCAGACATCTCTACTTCACATGGACATATCTGTCACCTCACAGTGCTCTCCACCTGTGACTAATGGACAGTGCTCTGTCTCGGACACCAATGCTGCTCAGAGCCAGCAGAAATGAAAAATGGCAACAAGCGTTCAGGCTGGCAGGAAGCACCATGTTATTTCCTGAGTACAGTGTCCCATGTGTCAACAGAGATGTTCCACTCTCTGACTACTGATAACTTTAAAATGCTGATAACAAACTGTAAACTCTGCTCCAAGTGTTTTGAATGCCCTAATATAACTACCATTCAATGTAATCTGAAAAGAGAATACACAAACAAATGCCTTGTACTTGGGGTTTGAGAATTAAGGCCTGTGTCCCACTGTATTTTAGAACTGCTATAGTAACCAAGGTATGTAAAAATACATTTTCTTCACTGCATATGATCAGGTTAATTAAAAAATTTATAGTGATGAATTTGTTGCTTCTTGTAGGGCCTCCGGGAAGAAAGCACTGCAAAATCTGGGGCTGGTAGCAAATGATGGGCAGAAAGCACAGGAGCATAAGATGATATACTGTAAGATGAACTTCCTATTTTTTTAAGTTGTCACAGAAGTGTTTGCTGTTGTCTACCTAGTTTCAGTGAGAAAGGCTGCAAATACAGTTCAAAATATTGCAGCTGAACATCCAGCCAGGGAAAAACTACTGAGCGGGAAATGTACTACTATCAGTATCTCACTACTGTGGGAATCAGCTGCGAGTCAGGGGCCTAGAGGCACATTGGCATAAGCTGAGAGTTGCCATCCAACTCTCAATATCAGCCTCCGAGAGCTTTGCACATACACCTGCCCAGGCAACGCACAGACGACTCCAGGTTTAAGTCACATGGCAATTGGACTTGATCCGATTAAAGACATTCCTAGTTTTACCTTCTGTGTTCCTCCATTTTTTCACTGAAAGCAGAAATAGTAACTTTTGGTAAAGCATAGACTTAGAAATAGCCTCTTACTAGCATAGCAGTCTTTTATATTAAAAGTTTGATTTTTTACAGTTCCGTTCCTCCGTACATGTCTGTGCCACCCTCTCCCAGACAGAGGAGCCTGTCTGTCACAGACAAGAACAGGAACTTGTTCACCATGTTTCCAAAATGTTCCAACACCACCTGGTACCTTGCCCTGCCAAAATACACTCCATGAAGCCAGTATTTTCAAAACACAGGGGAGTGTTATTTCTGGTGTATGCACTGATGGAGGGGCATGAGAGGAAGGACTATTTGAAACAGCTACACAGATTTTCTCCCCAGTTTGACCCTCAGTTATGCCAAATATCAGTAGCCTGAATCCAAGAAATAAAGACAAAAGAAATGTTTCCTAAAAAGCTGAAAAAAAAGGTAAAGTTAGTGATCCAAAAAGAGCAAAATTTCATGCATCAAAAAAATCCCAAGGTGCTCTTCTGAATGAATGCTCCAGACTTTCTCTACAACAGAAAATGCCATCTTAGAATGCATACAGGGCCTTTATTTCCTTTACAAATGCAATCATAAAGTGTCAACCAGAAGTTTACTAACAGGCACCTGAATACGTAATTTGTAGTTTACTAAATAATCCAATTTACAAAGGTGCTGTTAAGACTGAAAATAACATGGTGAAGAGATAAGCACATGGGTTACATCACCCTTAGCAACCTGTAAAGCACCTGCATTTTAAAGAGAGATGTATTGAAACATACAAAGGTAGTGTACAATTGAATTTCCATTATACAGAAATATATTTCTGTAAATAGAAATAAACTGTCCTTTATTATATGATTAAACTTTCTCAAATTTATCAGATGTTTGTGTTGACATAACTTCTGAAATAATCTTTCCTCATACCACCAATGGATCACACTCCTCTGTAACACTTTTGTTTTCATTTAGACAAGAAGACTACTTGGGGGAAATGGGAATTGTTCCTATCTGAGGAAAGGCTTCAAGGGATACTACTACAAGACTTTAAGCTTTTTACTTTCTGCTTCAGGTGGTCTTTCCTCAAAATGAGGTTCCCAAGTTCAGTTGCTGTGTTTTCCCTGGTTGCATCTAATGTTTAAACTGAACTTCCAAATTGAAATTCCTCTTGCTGCTTTCACAGCAAATATTACATACGAAAGGATGAATATGTGAGAAACCTGTTTAATGACTACTACACGATGACTTTGGAAACACAGTTCTTCTATTAAGTAACACATCCATCAATTGCAGATAAAACATCCTTCTTGGTGAGCATAACAAAGCCGGGAAGCTGCAATTCGCATTTGAAAGTAGTCATTTAAGACACTTAATGCAGATACATAAAGTCAGGCTTTCAAAGACAGACAAGACCCCAGCAAATTCAGACCAAAATTTGGGCAAATATTAAACATTTTTTCCTGGCTTGGTGATTCTCTCAATATAAACAGCATAACAAGACTGCTCCTTTAAGCACCACCAAGAACCTTAATGATCTGCACACTGGAGAATTTATCAAAATGTTTCTACTACCCTGTTCCAAGCAGCAAAATAACAGCTTTCAAGTGCTGCATGTCTTATGCCAGGCACGTCACGTTTTCAGACTGTGTACAGCACAGAGTCTAAGAACACAACAGCTTGAGCAGCCCCACTCCCAGCACCCTTCGGGCCAGCCACGAGGGCTGCTGTGTACACATTATTCACTTTCACAGACATTCTTGTGACAGGCTTTAATTAAAGGGCACGCTGGGAGGGGAGGAGGAGTAACATACTGCGCCAGAATACCAGAAAAGATTGCTGTGACAAGTGTTACCATGGTATAAATATTAACAGCACACTCTGAAAGAGTCAGAAGTAAAACAGAAGTTGGAGGAGAAATATAAACCAACTTTTATAGTATTCATTCATTGCCACAAGATTATTTCTAGTTTTTCACTTGTGCTACACAAACCTCTCAGGAACTGCAGTCTATTTTGCTGCGTGATTTCAGTCCAAGAGCTCACCTACACCTCTCTGAAAGCTCAACAGTCAAAGTGATCAGTCTGCAACTTTTTTAACAACACTCCTCATATGCCAGAACACAGATCCAGCACACAAGATTATTCTTAGTCAGCTACTTCTTATATTAAAGAGTTCCAGACAAATGAAATGACACTTGAACACCATGGGAAAGATAGGAACCTAAAACCTCCCATACCAACAAAACAGTCCCTAGCTGTTGGTCGTAGTATTACCATAAACTGAATGGAAGTAAAAAAGCACACAGAAAGGACAACATGATGCAAACACACACACGTGGGAGGGGTGGAACATAGAACCAACTGCTCTAACAAGATCAAGGCAAAAATTCTCTACATGTAGATCTGGCCAAAAGGGAACACTTTCCATTCCATCAATACAAAAACACTGAAGTAACTTAAATGACATACATGCAAAGATTTGAAAATAAGCCTACACAAATAGGTATTTAATAGCTGGTTTCAGAATAAGTTTTACTGAGAATGAAAGTAAGAGCAAGCAGTCAAATTTCTTCAAGTAATAATTTTTAAACACCTGTATTTTAAATTTTCCACCTAGAAATTATGTACATTAAAAAACTACCCAGCTGAAAGTGAGCACTTAAAAATTAAAGTCAGTTGCCCAGATTTAGCTGTTGTAACACAGCTAATTTATACTGACCAAAATAAATGCAGTGCACGCGTTACAGTTGAATGGAACGTAAAATGAAAATGCAGAAAGAAAACAATTCTATTTTTCACTCAACAGAAAATAAAAAAGCTATTAGTGAACAGAAATACATGATTTTGAAAATAGGCATAACAGCTGGCTTGAATATAAAAAGAGAAAGTGTGAGTCTTTGTGAAAGATTCTATCTCCTCCCCCCAAGTCTAAGGGTTGCCCTAGATCTTGAAAAATGGTCAAAATACTTGACAGCGAAAAACATTTCTTTGTGATTTGCAGTACTTTTCCCTAACACTACCCAAACTGCAAGTTTTGTCCAGTTTCTACTCAAACTCTACTCAAACCCTCCTGTAAGTAGCCAGTCAGTCAGTCAGTCAGTCAGCCAGTCAGTCAGTCCTTTTCAGAGAGTGGTTCGGACACAGTTTAGAGAAAAGCAAAACATTGCTCCACACAAGCAGCATGGATATTCTAACTGCCAAATTCACCAACACCATTCTAGCTGGTATTTCCTCACACAAGGTCATGAACTTATAACACATATTTATAGTTCATTACCATCTCTATGTCAGTTATCACCACTTCTGATTCTCTGAACTGGAATACCAGGAAACACAAAACACTGTCTCAGAGCTGAGAAACAGCCCCAGAAAGTGAAAACTCTGTGTCATAATGCAATAGCTCTGAGCAACATGGATACAACCTAATCCAAACTCCATCAAGGACAAGAGTACTCTTTCAGAAGTGCAGTCCACAAGGAGTATATCCACAGCCAAGACAGATGTCTGGAGAAACTCTGGAGCCTGACAGCATCACTCTGAGATTCACATTAACCATTCTCCCATCTTTCCTGTCCTTAGAGATTCCCCAGATAATTGAAAAGAGTTGGCATCCTGCTTGCCAGCATCTCTCAGACATATTTTCATAGGTGAAGCCAAAGACTCCACGATTCTTCATTCCAGAAGGATCCAAACCTCTGCGTAGTAAGGCACACAGACAGGCCAAACAACACCTGCATCAAATGAACAACTAAAATTTCCAATGGCTGTTACCATTGGTCTCAGTAAAAATTTAAAAAGAGAACCTAGTTTGGAGTTTTAGAATTAGCCTGTTTTCCATAGCACTTACTTCAGAGGACGAAAAGGAACACTCAAATTCTGCTCCTAAGATCCATCATGCATTTTCCCCCTTCCTCTTTCATACCTGGCTGGAACAGTGAGAGATTTAGGTCATCACTGCTGTACCCGAGGCATTCAATGCACATGAACCAAAGCCAGGGTCAGGGGCAGAATTGCAACAGCACAACACAACTCCTGGCTGGCAGCCCAAGTGTCTCTCTCGGGCTGTGTGAAGAGCATGTACTGGCAACAGCAGCTGGGTTGCTTTCTCTCCGTGAAGGAAAGCATGCATACATTACGAATGTTACAATAATAAAAAAGGGCTAAATGTATGGAATAAAATAATGAAGACTTAACCATGTATTGGGGAGAGTTAAAATCACAAGGACTGTTGCTGATTAACTAAAACCTTTCAAACTTTTCAAAATACAAGCTTAATCTCTTCCTCTTTAAAGGCAACAAGTAGGCTCTGATGATTCCAGCAGCCTCTGAGTCTGAATGTTGATGGGAGGATGGGGCCTTTAAACAAACATGAAAGAGCCATTCTGGGAATCATAAGGGGCCCCTCCATCCCTGCAAAGAGAAGCGTTTTCATTCCAATTGTTCAGTCACTTTTCTGCAGAAGCTATTTACAAAGAAACAGAGTCTAAAAGATGTATAGTGGAAACATCTCCAGAAGCTTATTGTCTAATTTCTATTTACTCACACTCTACAAGTTTTATTAGGCCCTTCCAACTAAATACATCCATCTTTAGAAGCACAAATGCACCTGTTCTTTAGTATTCTATGCAATACCTAATCTTAAGATCACCCCATGAAGTTTCATAGGTACCCATTTGTAGTTTTAAGACAACTTTATAACAGAAGAAATCATGCAAGGACTTGCTTCTCTGGCAAGGGGTTTTTAAAAGGCATGAAGAAGACAACAATAAAATCACACAAATTCAGTAGTAACCAAACACTGTAACCTATGTGTCTCAGTCTTCATACAAGAAGGAATGCATTTTTGATAGTGTGCTGGGAGAGAGAAAATGCTGTATGCTATTTTCATATAGAAAAAAATATTTCTTTTTTCAAAGTTAAGAATATGTTATACAAAAAGAATTTTGAATTTGACCGTCTCTCTCTTGCCTTGAAAACAGTCAGAAGGATCTCATGGAAAATCAGAACTTCATGTCTTTTTTCTGGAGATGATTCATGTATTTTATCTATTAGCTATTGCAATGCAATAAGAATGACTACTTTGCTTCAGTAACTTGTAGAAGTTGTCTAGACAATATATTTATAGAAGCATAGCTTATCTAGACAAAAAGTAATCAATGTAACAACTACAATTTATAATTTCGAATTTATTTCCCAGCTATAAAGACAGATGTTTTTTAAGTTTTGACTTACAGCTCATCTGTCTTTTTCCAAGCAAAATATAAATAAGTTGCTAATTATTAGACAGATTAAAGTGTCCTGTATATTTTATTCTGTTATAGCATTTAGCTGACAATAAAGCAGCTATATTAAACAACTGCGGGAAATACATATTTATTAAACAACCACGTGACAGAAGTAGAAGTGTGCCACTGTCAAAATTAAGTTGCTAGAGAATGATTTAGCGTCAGGTAAGGTATTTCTCCTGTTCTAAATTCAGTCAGCATTGTGGTAATACAGACAAAAGTTTGAAATGGAAACAGGTAATGGCTTAGCACCCCAAAGCTGACTGAAGGAGGGAAGATGAAGTAATGCCACCTTTCCATTAAAACACCCAAAATAATCCCTATCCTATACATGCATAACTATAGCCCACCTTTTTACTTGCTGTATCTCTGACTTCGAAAGTGACAATAATCAGGTGACACGTTATTTGTCCTAGACCAAAAAAGAAGCTACAGTTGAACACCTATTGGCTATTTAACCATTATATTCCCAACTGTAAGGATCCCTTGTCCATAATGGAATTTACAACGTGCTTACCTGTCTATGGAGGTGGGAAAGGGGAATTCAATTCACTTAGGAGATGCTGCCACTTAACATATCCAAAAGTTACATATAAAAATAGGATCTGGTTGATGAACTCCAGAACAACGCCTTTTATGCGGATGTTTCCTGCTGTTTTCAGACACAAACAAATATCTATCTGCTCTGTTGACAAGTGCCCAGAAAAACCTAGAAGAAAGGCTGGCAACGCAAGAAGCAGCCGAAAGGAAGGAATATTCTCCAGAGAAGTGTGAGCAAAACACCACCATGATACCCCTTCTACAATATTTTTATGCTGCTAATGGTGCATTCAGTAAGGCTCTGGTACATCAGCCAACATATTAATTTAACTTCTAGAGTTGGTAGCATCAATGGCTTATCATGCAGGACTACCCTGTTTTAATTCTTTCCTAAGGCAGAGTTCAACTAGAGCCAGAGCTGTCCTATCCAGAGGCACTATGAGACATTGCTGGCTTCCTTATCCTCTTTCTGGAACAGTGCTGTGGTGAACACCTCAAATTTTAGACAGCATTTTCTTTCCAATTTAAATTTTTTATCCTCTAGCACCAAATCAAATGCAAAAAATAGAAACAGAAATAAAGTGCAAAAAGACCTTTTCTACAAGTCTGTTCAGTATACTTCACTTTGCTTTTAAAATTATTTTTAAGTGGTGCCAAGTAGGCTGCTCACAGGAAGCATAATTAAAAGATTCAACCTTCTAACTACAAACAGCCCCATACACAATCAGTGTTTTTTCACACTTAGCCCTGCCTCTCAGTCCTATACAAATTTAAACTAAACATATAATGCTGTCAATCTCAAAATTTTTAGTGGAGTAAATATCAGTGAACACTT
Organism: Oreocharis arfaki; assembly: GCA_013398015.1. Classification (NCBI taxonomy): domain Eukaryota; kingdom Metazoa; phylum Chordata; class Aves; order Passeriformes; family Paramythiidae; genus Oreocharis; species Oreocharis arfaki. Next base: position 331,422 of record VZRR01004411.1, on the reverse strand, counting down.
CTGAAGAACTCTCCTTTATGGCAGAGGGTACAATTTTTGGCTCATCCCATTTAATCTGGAAATACATATCTCTGTTTGAAAAAAAATACATTTAAAGTTGAGCATCTTATAACATGGACAAAATCTGATTTTGTTTCCATGCATTCACTTTTAAAAATTTTTCCTATGATTGGATTACTTAGAAAAATTTAAAAAGTAGTAACTATTGTTCTTGTCAAGCCTTGAGCTACATAGCTTGGGCATGAAGAGTGGCAGACAGTTCTATGCAGCCATGCAGAGTAAAATTGAAACTGACCTTAAAAATTACCCAGAAAAGAAAAGGTTTTTTTTTGAAGCTAGTTTTATATGTATTTTAAGGGTGTGATAGAAGTGGTGAGAGTCCCCATCAGTATTTAGGCTTTAGTATTTAATTAATTTCTGGTCAGACCAGTCAATCCAGTATTTTGTTGCTATTTAAAGCTCAAACCTCTTTAGTTCAGATTTCAAGAACTCTAAAAGCAAATCAAGAGCAAAAGCAGCATTTCTCCTTTATGGAAAACTATCATATTGACAATTCTGGGTCAACTGCATAAAATCTGGGTTTAGAGGATAAGACAGCACCTCCCACGTGACTGAAGTACTTGCACTTAAGAAGCACACTGCAAGATTTCTTTGGCTGCACAGCAAAGGAAACATTTCATGTTCATTTCAAAAATTTTGAAACATTTTAAAAAAACCATCTAATTTTGCATCAGACTTGTCTCTCAAATACAGGAGAAAATGGTATCTTCTTGGTTTTGGTAGAATTGACAACCCACACTGTGTACTTTCCATCCCTGGAAATCCATTACAAGTTGTTTCTTCACTCTGAATTCCTTTGTTTCAGACAAAACATTTCTGACTGGTTGTGAAAAACAACTACCAGAAAGTGACTCAGTAGTGTGTGGAATATGTCCCATAAAGACACTCACTAGTGAACATCAAAGTTCACTAGGTCTCAGTCCTCAGGAGTTTAGTGAATGGTTAGGCTCTTCCTGAGATAAATTTGCATGTTTGGTAATTTAAAATGTAATTGTTGAAAGCAGCTGCACAATCCACATCAAACAGGTAAAACATCATTTAAACCATCTACATTTTGCTCTTAGTATTTTATGCATTTTGCATTTGTTCTTTTGAGGGGGATTTATGCATGCAGCATTTAGTGGGGAATTGTGATTATTCAAGTGGTCTGACTCCATGATGAAATATCTATCAAGAACTTACCCAGATTCACACACAAACCTAGATATTCACTACTGAAACTATGTGAGAGATGGTTTACAGTCTCTTTCATGCCATCTCTGTTACCATTTAAGAAAGCTGATACATATCACAAGTTAATTTTCTAAATGGTGAAATGCAGGTTAACGAAAGGGTTTTCTCCCTCTACTTACAACTCCCTACAGGTATTAAAATCAACATCATGTGTCGTGCTGCTGCTGCTGCTGTTCCTGACATGAAGACCTTTCAATGATTCACAGCCCTCCTTGTCATATCAGGGTTACAGTTCACGTCCTTTGTGTAAACAGGCTTAAGAAATGGGTGAACTAAAGGTAAACCATAATTAAGAGTGTGTCTGAAAAAAAAAAAAAGATAACTTTCCTTCATCTGACAGAAGTATAGTGAAAGAAATACTTATGTACTTTTACTTGTTACTCTGGAGGTTCTCAACACCATCAAATAATTTAAGTAGAGAAAAGAATAGCCAAGTTTCTCCGTGTCTAGCCAAAGGCACTGGCAATAAATACATCATACAAAATTTACCAGTAAGGATCATTCTCCTCTTTCCTAAGCACAACCGCAGGAACAAGTGATTCTAAAAAACTGGGCAATACACTGTGTCTTACTAGTAGGAATATGAATTATATCTTACTTCCTTTGTACTTCACAACGTATCTGTCCCCATCCAACTTACCTTATGTGTCCTTCCCAACACCACAAAAAGTAAATGCAAGCCAATTTTGAAAGCTCTTACTGATGCACTTTAGAAGTGCCAATGTCACTTCTCTGACATGACAAAAATAAAGATTTTAAAGCTGAAGAAGATAATTGCAAGCAATTTCATTTCAAAACATCAACCTTCTCAGATGTGGACCATCTGAAGGGAAATGTCTTTGTTTAGAAGCAGAAATGAGCAACAACAAAAACATAACCCCAGATCCTGTCACCATACACAAAATTCTAATTAAATTTTCCAGATGCTAGCATTTATTCTACTACTGTCAGTATGCATGCTATTGCTGTAACTCTAAGCACAAAAATATACCTTATAGCAATATACTTACAGCAGCTGTGTTCTTCACTGCATTTCCTACAATCACCACAACTCTTCCTTTAAAGCTCTGGAGTGTGGCAGTTGCTGGGCACTGGATGAGATCCCCTTCTGCTGTAAATGCTGATGCAAAAGGGACATTGATGCTGCCAGAAATGTGGCCACGGTTAAAGCTTAGAAGGAGCAGTTAAGGAGGTCTGAAAGGCAGAGACACCTGAGGTACATGAAAATGGATGAATCTGCTCTTCATCCTGGCTATCACGATAGAACACCATTGGTCTTTTGTGACAGAATATTTTGACAAACCTCATTTACTCTTTACTCATATGGAGGAAAAAAAGCTGTTTGGTTCAAAACGGACACAGCACAGCACTACAGAAAAAGATCTGCTAAATTGAACACTTAGTGCTAAAGAGCCAATATCCCCAGTACACCTAATTTTGTGGATTTCACTTCAACTCTAGTCTGCTAACAGGAGCCAAATACCAATAAGCAGCTGGAGAACCTCTTCTAGAGGCATTTTATGCAAAAGGAATGAAGTACTTAAAATGAGAACCAAAACTAAACAGGGATTATTGGGAAATGTCCTCAAACTTCCTGTCAACCCCCACATGTCCTCTACAATTTTGATCCAAATTGAAATTCTAATGTATATGACCTCAGATTCCCAGACAATGAGCATCACATATATTATCTGAGTTCCACTAACAGCAAGTGTGTAATGGGTATTGAAAAGCAAACAACTCTGAGAAATCATAGTTAGTGGTCCTCCAGTTTCAGAGGATAATCATTCAATGAGATTTTATAAACAAATATTGTTTACAAATATTGAATGTGAAAGTCTCTTTTTTAAAAATTGTTGGACTACTACTACGTAGCGTTTTGTGAATTTGAAAATCTACCATGACCTTGACAAAACTCCGAATTACTTTCATAGACTGTACACACATGCCTGGAATATTCCCCTTCCCCAGCTATAAGCAAAAACAGCTTTGAAGAGATGGGAAACAGCAAAGTTCTGCAAAAATATACACAATGTCAAATATCGAGATTAGTCACTCTATTCCTGCACTTGCAGAAAGCTAGTTAAATTTATAATTAAATCTCAGAATCCTATTAAATGGAGGAGCTGCCTTAAATGGAGGTAATATTTAACTGACTTAGCTTAATATTAGCATTCGTTTCTCATTATTTATGTAACAATTTTAGTTTTATAATCATCATTGTTATAGTGTGGGAAAAACATGGCTTATAAAAACATTTGAAAGAACAAAAGATGATCATGTATCATTCATTAATGTTGTCAGTTTGTTTCTATTTTGAATGGGAAAATTATATCCCTCTTTCATTCATCTGTGCCAATCCCCTTTCCCCAACCCCATTTATAAGCACATAACTCCCACTGCTACTGATCAGGTTCTGAAATGATCATCATTTAGACAGAAAATAACTTTGGACAAATTTAGTTACTTAAACTACTGAGTACACTTAGCTGCTCAGAGAAACATGACCTAGTCTTTAAAAAAAGTTCCAATTGCTAAGACAATTAACAAATAGGCCAAGATTTTGTGCTACAGACTGAGACACCATAAGTATGCAGCTATAACTTTCAAAAGGTGAACGGAAGGCTGCCAATATATCTGCTAACGTGCTTAATGAAATTAGCCTTAGAAGAATTGCTGGCCAACTGAAGCAGTGCTTTGTGTATAACAGCTTTTCATTAGAAAGCCTTCTGTTAAAAACCTGTCTGCTGGGAAAGAGGGCTGGTAGCACTTGGTGTCCCAACGTGAGATTCATTGCAAAACAATCCTTCAGCTTTCATGTGGGTCCTATTATGAAATAGGACGCATATTTGATACTTGTTGGAAGTCCTCTCATGCTTTTCTCAAAGCACTTAGAAAACAAAGTGAAAGTGAAGTTTAGCATGACAGGCATATATGGGGAAGAAGACTAAAACCAAAATATACTAAATGATAATATTTTTGAAACACCTCACAGTGGTCTGTCACATTTTAAAACAGACACCACAGAAACATACAGACAGTCTGATCCTATGCAAGTTTGTTGAAATTTTGTGACAAACACAAAGCCTGTTTCCTTCCTGCGAGGATGAACAGGACACTGAACGTGGTATTCTTACGGTTTCCCACATATATTCACAACTGTTGACAGCTTAACAGCTTTCTACATACCAGATATTTTCTTCTGCAACTGACACACAAACCAATATACTCAAGGGCAATTTTACTACCTACCAGGCTGCCTTTTAAATTACACTTCCTACCTCTTAATACCAGATGGATGTTAGGATTTCAGTCCACCCATTATTTAAAGGGCAGGACATTTCAGTCTACCATAAACTTCAAACATACCAAAACATTATCAGAAGTGATTAAAGTGCACTATTCAAGCTAATGGAGATTTCCTCTCTCCAGGATGGCTCCTCATTCAAGAAACAGAAATAAAAAGTCTGACTAAGAAATTCATAATATGAGAAACAGCCTCATAAACCCACTTAATTCACAGAAGTCAAATGATTTTGAAAAAAAAAAATTGAATCTAGTCTGCTAGAGTAGAATAGGATCAATATAACAGTAGAGTAGAACCTATTATCAAGGTAGCAGAAAAGCTATAGAAACATTAAAGTAAACACTTTGCCTTTCATCCTGATTACAGGATGATTAATGAATTTATAAATAAATCCATTACCCTACACAGATAATAGCCTTTCAGTGCAATGATTGTAGTCTAGGCATTTTATATTACTTGCTTTCCTCCTGCTTTCTCTTTGTTGATTTCTAGGAAGTAACTTTAGTAAGACAATGATGCATATAGAAATAGAAACATAATTTAACTCAGTAGTATCAAAGCTTTCTATGCAGTAACAATAACCTTTCATAGTTCTTATTTCCAGAGACTTCTCTTTTAAATCGGAGTCTAAATGTATTCTCTCTCGACGAAGAAATTATCTCTCAAAAAATAACCTGTGTTTTTACTGTTATCTGAATAATAAGGACCTCATTTTCAACAATCTAGATCCAAGAGTAAAAAAACCACTGGAGACCAGAAAATAAGGACTCAAACTACTCAGACACATGAATATCTGCCTAATTAGAATCCTTAACTGATGTATGAAAGTAATACATGCAAGCAAAAGAAAAATTACCTTTTTTGTATGGCTTTGACCATTCTGTTTTATCTACACAGCAGATCACATCAAGGGTTCCAGTTTGGCATACAATAAAAGAATAATTTCTTGAAAATAACAATTTTAATTTAGAATATTACAAAATTCCATTTACTATGTAAAGAATAAATTTACCTTTACACAGTAGAAAGAATATTTACTTTTCTACATCACCATACTTTGTCATAAACATTGGTAAAAATTAAGAGAAAAAAATGCCAGTGGAGGTGCTTCTCTGCATTATACAATTACTTTTAAAGTGGCATTTTAACAAACTAGGTGAAAAAAATAAGGTTTAATCATTATTTAAATTTTTACTACATATTTTAACCCAAATACTGACATTGATCCATCATTCACTTCATTGTCTAGAAACTGCACTCTTTTAATACACATACAAAATGACCTCATGGTGCATTTGTTAGACACCGGAAGATCTCTTCTCATGGTAAAATTTCCAGGAGCCTGTTGAATCTCCATCATTGGAGGCCTTTAAGAACAAGCCAGACATTGGTAAAAGGAATGATTTTCCTTTCTCACAGTAAAAGGTGGACTAAAAATCCATGGAATCATGGATTTTTTTAAGGTCATAAAAGACTCTAAGATCACCAAGTCCAACCATTAACCCAGCCACCACCATGGTAGTGTAGAGAGCGATAAGGTCCCTACTTGAGTCTCCTTTTCTCCAGGCTAAACTACGAATCTTCTGTTATTTTTCTGTGGAGTATTGTTAGCCCACAAGGAATTATCACTTGTGACACAGCAAGCTAAGAGTAGACTACAAAAAACCCTCAAACAATCTACATCAGCTTTGCTATTATGAAATGAGCAATGCTTAACAAAAGTGATACAAACCAATAACAAGTATATTCCCTAATACTCGGTGCAATGTTCAGAGTTACCTTTAATAATATCTTTCTGTTATTTCCACTTTCAAATGGATGTTGACCAAGATGTGTGCTCCTGGAGGACTACCCATTCCAATATGCAAACAATCCCAGTTCTGTAACTACACTACTTCAGAAAAAAAATCAAGCCCAAACAATTAAAAAAATACTCCACATGCAAAGAACTCTGTACTTGAAAAGGAACACAGGAGTAAGGTGTAGACAGGGTAGTGACCCTGGTAAAAATATAGCTCCAGAACACCTTTAAGTGTTTTCTGATTATCAGCTACTAGAGGACTTAAGTTAGGGTGGCTACATGGTTGCATCACCTGACATAGCCAGAAGACACTCAATAGGAATCAATTTTCCACTGAGGGACTGGCAAAGCACATGAGGTATCAACTCTTCTCTATCTCTCTTCCATTTAATCGGAGAGTCTCACACCTTTCCAAAATATTGGCCATATTAAATGGGGAAGGTCTGCTGATAACACCTGTTACAAAGAAAAATGTAGCATTAAAGCACTTGTGCTACTGGTACAAACCAGATTTCACTAAATCCACAACTTAATATGGGAAGGCAAAAAAAAAAAAAAAAAAAAAAAAAAAAAAAAAAATACAATTGTCCTTTTCTCTGCAAAACAGGTCTCTCCATGCCAACCCCCCCTGGCCTTCAGTTCTTCCACTCCACCTCTACCAGATCCCTCTCCTTCCATTATGTACCATGCCAACATATCAGTCTGCAGACAATGAGGAAGTAATTGACACAAGCAGGATTTAGCAAGGCCAGCACTCAGATTTGAAGGATACTCTTCACTGTTGCGGATGTCCACCACCAGCAGCTTTGGCTTGCTAGGCTTTGTTTTCTTTACAGGCGTTTTGGAATGACTTGGTCCTGTCAACTCACACAAGTCAATCAGATCTTCTGCTGAAATTCGTGGTGACACCTCTGCCTTCAGGTCATCCAACTTGATGGAGTCTCTAGACTTTAGAAGAAAAAAATTATTATTAGAGGTAAAAGAATTAGAGACATGGAGTTTTTTAAAACTTTTATTTATTTGACAAACTCGAAATGCGATGACCTAGTTAGACAGAAACACGTCTTTTTCTTATAACTCTGAACTAGTCAGAGTTAAACTATCCATACAGAAAAGCTCCAGAGCAGTGCCAAATGCCTGACAACTATAGCTCTACCTTCTGTTAGAAGTGGTTAAAGTAGAAAAATTGTTTGATAATCTGTGCAAACAATTTCAGTTCATGATTGGTTAACAAATTATTCAGTGCGGCTGATGGGCTCACAACATCCACAGAACATTTCTTAGCATAGAAATTAAGTAAATTGTCTAGAAAACACTCTCTGGAAAGAGAAACTGAAAGGATTGGAGCAGAAAAGATGGCTAGCAACTGGCAACTTGCCACAGAAGCTGCAGGGATGTCTCTGAAAGATACAGAGCTACCTAAACACCAGTTATTATCCCAGCCCAAAGACTAGGCACAAATCAGGACACCAGAAATATAAGATTTATATTATATATAGAAATATAATATTTCTGTTTTCTAATCCTGAATATTTGTCCTTTGTGGTATGGGAAAATTTATAGATATACGAATATATATTAAATTAAAAAACATATTTTGGGGAATGCAACAGATTATGACACAACACATACCACATCCTGGTAGTACTCAAACAACTAGCATGATAATACCTGAAATTATTTTTCATAAGAGAACATTCATTGTGAATTATCTCAGAAATACTCACAAGTATTAGAATTTCTATGCTCCACATTCTTAAAGAGTATCACAGTAACAATTTTTCTGCTTCTAAAAAATATTCCACTTCTGTTATCTTGTTTTAGATTGCAGTAATCACACCAATACATTATTTGCTTATAGCCCCATAATTCAAGAGAACAGGAGTACCACTCTGAAGAAAATGGAGGCATTACTAATTGGTATCAGTCCAACTGACTCCTGTTAGCCCTAGCTTTTGTTTTCGTTTTCAAACATACTAGTTCCTCATTTAATCTGAGGACTATTCAAAATTTAGGGAATATGCTAGACAAAACAGACAGACATATACATTTTTTTTTAGTTATGTCCCAGAAAAGGCTTCTTAAGACAGTCCAGCACTTAGAAATACCTCTGTTGTTAAGCAAGTTATCCAAAAGCCCTCAAATTACAAACAAAATCAGTAATTCTACTTCAGGGAATATTACCTCACCGAACTGCCTTTTCCTTTGTATACAATAATATTCAAAACAAAAGAAGCTACAAATTGCTACTCTCAACACATCATTTCCTTCCAAGTCCAGAAAAGTAGAGTCAAGACACTTTACAATCAGAAAAACGTATAATTTATGGATAATGTACTATTTGCTTCAACACAATAGTCAATACTCAAGGGAGACCCGTTTCCATAAAAAACCCAGCATGGCAGGGCACAGCTCCCAGCTGAATAGCTGAATTTTCCCAGGAGTCATCCAAGGAAATGAATTGCATTAAAGGGGAGGAGAAAGAAAAAAGCCAAAATCTTCTGACAATCTTCAGACTTGCCAAACTAATTGAGCAGTCCCATATCTTGGGAATTCACAGCAGACACATTTGCAAGACCCAAGAAAGGCAGTGATGTAGAAAAAATACTGATTACATAAATACACACTTGGGTGACACAGCTTAATTTGCCTGATGACAAACTGTCAGACATTGCTACACTCTCCTCAGAAAACAGCTTCTGCCTCAGGAGCATGTTTGAGGAGCAACACCAAGGAGGGAAGGGAAGCAAGTCTGCTGCAAAGAGTTCAGTCCTTGAAGCAGGTTCACATGATTACAGGTAACAATAAACACACGGGTAGCAAAGTCAGTGAACCTAGCTGAGATGACCTGAACTAAGTCTTCTGGAGAAACATTTACATTATGTTGGACTCTAATTACAAAACCACTTCCTACTTTTATTTATACAACTCTTGTCTATTCAGTTGTCCCATTCAGTTGATGGGATGAATGCCTCAGGAAGGAATGAAACTGTAAGAAGAAAGCATGAAGTCTACAGCAGAAAACAAACCAACCAAAATTCACCTAATCTGATATAAAAACATTTTCTCTTTATCTAAAAGTATAAAGACATACAAAGAGTTTTACAGGTACACACTATCTGTCATGCTAATAGGTTTTAATAAGCAGGGCAAGCATTCTTCCCCTTTAATTGGGTTGAAAATAAGGAGAAACACATTCAGCTGTGAATTTTACAACCATCTTTGCCTTGACCTGCTATGTCCAGATCTGCCTTAATGGTAGATTCAGTGATACAACATCTCTATATAGGCTTTGAACAAAATTGAAGCTTCTCAAAAGACTTGCTGGAAATAGAATTGCTGAATTAATTCTTTCCCTAAGAACAATTTTATCAGACTAATTTACTTCCTTCAAATTGCAAAGTGAAATATATGCATGCACTTATAAGATAATCTTTGTTAATTACATTAAAAAATTACTATATCTGCTGCATTTGGTAACAATTATATTTCATCCCAAGCATTTCCTCACAGGAATTTTCTAATGAACTGTCAGTCAGCAGAAGCTAAACATGGCTAACATCAAGCTGTCAATTCTTCTACCCTGTCCTCATACCTCCTCCTCATAACCACCATCCTGCTACAGATACTTGGAAACTGCAAGAAACTACAACAGAAACTGGACTTGAGTTTAATCAGCTCTTCAGGCTGTCACAGCCACTGAACACACAAATCTTGCAGATTCTTCTGAAACTTTAACACATTTCCTACAGCTCTACACAACACTGCTCCAGCTGTTGTCTATCACCTCAGTGCCTACTCCCTTTGCCTCTGCATGGACAAATAAGACGAGATGTACAAGATACAGGCTGACATTTTAAGACAGGAGCCTTCACATTTTTCAGGACTATTTGCTTCAATTCCCTGTTTAGGCTTTACCATGTCATTGGGGGCACTGCATCCTAGCTGTGAAGAACCAGAAGGAGAAGTAGGTGAAGGAAGGAAGAAGGTCCACTTTAAACCAAATCCTTTAAGTTAGGTTAGCTGCACTCAGAAAAAGTTTATGGCACTGACAGTATCTTAGTAATTATTTACAAATATCCAACAAACTGTGAACAAGCTATAGTATGCAAATGAGATTTTGATTTCAGCAACATTAAGTTGCAGGTAGGCACATCTCAGGACAGCTACTTAAAATATCTTATCGAATTCATCATCTGTAATTTTTTTTTTTGTGTGTGAAGAGAACATAAGGATTATCTCACAACTCAAAATTCCCGTGCTAGTAATACTCTATAGGGAGTACAAACAGGACAAATGAAAAAAAAAAAGCCAGGATAACCACTGGGAAGAGCTTAAAAAAACTTAAAAGCTTATCATATACGTAAAATGCTTGTTTCTTCCTTTCAGTTATCTTCCTGCTGTGATCTATTTACTCTTTTCCAAGGCAGATGTGATACATACTTTCTAAAAAAACCCCACTCTTTCTTAAAAAAGGCAAAAGTTCTACTGAAAGCACAGTGCCAGAAGGTAGTTAAAAGCTCAGTTACAAACTTGTGTTTTAGAGATTGTGTAAGAAACTGTATACTGACAATACTGAAATTGAGTACTGCTCATATTCAGAGCATACTCATATACTTGCTGTCATTACTTAGGAAACAAACATTATCAGAAAGACACTCACATTTTCACACATCCATGTACACATAAGTCTGCAAGTGCTAAGACACTGAGCTTACTAGTTAAGTCGCTTTATCTGTTTTCCTGCAAAGAGAAACTTATTTCAGCATATTCTAACTACACGGAGGAATCTTGCTTTAGACTATTCAGCTGTAAGAAACTGTCAGGGATGCAGGATGGCAATAGCAGAGAGAATACTTAAGCTGAAGTCTGAGTCTCCTTGTCGCCCAGAAGTTTCTCTGACAACACCCTACATTCTTTACTTTCAAAGTGCTTACTCTCCTCACCCCATTAATTTTCAAATAGGCCTGAGAATTGCTAATCCAAATGCATTTACTGCTCTTAATAAGAAGAAATAGGCATTAAGAATTTATTTTTTTTTTAATATTAGGAATTAAAGCTGCTTAACCATTCTCAATTTGGAAGAAAAGTTTCAGAAAGATTAAAGCACTCCAGAACATGAGGATGGTACAATCACAGCTCCTATCTCTTTTCCCATTAGCCTGCAATCTCTTACAGGCATTTCATCATGGCTATTAAATGAAGATATACACTTTTTTTTTTTGAGAAAATAGCCAAGTATCTTAAGTTCTGCTCAACCTGAATTTAACAGTCCCATCTGATAAACACAGAAGCTATAAAGGAACTTTCTATCCATGGAAAGGATAGCTTTATCTGAGTAGATGCAGGGTTTCTCCCCTCTGTCTTTGAAGCTGGCAAAACTCAGTGCAGCTTATTTAATATATTAGAAACTTCAGCCTGTATAATTAAAAGTATCAGTTTATACGTTAATTTAATAATACTTCAGTCAGTATAATTAAAATCTGGGGTTCAAGTAAAATACTCTATTCAAAATATCAAGGCCCTTCACGAAGAAACATGTTTCCTGAAAGATGTCATTCCATATTTTTTGAACATATTTCTGAAATCAGTGTATGCATGTACATAGAAATAAGACCACAAAAACCATTTTTTAAAAAGCTTATAAGATAATGGTTTAAGCCCTCCAGTCCCCCTCCCCACCATTTTTTATGACAATTACTAGCAAAGGGTCATACAAAAAGGCTTCAATGTTTTTTGATGTTCAATTGCGACTGCTTATAAAGGAGGAATAACCAAAATTCCAGATTTTAGGAACTCTTTCCTAAAATTTTTCAGCACTTGAGAGCCAGTGTTCTCTACACAACCTCTGTAGCAAACTGATTCTTACACTTCAGATTCAGTCCTCTGTAGCCATCATATTCTGCTCCTCATATTTCCTAGTCAAGACACTGGTGTCTACCTTCTCTATGCTCCCTCTCCCTCTACTTCCTATCTGAGTTTGCTCCATTTGGTTTTGCGAGCTGTACTCTTCCACCCCCTCCACCATCCTGGCTCCCCCACAAAGCTCCCTGCTCCACAACTCACACCTTGGGAAGTGCAAACAGCAACTTCCAGCCAACTGTCAATCATAAACATGCTCCAAATGTCTGCACACGACTTTGTAGGCAGTCTGCAAAAAACCTAAGTGAGCTCTGCTTGCCAAACCAGCTCATTATTAAGGAAACCTCTGCCAATGAAATAACATAATTGAGTGAATGAACTGAGTCAGTGGGGCTGAAAGTCAAGATATTCCCCTGCATGCAGCAGAGCAGACATGCTGCAAACTCTGTTATTGCCCCTGACATATTAAAAAAGGTAAAAACTGCTCGCCACTGCATCAAACCATTTCAAAACACAAAGCTGAAACATAACCCAGTTGTGCCTGAAAATACTCACAGGATACCTTAATGTGCAATAAAACCTGAAGTAAAAGCAGGAGCAAGAACGACCTTGCCAGCCTTGAATGCTTTCCATCAGTGCCTCTTTTTTCCCCTCTTGATAGATACTCTGTCCTTGACAAGAAACTGCATTCTTTTGATTTGAGAAAAATTATTACAGAATCTTTAGGAAACAGTCCCCTGCCCTCTTTAAAAACAAAACCAACCAGAATTTAGTATCACATCTCAATGCAAACTGCAACTGTTAGAGGAATTTCCTTCATAATGTGATCATGTATGGTCAGAGACCTTGGATTTAGACAATCTATCTTTTTTCATCTGTAGTTGCTATTTATTCACATTCCTGTTTTCTGAACTGGCATTAACAATTGCAGCTCTAGGACATTTTCAGTTATTTACCACTGTGAAGCCTGTCAAAACAAACTGTTCAGGCTCTCCCTTAACTGGTGACTATTAAGATGAGTGCTGAATTTGAGTAACTGACAAGAAGTTTGAGACTATGGCCAGCCAGTTACCCTGTAAGCTGTGTGCGCTTTTCATGTAGATTTCCTTGGATTTCTGCACCATTCCCATTTTAGAGACCTGTGCCCAAGCTTTGTTGAGCTATATGAAAATCATCATCAACATTTATTCCCAGCAGCCTAAAATACATTCATGCACATTTGCAGGATGGGCTCCATGACTAAATTTTGATGCAGACTCAACTTTGCAACCCGTATGGATTCTTTCTTCAAGTTATGCTGTCACACACATTTGATAATCAGATTTTCCACTCCTAATAATGTCAGATGAGAAAATATAAATACATAGCTGTAAAACTTCTACTGATAGATTAAGATGATGTTGACACAATGGCACAGGCTACCAGACAATTTGTACGAGGCTATGAACTGCAAGAAGACAGGGACAGCATCAGGCAAGAGAGCTGCATCCAGAAAGTCTTTTCTCTCCTCCAACTGCACTTCCTAATAAAGTTAGATCATAATGACACTGCATCCTGACTCAGCTGAGAAAACACACAGCACCTAGTCTGGCCTGAGTTGCACTAAGAAAGGAATGTGAGGAATCTCAAATTCAAGACTAGCCTAAGGCAGGCTCCTATAGAGATGTATGCTGAGAAAAAGAATATGGTAGGACAGAAGACTCAGGAGTAGAGAGAAAAGGCACCTTAGGCTGACATAATACACCCCCTCCCTATGTCACGGAAACTGCCTTCATAACACAGTTACACAGCACTGTGCTCTAAGACCTAACTTCAACAGCAGCAGTATATGGCACACACAGGAGTTGCAGCAAGCTGGAATTAAGAGCTGCTGTGCTTACTGTGCACCTGAGCATGTTTGTGTGTGAGACAAATCACTAAGATCCTTGAGTTTATTGTTCTCCAAAACTTAAAAAACGTCTCCCAAATTCCATTACTTCTAATGCTACAAGCACAGACAAAGAAATGTAACACCAAGTGGATAATTCCTCTCTGCAGTATCTAATTGTGCTTATCAGAAGCTGAATGAAGCATTAAGCTACCTAAAGCCGTGGGTTATTTTGACTGTTACTTCTCTTCTAAAGTAAATTCATATGAATACTGCACTGCTCTTCCACTTTCCCTATTTTAAATGCAGACCACTATTTTTTTTTTTAAAGTATGGACTATTTAACAAAGTATGAAATAAAATTATTACTCAGGAAACTTTAGTTTGGCTTTGGTTGTCAAAAAGACTTGTTTCCAAAATAGACCTCCCTCTCAAAGATAAAATGATTCAGTCATAAAACACATGAAAACAATATAACAACTGTGTCTTCAGTCAGCCAGCCAGATTGCAAATCAGGACCACTAGAGCCTGAAAAATTACTAAAACTAAAAAATGGAGGTGTATAACTATTTACTAATATTTTCCATCAATTGGATGTGCCACCATTTTTCATTTTAATATTCTGATAATTTTCTTTGTAAAGGACTGTCATCAGACTAGGCTACCACAGGCATTTCAGACAATGTCTTCCTACAGGATTCAGTCCATAGGGGCTAAGACTGGACATAGAAAGGAAAAATGGAGTTACCTTAAATCCAAATTATTTAAAAGCTGCAGCAAACTTGAATTTATTATTCTGCTCTGTTCGATACTTAATTGTGGACCCAACCTTTGTCTTGTAAACAGCTGATTCATCAATAAGTTCCACATGTCAAAGAGTGGTGAAGACAGCTGCCATAGTTCTTATAGTCCCACACAGTGGCTACTATGTATGATTTTTAAAGTAAATATCTTTTCTCCAATAGTATGAAAAAACTGAAAAAAACCAAAGAGGAAGAAAAAAGAAATCCCTAATATTTAATTGATAAAAGGCTATCAAACCTAGAATCTGATTTCAAAATAATTTCCAAATTGGGAAAAAAATTAAAAAGAACATTCCTACAAGACACAGTGAGAAAGGACCAGCTAGATTTAAAAAAAAAAAAATTAATTTTACCGGTACAGTTACCCTTCTTCCCTCTGCACATTTGTTAATCAGTCACGGAATCCCAATTGTGGGAGGTCTAAAAGGTCAAATACATCCAGCTTTCAACTTCAAAGTGGGTATAATCGCAAAGGCCTGTGAAGGACTAGTGGACAGTCAGTGAATCCAGAACCTGAGCCTAAGGGTGCAGCAGAGAGTGCTCTGGCTGTTCCAACTGCCCCATTTACATTCAAAGCAGATAAACACATCCTAGGGAGACCTGAAAACAAAGTCTGTGCAAAACAAGCTCACAATCCTTAGATACGATCTAGAGTGTCTCACAAACTATTACAGTCTCATATAAATAATACTTAGATCATTACAAACATATTCCTTTAATTCTGTCTCAACTAAGCAGTACATTTGTTTCAAGTAGTTTACATTCAATTAAAATAATTGCAATATGGATTACAACTTAAAAAAAACACCCACAGCATTCATTAGAGACTTTAACAATTAAGATCAGTTATTTCCTGAGCCTTACACTGGGTATTTTATCCACTCTGGCAATTGATTTAATGCCTCATCTTCTACAAGAAAAAGTCCTAAAACTATAGAAAATACATACAGATTTTTAAGACCAGTCAGAATAAAGAAGGTGCTAAATAAGGCTTCCTTCAGATAATTTAATCTGCAGAATGAAAGTACTGGAAGCAGAGGTTTCCCTACACTCCCCACTTCCTGGTAGCTGGCTGCCTGGCTTATAAGTATCAAAAGAACTTTAAGAAGCTAACCAATAAACAGAGAAAGCTTTGAAGTTTGCAACAATTCCTAAAATATTTGCCAGGATGTGATGGGCTTATGACATGCCATATTATAAACAGCGACTTGTTTATTCACTCATAAGAGAGTGACATAAAAAGTGCATTTTAACCAACTTATCTAAAAAACAACAAATAATCCCAACTTCCCACTCAAGCTGTTGGCAGCTACAACCAGAAAAACAGAAGCATCAAAGGGAAATGTAAAATAAATTAAAAGCATTAACTGAGATCCTGATCAGTTAATGCTTTGCACAATTTGAACTAAAGACAAATTTGAGCAACAACTTTCTGTTGAGTGTAAGGACAGTGGAGGAGGAAAACAAAACCAAGTTCCATACAAAAACAGAACACAAAAGAAACCTGAAACGGGTCAAGGCAGTCAGAAGATGCTTTAGGCAGAATATAAGTAACAGCCATCATAAACAGCATGAACATCATGCAGACATTTCTTAGCTTGTACACTGAAACAGAAGTGTTGGTATACACTACTGACCATGCTTCTTTTTGAAGAATAAATGGATTTACACATCAGCTATTAAATGGCTTAATATAAACCTAGCCAATATATTTCATATGGACAAATACTTCCTAGGTGCACACATGAACTCAGAAGCGAGTGCTGCTGTATGACAAATAGGCCTGAATTCCCATCTGTAGGAAGTCTATCACACAAGCTATCCTTAATTATTGGCAAAGGAAAGTTATCATCAGGAAACTTTGCTCATAATATTTCTGATTAAAATATATTTTTCATATTTGCATTGTTCAAGCCATTAAGTCATGTTGCTGCTTAGGTATTTCTACTGCTCCATCAAAAACTAAAAGCTGAACTGGACTGTTGGCATCTAAATCAGTGCAAGGATCAATAACCATCTGGTAAACATTTCTCCAGTTGAATGCTTTCATTCCTTAAAACCTCTCAGGAACTCCCACCCTTAAAAAGAGAACTATGAGTAGAAGAACAAGGCAAAGGTGTAATTGTATCAGTCTCTAGATTTCTGTGAGTCCACCTGCCACATGTGAGCAGATACTGATAGAGAAGCTGCAACATTTTCTCCTTTTTATTTAGAATTATGGAAGTAGTTGGAGAGAGTGTATGTCTACCATATCTATAATAACAGAGACACAGATTCAGCAGACAACTGTTATATTACAGTGTTATTTGTCTCCGTGACTCCTGGACATTCAGGAAAAATACTTTGGGAGCTTCCAGGGTATGAAAATAAGTTTCAGGAAGAGGAAGAAGAGAAAAAAAATCATCCATGTACTGGTAAAGAAATGTCACAGACACAAAACTGAGTAGATTGTAGGGTAAATTCAGTAGTGAATTAAAAGGTTTTTTTCCGTTGTTTTTTTTGACGTTTTATCTTTCTCAAAATAAACACACAAAACCACTTAAGATGCACATTCATTCTCTCTGAAAGTATTTCCTCCTTGAGATTTTATCTCACTAGAAATATGCTTACTGGCTGAAAGTGTAAAAGATTAAGCAACACACAAGTCCAGGAGGAAAAAAGGAGAGCACACAAGACTATTTATGAAGTTGCAAATAGATGTCACTAAAATAAAAACTAAGCAATGCTAGTGATAAACAGAACCAAAGCAGTTTTGTTTAACTGACTGCTGATTTAGGGAGAAAAATGCACACCCAGAGGGGAAATACTTCTCCTGTTATTATTAACCAAAGCACGGTAACATGCAGATACACACAAATATTTCACTAGCCAATAAAAAGCACTTAAGAAACAAACTGAAGCAGCATAGAAAGAAAACACAAATACAGAGGTAGGAGACAGTCGGTGTTTACAATTAAAAACACTAAACAGTTAATGTTTCAAGAAGTCATAAATTACCTTCAGAAGCAAACCCATAAATTTCTCCACAAAGAAATTGCTTCATACCCTACCCACTTTAAAATACAGAGGTGACCCACAAATATAAAACTGGAGATAGAAATGTAGTGCAAAGTACTTGTCCAAAGAATGACCAACTAAATAGGTAAGCAAATAGCAAAGTTACTTTTTTAAGAGCTAAACTGAAGAGCAAGGACACAATGGTGTTTTAGAAAATCCATTAAAGAGTACTGTGCGTACTGAAGATTGAACTCAGATTTCACTGTTTCAATTATATTAAAAGTTTCCCCATGGCAGCAAACACCAGTAGAGGGCATGTCTGGAGAAAGAGATAGATACTTCCAGGATTAAGGTTAAAAATACCCCCAAACAAACACAAACCATACAACCTTTGTGCGTAAATAGTGTATTTCACCAATAATTTCAATTTATTTTTTAATCAATATTGCTCTAATCCCTGAGAAGCGTCATTTTACGGAGACAAATATCCAGAAGTGCAGAACTGGTCACAAGTGAGAGGTAGCTCATCATGAACTCCTGTTACACGGGACTTTCCAAGTCTGAACTATGGCTCCTGACTGAATCATAAATAATTGACTTGTATATATCTGTCTCAAAATCTGACACACAAAAATACAGCACATGAGAGCAAACAACACATTTGCAGATGGTAATTTAAGATATGAATAGTCTTTCTTTTGTCCATGCGATTAGTTTCCTCTTTGCTCACATATTTCTGTGTAGATCCCAGAATCTATACAGCTCTCTTTCATATGATGAGCTAAAAGACGAAATACAGCAGCAACCAAAAGATACAATATACTTGTGCTTCAAAAGATGTTAAACCTTCAGCTGCACTGCAGTAAATAAAGAGGTCTTTGCTGTTAGGAAGACAGAACTAAAAACGAAAGAGAAGGCAATAGAAGCTCTAGTATTTATTTCTCTCCTCTTTAACATACCAAAAACATTTTCTTAGTTTCTTGGAAATTGTGGGGTGGATGAGCCTAATTACTGACATTATAAACAAACACAACTTCTGGTATGCAAATAAAATCACTATCAGGAAAAAAACATCCAAAACATTTCTCAGGAAACGGAAGAATACTGAAAGAACCTTGCTTGATCTGAAATAAGGATTTTTATCTCTGTTACAAATACAAATCTTTTTGCTATTTATTAGTTCAGTAGGCCAGTGCTGCTTTCCCCCGTCTCCCTCTTTGCTACAACCAAGTGCTTTGACTCTTGCTTGAACACATAAAGGCACAAGCAAATGCCTGGGAATCAGAAGATTTTCACTCTTTTGTCATAACATTCAGAAAAGCTAGCACATACACAAAATCATTTTCACTGTTAGCACTGTCAGGCATCTGACCAGACCGCAGAGAGACATTGAATACTTCCCTTGGAAGTTTTCTTGACCTAACGGAGGAAAGTCCTGGGCAACCCCATCTGAATTCAGTGTTGGATGTGTTTTCTGCAGGAATTTGTACCAGATGACCTCAGGATGACCTATCTGAATTACTCTACGAAAGTGCAGCCTTTGGCTCCTTCAGAAAGCCTCTCTACATATCTCTACAGCAGCAGAGCAGCAGTGGTGCTGGCTATAATTCCTGGATGACAAAAACCAGTATTCCTCTGTAATTTCATTTTTCTTCCCCACTGCCTGTCTACATCTACCTATTGTTTCTTAAATCCTGTAAGATCTTTGAAGTTTCCTTTTGTTCTTCATTTTCATGTCTGCATTTGCAGTCCTGGATTTGCAGCTAAGGCTCCCAGAAATTACAATAGAAATAAAATAAAAACTAAAATAAAAACAAAAGAAAATGACTGAATATCAAGCTCCAGTTTAAGGACTAAAAAGTAAAGAGTCACTAAAGTGACAACAACACTTCTTAGTTTCCTAGTAGTTAGGAAAAACAAATGGAAAGACTAAAACCTAATGCAATTCACCAAATAGATACAGCAGGTCTATATATACTCCCCCTATTTATTGGAATGTGCTCTTGAATTAAATGATTGTAGGAGAAGGTGGAAGGAAAAAATCCCCTACAAAATAAAATTTAATTTTTAAGAGACTAACTAGATTTATACTGCTGAGAGGAAGGAAAGGAATAATTTTAAATCACCAGTCTTCAGATAGTGCATCCGACAAGAGAACCATTAGATTCTACTAGAGAGAGAGAAGAAAAACCTTTTTATTAAACTGAGTATCAGTTTAATGCAGATATTCTCTTAGTTACTAGTTACTCTTTGCCAAGATAAACACAGGCATAACTCACCTACTAAACTCTCAGAATAACTTGTGGCATATCCTTTACCTGACATGCCAAGCTGGAAAAAGCAGCCAGAGCTGCCTGCATCACTTTCCAGTTCCCTATTTCTCACTGGCAAACTGTTCTTTTTACTGCTTTTCTCCTACGATAAAGCCTGTTTGTAGTCGTGCAGGTGACCTGTGGACATTAGTTTGTTGTGGTAACAGGACTGAAGGCACAGGAGTTGGGAGAAACAGGAGAAACACACAATCTGAACAATTCTTCCCCCTCCAATTCCCAGGTTACTTACTAGGTCACTTCGGGGAGCTTCCTGGTAGTCAGCTGAGAAGCAGGACATGGAGCTTCTCGTGCCGTTGCTGTCAGGGGCTGGCCGCGGAGGCTGCGCGTATTGCCTGTACGTGGCGCTCTTCGGAGTCCAGCGGAACAGGTTGATTGACTCGCGAACGCAACGCTCAATATCAATCTCTGGAAGGGATTTAAAGAAAAAACAAGGAATGCAAGAGCAAAATATCAGTAAAGCCAAGCAACCCAGCTACAACATTGCTAAATATACATATATCCATCTATACCTTTGTCTGTCTCTCTGTCCCTTGCTCGAAAGAAATGTAGATTTCAAAAACATTCTCCCTTTCATAAAAACACTCAGAATTTTTTTATTAAAAACTAGTAAAAACATTTTAAGATTTAATTTTATCCCCAGTCACGTGGGGAAACCTCTTTAAGGAAAATGTATCAGAACTTTAACCAATGCAAAGTCAGGACAATAACTGAAGCCTAGTCACTGTAATGCATCTTAAAGTCTTTAAAAGTCAGACTATTGACTGTTCAATGTAAGTTCACGCAGTTCATTGAAAGCAGATTACATACAGTGTACAGACATTTGGATCATCTGATGTCTTATTTGCCAGTTAAATTCTACTAAGAGCCAGAACCGAAAGCTGTCAGCTACTGAATTTTGCATGGCCTGCCATTTTGACAAAGCTACATGTTATCTGTTCGCTGGAAAACAGGAGTTTTCAACATTAATTTGTGCTTGATGGCATACAGAATGGATTCTTTTTGAGATTTTAGAGATCTTTTTAAACAAACAAACAACCAATACAGTCCAAAATCCAACCAGTCATTCCCAGTGAAACATCCTGGCTGAAA
The DNA here is from genome assembly GCA_013398015.1 of Oreocharis arfaki. Lineage (NCBI taxonomy): Eukaryota > Metazoa > Chordata > Aves > Passeriformes > Paramythiidae > Oreocharis > Oreocharis arfaki. The sequence goes on along the minus strand of VZRR01004411.1, from coordinate 310,070 downwards.
GAGTGAAGTGCCATTGTGATAATATATTACTCAACTTGAAAGGAAAGCTGACATCTATCAAATGGGAAGCCACCTAAAATAAGATGTGGTCAATTAAAAAGTAGGAAAGTGCAATGAAATATATATGTAAAAGAAAAAAAAGTAAACTATTGAAAGTATATTTTTTCCAACACTAAGCATCCTGCATCTATCTCATAACAAGATGTAACATAAAAGCCATTTACTCTTTTATTGCTATAAAAGGACTGGCTTGTTTTGCACCTCCTATATCTGGTCTCATGAAGAGAAAAGCGACCCTAACTTGCATTTTATGACAAAACTGGTGTAGTGTGACAGACAAACAGCAGGGATATCAGCACTTTTTGTGTTTGTCCCAAGATCTTGTACGATCCAAAACAACAGTTGCAATTTAGATTAAAGCATCAGCTGCAATGAAGAAAACAGAAGCATTGTAGCCAGGCTTTATCTGTATATCTCAAACAGATTTGATGCACTGCCATCAACCACTCATTGCCATCCGCAGATTTGATGCCTTGCCATTAATCTGGGAGCTACTTCAGAAACCTCGGTCATTAGCAGGGTGGTGAGCAGAAGAAGCAGAAATTGAAGCTTGGGGCAGAACGATCTAGTTGGATGAGATCACTGACTTTGCTTAAAATCTGAAAGATGTGATCTATTACTCTCCCATTCTAAAAGCTGTTCCTATTCAGGTAGGATACAACCAGTAGCAGATGCTTTAATTCCGCTGATGACAACATGCTTATGTGCTACCTTGCTTCTAAAAGTCTGAAAAGTCTGAAAAGTCTGAAAAGTAAAGGCGTGACTTACCTAATTTTAATCCTAGCTCTAAAAACCTTTTTGTGGATGTGTGAAAGTAAATTACAGTTTTTCTTGACAATATCAGGTTCCATAGCTACTTGGAATAATAGGTGCCAAAGATAAATGGACTACATGATGTCTCAACAATAGGTAACAATTTCTCACTCAGACTATACCGTAATAGAAGGCTGTTACTTAGCATCATTCCCAAGGAAAATCCACACCACTGAAGAATTTTACAAAATTTCTAAATTCAGGTAAAGAGAGGAGGTTATTATTCTTAAAGCTCAGAAAACACCCTAAAACACCGTCATTACAGTTGCACTTTTTTCTACATTTCTGAAAACTCATTTTATTTATAAAAAGTTGAAATTTTCAGTTCAAGACTGTAGCACATTTATAGTGGAGCTGTGGATTCTTTTTTTGTTTCGTTTTTGTTTTTCTTCTGTAAAGAGACTGCTGTAATTGAGTTATAAGCCCCCTTTCCTGAGATTCTTAGCTAAGGAAACATTAGTAGTACTTCCGTAATAACGGATATGAATGCAGAATTTAGCCAGTAAAAAAAATTTATATCTGAACACCAATAATTAATAGCATAAGAAGCATTTGGCTGTGAGAGGGCATAATAGCCTACATATATCTGAAATTGAAAACAGAGAATTGGGGGATGGAATAGGAACACTGTTTGCAGTAAAGCTATGAAAAAGCTAAAAGCAGAAATCGAGGCACTGTTAAACACTGAAAAGGGTCAAAAGATTTTTCTTAGAAACAAGCTCTGTAATTCCAAAAGGAATCCATTTTAGAGAAGTGGAAAATAGGCTTGGGCACTGGAACAGGCTCCCCAGGGAAGTGGTCACAGCACCAAAGCTGACAGAGTTCAAGAAGCTTTTGGACAACACTCTCAGGCATATGGTGTGACTCTTGGGGTATCCTTTGCAGGGTCAGGAGCTGGACTCAAGGATCCTTGGTCCCTTCCAACTCAGCTTATTCTCTCTGTGTGTGTAAAAACAATAACCAGTTCTCACACATCAGGATGTTAGTAAAAAACAAAGGCGTCTGCTATTCTGTGATTTTGGAATGCTTGGTTTCTCATTTCTACTAAGCAGCATTTCAGGAAGACAGCGGGCATGGCTGAAAATGAAACTCCACAGACCAAGAAAGAATTTTTAACGGCTTGTGGGGGGAGCCATCTAAAGCCTAAAACAAATTTACAGTCTGTTGATTAACTGATCTGCTTCTCAATAATGCAAAATAAAAACTACAACAAGGCGACTGCGGTATTGTTAACAAATAACAATAAAAAAAACCCCATAACCACAAAATGCCCCCCAAACCATGTGCAAACCATAGGCACATGGAAGCATATAATATGGGAACAGTCAACATCTAGCACCCACAAGGGAGACAAGACTATGGGTGGTGAAAGATTTTACTCACAGAATTTACTCACATTCTTTTTTAAAAACAATTACTTTCAGGATATTGGAGTTTAGGACAAGACTAAACCGGTATAAATATTTACAGAATATTTATTAGTCACACTGCATGAACAGGCTTCACACTTGGGTAACCTTCAAGCCCTTCTTCATCATTTGTTTGCAATTTCAGTTTAAGAAAAATCACTTCCCGTCAGTAACTAAAATGCAATGCAATCTTGTGCAGCCTTGCTGGATAAGATCTTTTCTCCTCTTTTTGGCTAATAAGTAAGGGTCTGCTGCGCTACTTCAATCCCAATTTCTTCCCATGCCCTTTCAAATATATGAAAAATGAGTCAGTCTCTGGTGAAATGTCCATCTTTTGTTATCTCCCCAAGACTGTGCATTCACACAGCATTAATCCTGCCTGTACTCTTCCTGCTCCCAAGTCACTGCATTGCAAGCCAGAAAACATTACAGCTTCACATTATTAGAAACATACCATTGGTATGTCAGAAGCATACCAAGCCAGAGCCCAGATTCTTGAGTAGGACTAAGAACAAACAAACAGAGACTACCTCAGCAGAATGCCAGAGTACTCGACACGAGCAAACAACTTAGAAGAACATTCTTCTGAGAGCAGGCTCTGCATAAATCTCCAGGTGTGAGCAAGAAGTGAACAGTAACATTTAGAAAGGATGAAGAGGGCATGCTCAGTCATGGAGATGTACATGTAACATCTCTGCGCTCCCCAAGATCCCAGCACTGGGGTATTTTGTTGTTTAAAAATTATGTGCCTTCTGTTTTTATTAAGACAAATTATTTCATTGGAAAATTTGTAATGAAAACATGCTGATGTAACATGGTGTCATTAAACGTGAAGTGTGAAAAAATTTAAGGCTGACTTAAAACATAATAAAAAGACTATAAAAATAAGTTACAGCTTCAGAACTTACTACATCTTCAAATTGTTTTTTAAAAAAATTGCAGAGTGCCTGTATTTCAAAAAGTCAAAGCTGGAACCTAAGTATCTTAGGAACCAAAGTTACAAGTTTCATTTTCAAAAATTATGTTTAGGAATTCTGGCTCAAATGAGAACAAGTATTTCACAGTCAAGCAGCAACCAAGCCTTACAGTAAACAATTCTATGGCACCAGCTAACTGCTCAGCATCAAAAGGCTTCACTGACATATCTAAATACGCAAATAATACAGCAATTGAAAAAGGCAGCGGTAGGGAAGTGAAAGAAAAGTTATCTAACAGTAACATCTTGTTTTGCCATGCCCCCATCCTAACATTAAGCCTACTGAAATGTTTTGCTCCTTTTCTGAACTAAACTTACTGTTTATTCTATGATGTTCTTCATTTTGCTTTGTTCGTGCTAAACTATAACTTCTTACCAAGCTGCTGTCTCCTACCCACAGCCTCAACTGAAAAGGATGGCTCAGCCTATCATACCTGCTTTTTAAGCTATGCACGTTTAAGGTTTATTATTATAGATACAGGAGAGAAGTAGATTGCACTTGAAACAGATGTTGAAGAAAGCATCAGTTTAAATGCAATGCACCTGTGACAAAAGCACATAGACTTTTTTATTTTTACAGCAAAACCGGATGTGCATATGCTGTTCACAGCAAGTGACGGCAAGTAATGGAGAAAAACGTAAGACGAATGGTTCTTTCCTAACAAAAATCTACACAGACCAAGCCTTTGTGTGCAGTTAATCAATTCCAGAGCCTTTTCCTTGGGTAACAGGATACCAGGTAAGAAACTCAGCCAAAATAAACTGCTTCTGCATTTTGGGAATAGCCCAGAATTATAAGCTTGGTTTGACATCTCCATCACAAATATTTTATTACTACCCTGCCAGGCGACATCAGCTTTCACCATACAGCCACATAAATAGGCCAGAAATCTCTGTGCTATGAATGCTCTGGAGCTGAATAGGTCAGCCAGTTCAGACTCCTGATTCCTGCTCTTAGAAGAAATAGAGCTGGAAGGCCATAAACTCTTTTTTCCTTATGACATACAAAAAGATACACTGAGTGTGCATATTTAAAAGGAGAAATCTAGAAAGAGAAGTGACATTTCTATCCAACATCTCTGTATGTATTACTGTAAGAAGGTTATTATAAATGAAAAGGTCAATGCAGAACTATTCTTTTACATTATTTATTTCATACATTGCAGGATAGCTGCATGACTTCATTTTTTTGTGGACAGCAGTAGAAAGAAGCAGCAGTAAACACTATGAATTATTCCCTAGACATTAGACTGCATAAAGGGCAAACATGGATTCTTTTCTTGTGATCGTAAAAATTCCTCTGACTCAGCAGTTCAGCGAAAAGGTTTACTTAAGAATGCCTTCCAGTATGGAAACATGATGGTGTCCTGCACTGATTGAGATGAGCAGAATGCCAAGTGACTGTACAAAGAGTGAAGCTTTGCTCTTAGCCAAGCACCAAATGCCACATGCTGTGTCTTATTGAGTAAGAACACAGAAGCAGATTACATAAAGGCTGTAGCTAAGCTCCAACCAGAAAGCGCGTTTTAAACATTTTTATGAGGTGTGCCAGTGCTGTTGAACAGCAGACATTTCTACAAACTAACAAACTGTTAAAGACATCTGGACCAGCCCTAACACAGGGTAGGATACTGGCCAATGACAGAAGCACAGGAATTCACAATATATAATGGAAATAGTCAGATGGAAGCTACCATGCAAAACTTGAGAAATACACATGGGGAAATAAAGCAGCTCAGCAGAAAAATGAACATTATTTCATAGGTAGATAATAATCAGAAGATGCATAAAAGGACAGGTTCACAAAATTGCAGGGATCAGCTCAGAGGAGAAACTTGTGAGAAAGCCATGGAGATGAGGAGCCTATGGTGCCACCAACACAACATCCAACAACAATCAGTTTTTGAAGGAATAACTCTTTTTCAGCTTTTTAATGTTTTTTTTGTTATAATATTTGCTAAGTATCTGTTAAGTCAGTTTTAGAATCTGAAATACTAGTGAAACTCAGCTTCTTTATCCTAAATCTGTGCTTCACAGAAATAAGATGCAAATACTGAAACACAGCACGCAAAACTAGAGATCATGCAGTTATAGGTTTCCATCTGGGTGGTAACTATGAGCTACTTCAGTTATTTCCCAGGTGTAATGGGTATAAACCTGTAAAAAACTCTACAGTCAGAAAACGTGACCAGGCCAAAAGCTTATAAAACTGAAGACTCTCTTAAGAGCCATAAGTAGAAGACCTTTGTATTAGCATAGCTCTCCTGTTAGCCTTCAGGATATTCGTAAGGAAATAACATGAAGTAACTCAGATTTTCTGCTTTTAAAATAAGACAAAAATTCAAGTAATCTTGAAAAGGAGTATCTGTTGCTACAAGAAAAGGACGAAAGCCTCTAATTTGACCTGTTCATTCTCATACCAATGATGGAAAAACTCTGGGTAAATACAAATAGAGTATTTAGATCTGCCTAATGAGTATCCTGAACCACGTAACACTCTCAAACTGCTAGAGCAAGCAACATCTTACTCAGGATTGAAATGTTATTTCCCACAAATACAGCAACTGCAAACAGGAAGGACAACCATCTTGTTTATGTACCCATACTTAAAACTGCTTTCATTTCTAAAAAAATGCTCTAGCCATTTGGCACTACAGTAGATAACTTACTGAGATCCAAAACTTCCAGTGTTTACCACTAGCCAAGTCTATGCTAGTGTTTCATAGAGCAAAACTAATAGCTTTAAGCAACTAACATCAGTCCAACCTTGTCAGTGTACATTTTCTAAGTTATTTAAAGCTTGCTGAATACTTAACCTACTCATAAGCCATGAGATGAAGTTCCCTTATTCTGTGAAAGACCTAAGTTAACACCCCTCATTTGAATTTACACATGAAAATATTAAAGTACACTCAAGACTTAAAAGTTTGTCATTTCAGGGTTGAATTCCAAGCAGACAAGTTTGTGGTTTATCAGCTTACATGACTGCTTACATGATTTGTCTCCTTAGAATGGTGCTATGCTTTTTTTTTTTTAGTATGAAGACTGAAGAACCAGCAAGAGACTGTCTAGCTCCTTGTCTTGCTCTAAAGACAAATGCAGTGTGACCAGCCTATCCCCCCTATCCCCTACAGATGCTTGTCTAGACTTCTTAAATTTTTGAAGTGACAGAGGTGTCACCTGACACACTCCTGCTGGTAACTCAGACTATTTATCATCTTTTTCAGAATGCAGGCAACATTGTTCACATACAATGTGATTTCTTCCCAGTTGGGATACCTCTTCTTCCTGAACAAGTTTTGCCCTTCAATACTAACATTGCAGTCCTGAAATTTATTCCAAGCTTGCAATATCAACAAAGTCTTACCTTCAGGTACAAACCCTGCTCTAGTTCTCCATGTTTAGTTTTGGTCTTTCTGTTGATTTCTACTAAACTCCAGTATACTCTTAGTATATTAAAAATGAAGAAATTTGGACAGACAGAATCAAATGCCTCATGCAGATTTTTAAAGGCAAGAGTTTAAGTGAAACACTATGTGAAAGTAAATCAAAGGGAATTGACAGCTGTCCCAAAATATAAGAGCACTGATAGTTCACTAAACCTCATTTCACAGTCATTATTTTGACAGAAAGATTTTTCTAGCTTTTAGCCTACACTGACATTCCAATTCTGTATTTAAGTAGTTATGTGTATCTCTATTACAACGCTAGATAGACACTCCCCAAATATATCTACAATTATATAGAAATGTGTTGCTAATGTACATTTCAATCATGAATTTTTAATACTGCATTATTTGTGCAGCTCATTTAAAAATTCTCTTCAATTAACAGTTAGAGAACTAAAGATTATTGAGCAGAACATTTATACCTGTACAGGCAAACAAACATATTCAGTATAACAAAATTATAAACAGATACCCTATGAGGCATCTGGCTCTGTCAGCAACATTCTCCACAATTAAAGGAAAGGAAAAACAAAAAAAGTCTAGTACATGCTATTGCTTTCTAAGCATTAGTCTAATCCTGAAGCAGTTGTTATGCTTGTAGTTTAAATGGCAAAAAAAAAAGGTAATATTTTCCCAAGACACCTTTCTAATGAGGAAAAAAAAAATTCACCATATCTAGGAACAAAGTTCAGATAAGAGCAGCCTGAATTTTGTCAGTTCATGCCTAGAAATCCCAGAAATGCCAGTATGTTTGACAGTCTACCCTCCTGTACTTTCATTTTATTCCAGTGTAAAGGTGTACAAAATCTTACATGACTAACGGATGATTCTATTTTCTGAAGTGCCTTTTCACTTTGAAGAGCACTATCAGGGCTCTCTCAAGAAACAGGAGGCATAAGCTGTGTGTCAGACTGTTTTTAAGACATGGACTAGGAAAGTTCTACTGATGAACTCACTTTTCACCCTTCTTATGAAGCACCATTCCTTGCAGCAGACAGCTCTTTGATAAAGGATATATATTTGATTTTCTTCCGCCAGTGGCAAATACAGACTACAATAAAGGATTTCAGTATTTTTTTCCTTAGTGTGTTGCCCACTCCAGCATTTCTCTTTAGTCTCAAGGGGGCAGAATCCATAATCTAGAAGCATTTTGTTTGTGTCACAATGAGTGGAAAAGGTGAATAATTAAAGAATCCACAGCTTCAGGTAAAACAACATCAATCTTACAGTCTGACACTACCAGACAGCCTTGGTGAGCAGGTGTGCCCTAACAAATCTCTCTGCCTCTGTCTCAAAGCAAATAATCTTGAGGAACTGAATCATGAAAGACACCTGCATCTCCAAAAAGCCATCTAACAGCGCAAAGATGAGCAACATACTCAGAAAAAGATGCTTCTGTAAATATCAGCCTGACCTACATATTTCAAGAAAACTAGGAAAAGTGAGTTTCTTCTAAATTCCGAAGTCTTTTGATATTTTCAATCAATGCTTTTGTCACAGTTACAACACCATTATCATGTGTATCACGTGAACGAGACCAAAGTGCTGTTTTTGTTCAGCTATACTGTAACATGAAAAAGTAGTCAGCTTCACTAGCTTCACAACAAAATACTTTCCAGTACCATCTTCCATGAACAACAACAGAGCGATATGTCAAAATTTTGTAGCTGCAGTTTAAAAAGTTTCCTGTTAGAAGAGCTGTTATGGCTTCTGTTCCTCAGAGCCCTAATCTAAGCAATAAGACATTTTCAAAATCATATGAAACAAGCCAAACCCTAATCAAAACACTGTATTACCTTTTTTTTTTCCTACTGCTCACTGGAATATGAAAGACCAGTGTATCTCTGTCAGTCCTTTCAAAGGTGGTGTTTTAATCTCTAAGGTTACATTTTCCTTGGAGGAGCAGTGAAACAAATGGGAACAGGCACCAAACACCCACAAACTCAGTGTGGACTTGGTGGCCAACTGCCATCTTTTCCTCTTACCAGATCTATATTAACTAAATGCTGAACCACCAGAAATTCCAATACAATAAAAGTGTATGGATCACAGATGTGGGCAGACAAAGGATTTTCAGAACGCAAAGCCAGCAGAAAGTAAAATGGTAGCTACCTAGGGTCAGAAACATATCTGAAGTAGAGTTTTCTGATGTGTGTCAAATTTCGCTGCCGTCAACAGAAATGTATCATTCAAAATTGCTCCATACAATTTTAGTAGAGAATTTCCACAATTTTTTAACCTTTAGTCCGTTTATAAGGTGGATGCAATCCTTCTAAGCATTCATATCGCTTCCACCATCACGAGATTCAGCATTTTGGCACATCACTAGAACGGCAATGGAAATAATAATTTCTTCCAAATTAGAGAAACTCTGTTGCCTGGAGAATCATTTATGTCTGTGGTTTGATGATTGCCAGATCTTGCATCTTAAAGCCAAATGCCTGTGTCTCACAAAGTATAATCCTGTTTTCCACTTCAACCACTTTACTGTAGCTCCTCATTGCACTGATTGCAAGCTACTGGACTACTTTTCTACAGTCAGTCTTTACAAACTTCCTATCTGAGGCCAAGGTTCTTCCTTTGGAAGCAGTGACTAGCCTGGAGTCAGCAAAAAGACACCTTCCTAAGGCGCACAGCATTAAAAGAATGGACTCTCCTCTTGCTCCAAAATTACACCTTGAATTGAACTTACCTAAAAGAGTTATTTTAGTCTAAGAGTTAAGAGCTTATTGAACTAACCTAAAAGGTCTATTTAAGTATGTTTTATCTCATATCTAGGCTTGGAATTTCCCTGTTCTTTAACATCTGTCCCCACCTTTTCATCACTTCCCTATCCCTTCAGAAGGCCATAACTCATCTCTATATGCCAGCACCGATATTGGCAGTGATCACTGGAGGAAGATCTGTTTGCCAGGCCCTATACTGCACCCATTCCAGGTGAGAGTGGATTGGTCTGAGGATCCTTCAACTGTTTGCAAAGAGCTGTAAGTGTCTGGATGCTTCCTAACAAAAGCTGTTGTTGACTTTGCACTACTTGCACAGTGGGTAATGAACTTGGTAATCAAGTCAAACTACAATATGCACAATTTTTGAGTTGAATAATGGACATTATCACACAAACTTACGGCAAGATTCTAAAGACTAAGCTATAAGCAAAAGTGCATGTTTTAAAGTAAACTTATACAGTTGGTCCTCAATGCATGAAAAGCCTTCTGGGTTGTAAATCTGCTGATACATGAGATTAAGGGATATCCAGACTGACTTAGTACAAATTAGCACAGGTATGAAAGCAGAGTCCTGTCTCTGCTGTTGGTACCTCAGGAATCTCATCAGAGTAGTGTCACCCTCACCATTCTCATCTTCCTGACACATTCTGCTATGTCAGACTTACAGAAAAAACAAAGGTAATGCACGCTGTCTTTGCTCTCTCTCTGCATCACCCGAATAAGACAAAATTCACTAAGTCCCAAAACTACAGGTAAAACAATTAGCAACAGCTCCAGGGCTGTTTTTGTTTGTCTGTTTCAAACAGTACTTCCTAAATATTGTCTGGTACTTGTATTGTTTGAATAAATTTTGCACTTAACAGAGCTCTTAAACACAAGGAAAAATATGAAAGAAAAAAATGAAAGAGAATTTAAATTAAAAAACACCAGCACTCTGGGGTAGTAATTTCCTAAATGATTTAATTCTACTTAAGTTTTAGCAGCTGCTTATATGCCCCCTTCATACAGCTCCATGAGGAATGAACTGGGACATTTGTTACTACAAGGGGATATTTGTTGCAAAAGGATTTTCCAGTATTCTTAGTTAACCAACTGAATTTTCAAAATCTTCAAATAAATTTCCTAATATGCTAGGACACTGTTTAAACTATATAAAAATAAATTAAAATTTCCAGCAGAGCTCCCAAAAATAGCAAGTAATGCCCAATCGTATTGGCTTTACAGATAAAATATGGCCAAAGCTTTGAGACAAGTATTGGAAAGGGTTTTCAGAACCAAGTAATCAATAACGACACAATGCCCCCTTGTTTTCCTCCTATCACTATTATTTTAAAACAGTAATTGAAACTGTGTTATATACAGTGAACTGGAAATTAGACAGTGAGGTTTTTGTTTTGTGAAAACAAGAAATCTTAAAAGTGTTCCACAAATTTGCAGGATTGCAATAAAATACCTTTATCAGTCTGGAAAGAAAGTTGTTTTCACTGGCAGCCTGAAATTAGCCATTCCACTGCAGACAAAGCTTAAAAATCACAGGAGTTACAGACTGTTGAGCAACAACTGATTTTTGTTTAAAATGATCGAAGATGTTTTGAACAACAATCTCTTCCTGGGAGTGACCTAGTGAAGGTTATTTGTAAATTACTTTCAGAAAATTCTCAGCCTTGGCACTCAATTTATCGTAACCAAAATAACAGAAGTCTTGTTTAGAAGACACAGGTGACAAAATGCATAAGGAGTCAATACTTTTTAATCAGATATAAGACTCAAGTCAGAAATCAAAGGGACAAGGCTATGAGAATAATATGTTGAAGAAGTTACTGATTAAGCTAGACCAACAACATTTAAGTCACACTAGGATTGTCTTCCATCTTTATTTTGTTTTCCCTCAGTGGTTTTACTAGCAGTATTTTATGGTATGCTTTAGACTAATCTCAAAATATTCAACTGTGCCACTGCTGACATCCTAAATATCACAGACATCACCAATGTAAGAATAAAATAATGTTTTCAAAAATTTGTATTTCCTACCAGACAATCAGCAAAGTTGTCATCAACTACAACCAGAAGAATGCATGTACATTATATCACTACAGATTTTAGTGATTTAATTTTATTATATAAACAGATACGTGTTATGAGAACTAATGTGTTCTTATACATGACCTCAGCATAAAGCGCTTCCACTGTCAGTAAATCAGGTGAGTTAAGATAAATTGGAATCTATAATTTAGCACCCTTCAAGAAAAAAAAAAAAATTACGGAGAAATGACCTTAGGCAAGAAAATAAGTTAAATATTAATGAATCTCTACTTAACTAGGACACACAGATAACCCATGGGGGAGGAGAGGATGGAGAGAGAGTCAATCTTTTAGTTTAGCACTCACATTTCAGCCATCTGTAGATATCCCATTAAATTTACCACGAGCATGTGAAATGACTAAGCATACAGATTGAAAATTAAAATTCTACACTATAAGGAATGGCCTAATTCAGTTTCTTATAAACTGAAAAATACAGTAACAAATGCATAGTACACACTAAACTAGTAAGTAGGAGACAAATTTTGAAATCTAGACCCATACGGAAAGGTATACAGTGAGAGACAATTTGTGACAGCAGTACTTAAAGAAATCACAGAGCTTCATTTATGATAACTCACTGACTTATGCAACTGTGAACTCAACCTCATCTGCTTGCTGCCATATCCTAGACTACTGCTAACCTCTGTAAACTCTGCAGTTATGGGGACTGCAACACTTAACAAGACCTTTTAAATTCTCCTCCAAACTTCATTCTCTCCTTCAGTTCTTCTGAAGAACAACTTCTGTTTAAATGAATATGAATTACTGAATTACACACATGGTGTTCAAATAGAGCTCACTAAATCCACAATTACCCCAGGAATCATCCCAAAGTTAGAGTTATCTAAAGAAAAGCCACACATTTAAAACACTGCCACCTCTTACCTAGGACTTGTATTACATAAGTAAGATCCTGAGTTGGAGAGAGGAAATTAATACAAGAATGTAAGCATGTTCTGAATGCAGCAGCCCTCCTACTTGTGTTACTACAACTAAAACACATCTTTCAGGTGACATGGCTTACTCAGTTCAAACGCATTCTACTGTCTTACTAGATACTTGCTCAGAAGGAAGATCCAAACTTCATGGTTAATTGCAATTTTTTTTGTAAGGGACTCGTTTGCATGAATAGGTTAATCACCTCCCACTGAGCAAATACACAGAACTGCACAATGATCATGCAGACTCCGATACAATTTTGAAAGTTCTTCTAAAAGCTTTACATTTCACATGGAAACATCTAACAGAGTAATTCCAATGGCTTCCTATACTGCTTTCCCTAATCCTTTTACATTAATTACTTCAACAGTAGAAGTTTAATTATGTTTGAAAGGAAAACAGGCTAATACCAGCATCAAAGTGGAATGAGACTATTCAGAACAGTACTCAATTTGTTTAAAAAAAAATTCATATCAACTGGATCGTGTCTGTATGTGGCATGAATATAAAGAGTTGCTTCTGAACCATATTAAATTGTTCTAAATTTCACAACAAAATACTCCAGTCTTCACCTGTAAATAACAATCCTACTCCATTCTGGCTGATGACAGCAAAAAGACTTCAGCTAACTACAATAAATTGTAGTTAAGATCTACACACTCTGGCAGTGAGTTTGCCTAAATCTACCATGATTTCTGAACATGTATTTAGAAACACACTGGAGAAGACACAGAAAAAAGGAAGAAACAGTTTTTGCTGTACCTGGCAAGTCTGAAAAAAGGAGAATGCACTCATTGAATCCATTAGCCAGAAGACGATCCCTCAGCTGTTGAAGTATGGCAACTCCAATACAGAATGGGAAGGAGGAATTTCCAAGCAGTAACGTATCCCACAAGTGAAAAATTTTGTGCAAAGGAAAGACATCTGCATAATGAATAAGCACAATAAATAAAACTCTATAAGCATATACACACATTAACAGGATTAATGAGTTCCCTATGTAGTTCTTTCCTCTCCCATCTTGAGTTACTTTGTTATTTGGGAACAAAGAGGACTCAACCTGTTTAGAATCATATTTGTCTCCACAGGAAGTCTGATTATTCTGGAAATCACAGTCTTTGGAAGCACGTGGGTTTTCACATTTCAAGTATGTCAAAAACTAGGCAATTTATTTTTCTTTTGGTACAGTACAATTATGTATTAAGGCATGCATGTCAGTTTTTCACAATAAGACCACATTAATGAGTTAATCAATAAGATCAACAACTTACAATTAGACAAAAAATGAACAGAATAAAGAAAAATTTGCAGAATAGAAGAAAGACAAGGAAAATGGCCTATTAAAAATAGCAAGATTTTATATATAAAGCTGAAGGTGGATCTCTTAAAATAAGCTATCTTCAAATTAAATAGTTCTAACATTTTTTTGCACTTGATGGCTTAAGGAAACCATCTCCTCGGTTTTCTAAATGTGGTTATTCTCATGAAAGGTGTAGAAAAATGGACAACTGCAAGAACCACTGCTTTACAGTTAAGATCTTTAGAAACTGCAATCAAGAGTCTCACATTAAGTTCTCTGATACTTCATCAGAGAAACAATCTATGAGCTCTTTTCATTTTGCCACTTTTTTTTAAATTTAAATTCAACATCTGCCAATGTTGACATGACATGAAAAAAATCACAGATTTTTGAAAAAGTTTTAAAATTGCTTTCTGGACTCGATTTATTAAGTTCATCCTCTTTAAACAAAAGCTCATCAAATTATAAAGCTCTTTTTGTTCCTAATATACATGCACAAATATAGGAAACCAGTGCTATCAGAATAACTGTCTATGTGCAATAAAAATATGGTTATCTTCAAAAACAAAGTCACTCTCTTCCTTACATTATTTGAGTGAAGGCAGGGGATGGTGGTGAGGTTTGGCTTTGCTTTTTAACTATTATTACATCTTTTTCCAGTAGATAATGGCTTCCTTTGAATACACCCGAAATACTGCATAGCTAAAATAATCCAGATAATAACAACAAAAACCAACTATATAATAATATAACAAAAACAACAACTCAAAAAAGTAGTAGAAATGCTAATTAGTAACAAATCAGGGCAGAAAGTAAGTGACAGGCAGTCATGATACATCCTTGCAAATTACAAGCATTCTACTAAATGACCTATCATACTAATTAGAATGGCTTTAGCTGAAAAAGTAAGAAAAATTAAGCTTAAGAAATATAGGATCATTAATCAGAGGGGGGAAAAAAAGCATACTCACGTGTAAACATTGTAAGAAACCAAGGAATTGCATAAAGCTGAAAAAGGTGATGGGGGGAAGAAGACAAAAAACAGGTTTTGAGAACTAAAGTTGTCTATGGCAAACATCAACTACATTAAAAATTGCCTATTTTGCATGAATTTAATTAGAAAGGAAAATAACTGCAGTGGCAGATCTACTATCACACAGCTCTTAGCCCCTCAGAATCTTTTTTCATCCCCAAATTTTTCAAATTGCTGTTTTGTGACACTGTACTGAAAAAAAAAATAAAATCAATCATCACCCTTACTAGGCTGGTTTGCAAAACAGAGCTTCCAATGTCTTAAAGAACTCAAAAACCTGCTCTACTAAACTGCTGCAATTCTCACTAAGCTAAGCAAAAATTAGCCAAGGATGCCTGAAAAAGCATAAAGCAATTGATTTCAATATATCTTTTTGACTACGGAAGAAAACCGTTTTATAGAAATAATTAAAAGTTCAAATCATGATTTCCAAGAGAAAAAACAACCACCTCTGCCTTTTTCTGTGATGCTGGTATTTATTAAAATGCATACTTGTCAGTAAAGAAATTAAGGACAGTTTCACTCTCAAGAAATGCTTACTAACACCCTAAGCATTTATGTAGTTCTATTATGACCATTTTAGGGCAGGTGTCATCCAAAGGTGTCCTGCTTCAGCACTTACACCACTGAGACTTGTGCTGCTGCAACAGCTACAGAAAATCTTTAATGTCTGCAAACTTTCATATTCATGACATCAAACAGAGAAAGAAGAGCTAAGCATTTACGACACCTTAAGAATTTCTAATTTTTCAATGAAGTATTTAGCAAGACAAAGGCAACAGAATCTATTTTCTTGAAGCATCAAACTGCACAGAAAGTTTCCATAAATTAGGAATGCAAGAGTGAGACAATCATTGTTAAATTTTACTCAGCTGCATAGCTCATGTGCTATGAAGATTTACAGTTAAACATAAAGCTTAATATATTACTTTTTAACTCATAAAAAGTGCAAATTAATCCTCCTACTGAGCTTTTCCTGGAAGTAAACAAATGAGGAGCAGAAAACATAATTTATATTATGTTAATAAATTACTTCTTATTCCATAAACTCTGAAATGGGTTATGGCTCTGACTAAATGATGTACACATTTGCTGAAAACCTTCTTAGCACAGCTCTCTCTAAATTTTAGTCCTATGCCTTTATTTGAGCAACTGAGATCTGAACCATACTGTCCATAAACTAAAGAAGGCTCAATGACCTTTTCACCACTTTTAATATTCAGCAGGCTTTTATGAAGCTTGGCTTCCAGCCCACCAGTTGATTTCAAGTGTTCAAAATCCAAACCAAATCAATTTCTATCACCATTTTAATCTTATAATACATTTGTACTATTTCCCTGAGTATATCTATGTCATGTTTTAAATAGATGGCATTCTAGGGAATAATAACATATCCTGTTCCCTGAAATATCCCCTACAGTGGTTGTGATCGGCCAATACCTCTTTATCTGCTTGTTTGTATGCAATATCTTGCTTCCCATGCAGTAGGAAAACAAGCCTAGTGTCCTGAGGCTCCTCTTTGCTTGAAGGTACATATTACGTAAAACACATTATTTCCTTGGTATTTAAAAGCAATTATTTCTTCCATTTCATATATTTGATTAAAATGTTTCACCAAAGCAGATCCTCATTTTTTCCTAATTTCACAAACACCTCTATTGTGCATGCATTTACACAGAAATATACAAGAAAACACATGAAATGTGAAGCTTTGAAGTTCATTAAAAGGTAATCACAAGGAAAATCACTGCTTTGCTCTAAACCATGCTCACCAAACCTATCAGCAGTGACATGAAAAGTAGGCCAAACAATTTAAGCAGAAGGTGTCAGGCGAGCTTTTATTGAAGGGAGGTTTTCTTCCGATTTTAACAAATATAATCGGTTTAAGACAAAGAGGTGTTGGTAAGCCTGAAGAGGTTATGGATGCTATCAGTAAGCAAGGAAAGGAAAGGCCCAACACGGGTGGCATTACTCCACGACAGCAGCGAAAGGGAAGGAGGAGCTGCACTGAGGCCAGGACAGAGCTCCGGGATGCGCTGGGGACCAGCACCGCACACAGCGTTAGTAAATGCTGCCCTCCAGCGGCCGCCGCCCGGAACAGCGCCGCGCCGCCGCAGAAACAAGCTCCAGCAAAACAGGATTCCGACCCCTCAGTGCTGAACCCCGAAACGTAAGGGAGTTGTGCTTTTACTTGACACTTGATTCTCTGGACCTGTGAAGTGTACCTAATGTGTAACCACAGTAGCATCAGAACTGCTGGAACAGCCTGAGAAGAAGAAGTCAGATTAAAAAAAGAGCCTGTAAAACCAACACACCATTTTTTAAAGAGGAGCAGTGCCACAATTACAATTTTGCTCTGCTAGTAAAATACAAGCACTTTTGTGCTTTAAAGTAAGGACCTCGACATTTCTTATACATGAAGTACACAGCAGTCTCCTTAACACCAGTTCACACTCAATCTTAATAATAAATCGACGGGGTTTTTCTAGTTACAACTGAAATCTGCTGATCTTAGACTAGGCTTTGTTCTCCATCCTTCCATTATCCCCAGCTAAATTCCTTTTCAGCAGTTAAATTCCTTTTCAATTTCACTCTGCTATGACAAATCCTGCTCAGTACCTGAGCTTGGAGATGCAGTTTGTTGTTTTTCAGCAGGATGAAGACGTTTAATTGCCTGATGCTAAGTGGCCATGTTCTGAGAGGAGTTCATCTTCCATTAGACATTTAAAGCTCTTAGAGATACTGGTTCAAATCTTGATGAAAGTCTTTTCCATGAGGATTCTTCTACTGCCTGCTAAAACTGTCTGAACTGTTTCATTATTTGACTGTTCCTTCAGAATATGAGAGTTTTACATACTTGTGTCTATAGAAGATTGAGGTTTCAGTTGTAAAGACAATAGTTGTAAAGAAATTCAGGCTCAGGTGATGTTGAAACTAAAGAGATTTCAGGTGAAGAACAAGGTGAAAATGAGTGCTAATGTTTGTTGGTAGTGATGTTAGGAAGTACTAAAAGGTACACGCAAGCTTCTTGCTCCGTGAAAAGTCTGTTAAGAATAAAGTAGCTCTTCTGTATGATCCAGGTGCACCTTACGAACATCAAAAGGGAGCTATGCACCTGTTTGCAGGATAATGTAAATGTATTATTTAAAATTGAAGGTTTGAGTTTTCAGAACATCAAAAATGCCAACATTTTTTACAACTGATTCGTTATGCATGTATATAACGTGTCTACCAAAAGGTTCCAGGAAAATTCAAAAGTCTTTATGGAAGTTCACCTTCCACACCTCAGAGTTACAGAGCTGAGATAAAGGTTAAATACCTACACTTCTAAAGATCACAATCACAACAGGAGTAACAACTATTCTTGAAATCTCTTATAGAAGAATCCTCACTTGACGATCTCTTATTCAACACATTTTGAAACTGGTAAACTGTCATGTCTTCACCACTATTAAAATAACTTATAAATGATATAAATGATGTATAGATGGATAACAAGAAACCCCTATGACATAGTAGATATTTCACACTATTTTTAGCGTTTGAGACTTTCAGTGGTGAAGCCTTTCCTTCTCACAGCTGAAGTCACACAGAAATACAGGAACTACCACAATCAATGGCAACAGGGGCAAGTATTCTAACTCCAACAGTGAGTAGCTCATTTGCTTCAAAAGAACCTGCTAAGAACCCCGAAATCAACACTTGCAAGGCAGTGTCTGCCATGCTAACTTGCTTTCTACATACTTCAGGCAGGCACTAACTTAAATGACAACTACCTGGATTCAGAAGAGGAATCATATATTTCTTTTCTTACTGGATTGTGCAGTAACAATCCCAGATACTGAAAATCTGTTAAGCAATCCAATCTTTCTTTCCCAGCACACTAAAAACCATTTGCCATAGCTACACAGAAGGCTAGTCAAACAGAATCAAAGAATGATTCTCAGCTAAAAGGAATCCTTTTCACCTTTGACCTCCCCGCCTCCCCCAGCTGCCTCAACTCCATCCCCGCACAGCCCCACCTTCCTCCCTCCTCTGCCATGGTCATCCTCACGAAGTAGAGTGAACCTCAGCCCTCCAGCTCAGTGCTGCCACAAACACCCACATTCCCCACAGAAACTCCTGAGCACTCCACTGAGCACCAACACTTCACAGCCCTGCTTTCTTTCTCAGAAGTACTTTAAAAGATAAATTCTTTGTATTTTTTATATTTTTTTTTTTGGTACATATTGTTAGGAAGTCCACCATTGTTAAGTCATGCCAGATTGACCAAAGGGGGGCTTTGAAACATGTATCTCTTTCTACCTATCTCTGACTCAACTTGTAGTGTGACCAGGCCCGAACCATTCTCTCAAGAAGAATAAAAAAAATTAAAATAAATTTTAAAAATTTTTAAATAAAATTAAAAGAAAAAATAATCTACTTATTTTGAACATTTCAGTAACGTTTTTCTGTTTATACTTTAGCTGTACCATATATTGCAGTTTATATGAGGGGCCAAAACCAAAGAGGTTTTTCTCTTTTTTTCCCCATCTATCCCTGTTTCATTTCTTTTTTGTGTTTGACGTATGTGTGAAACAATGCTGTCCAACAATAAGCGGATTCTTATTTTGCTGAGCTGTTCTAACAACTGTCCCAACTGCTGCTTTTTGCTTTAATTTTCAGTTGTTAATAAAAACTGTTTTTCTGCTTTCTACAGCTTCTTGAGGAAGGGAAGTGGAGAGGGAAGTGCTGAACTCTTCTCCCTGGGATCCAGTGACAGGATATGCTGCGATAGTTCAAAGCTGCACCAGGGGAGATTTAGACTGGACATTAGGAAGCTTTTCTTTACTGGGAGGGTGGTCAGACACTGGAAGAAGCTTCCTAGAGAGGCGGCTGATGCTCCAAGGCTGTCAGTGTTTAGGAGGGAACGTCCTTAACTGCAGACTTTAAGTCAGCCCTGAGGTGGTCAGGCAGTTGGACTACATGAGTGTTGTAGGTCACTTCCAAAGGAAATTGTCTATTCTACAAACTCCTGATTTTTCACCTTCCTGTTCCATGTCTGAAATACATACACACTTAGCTTCAATCCTATATAGTGCCTACACAATCATATACTTAATGGCTACAGAAAGGTGCAAAAGATAAGGTAAATTGAATCACATTTTTAATATTAGATTCTACCCAGCTACAAGTACCTACACAAACAAAATTTGAAGAATGATCACTTTCTTCACAATAAAAACATCAGCAAGAAACTCCTCCTCCAGATTCATCATCAGGTAACTGTGTAACAGGACAAACAGAGATAAAGTACTTCAAGGGCAGGATTTTTAAGATGAAGCCCTATTACCGACACCTCAGGCATATCACCAAAACCAAGCTAAGGTCTCTACCTGTGCCAGCAGCTTCAGCACAATGATATTAAGGAACTGCAACCAGTTTGCCTTCTATGTTAGTGGACAGATGCACAACTGTGTCTACCTTCCGTATTTTGCAGCAGAAAGTGCTTTAGAATAATTTATGGCTATAGCTGCACTTTTAGCAACATCGTACACTTTCTTGTTTTTCTTCACTTTAAAATGGTCTTTTGTTTTGGGTCAGAATTATCCATTAAAATAAGCAATGTGTTATAAAGCATTATATAGGGAGGGGAAGATCATAAACTTTGGGAGAGTGAGCAAAGAAGAGTTCTAAGATTCACTGTATACATCATCCCCCTATTTATATGTAAATCACATAGCCACAGCAATGTACTTAATCCAGGGACCACATCAGCTAATAATATTCACAACGACTCCAGCTTCAGCAGTGTTCAATATTCTGAGAGCTACGTGACCTGAAGCAAATGAGAAGGGTGCCAGGAACACAATCTTCCCTGCAGCAGAGCCTGCATTTCAATGATGAAAGATTAATCAGGGTTTACTTTGATAGGATTAGTACTCAAGCACAAAACTCGGGTTCAGATCTCATTACTACAGCGCATATCCTTCACCTTGATGGATCCCCGTGCTGCCTCGTTATAGTTACAAAAAATCATCTTTCTGACTAATCTAAACAGCAGAACAACTTTTACTTAATTAAAAAAACCCCAAACCCTGACAGATAATTCAGGAAGGACAACCTCTCTTCAGAGGTTAGTGTTAACTTTAGAACTTGCATTTTTATTCAATGCAAGAGTTTTTAAAAAAATTACCTCTTTTGCAATTGTTTACTATATCACCTGATCATCTCTAGACTGTAATATTTAGAGACAAGGCTCATGTATGACCATATGCTGCCCAATGACTAGCATAACAGAAACTAAAATATAGCAAAACGTGATTTTAAACCATTCCATCTGACTTGTACCTTGGAAGCCTTCAGTGGATAATTATAACTTTCTAAGCAGACACTAGGAGTTGCTGAAATATCAGGTAAGACCCAAGATGGGTTGCTACAGAGCTCTTGTATAGGTTAGTAGCCCAAACAAGGACCTGGAAGGTGGTCAGGGAAATTATATCATTAACTCTTCAGTGGGAACTAGCATCCTGGACAAAATACACAGAAGAATTGCTTTGGTCAACTGCAGCCTTTAAAAAATAGACATTAAACACATTTATGTAGTGATGCTGCAAAATTGATTCTCCCTCGGGAACTTAATGTTGCTGTTAACCCTTGCACTTCATCTACCCAAATATTTAGGCTTTCTACACATGAATATTTTTCCTTCTCCTCACATTCCTTCCATCTTCCTCTCACCTGTCCTCTTCAGATGTGCGTAATCTGAAATACACGTGGCTTTCTCAAACTACTCTCTTTACAAGGCAATATGCTCATTTTCTCTTCTGCTCATTTTAACACCACTGTATCTCCTAAATTTGTATCAGTCAAACAACATTATTACATTAAAAACACTCTCAACAAATGAAAGTATACACTTGCTTTTCCATTACAATATTTTTAAGCAGTGAAAATTAATATCTGCCAGTCCCAAACTCCCATAAATAAAAAGTTTCAGGCACTGTCTAAAACAAATGATTTTCAGAGGCTTGGCTTTGCTGCTCCAACTTAAAATATTTGCTGCTCCAACTAAACTTTATATTGCTCATAGAAGCGATGCACAGAAATTTCTTACTTAAGAAACTTGTGTTTCTACATCAACATCTCCTGAGTCCAATTGTCTTCTTCCATTTGACCTCTCAGTCATCATCTGTTCTTATAATCAACTTGTAATTACCAAATTTCTAAACGCTAAAGATAGAATGATACAGACCATATCAATTAATGTTATCTCTATGGCCATGCCTAAATCTACTTTTCAGAAACATCAGTATTTGTAGGCAGACAAACATTTTTATTTTGGCTTTCTTGACTAAACACACCTCTCTAAAAAAAGGAGGAAAGCTTTACTAATTACAACGATAGCTTGAAGTGAAGCTCTAAAGAAGGCCTTGTTTTGCTTTTTCCAACAAAGCCCATCCTCTCTACTATGTTTTGGCTGTGTTCTCGGTTTTTAATTTCCTCCATCTTAGAGATTTTTTGTCCAGTGCAAGTATAAAACTTGTGTCTATGTTACACACTTGTCCCATCTTTGTGACACACTGCAGCAAATAGCAGCTAAGAATTTTCCAAGGTCTGACATATCTACAAGACTGAAGAACACTTGAATGTACCTTTTCTATTACTTGCAAAATAATGTGTCATTTGTGTTAAAAAACAGCATTTAATTAGCTGCAGTAATTTTGCTGTTAGCACTTCATGGGTACACTAATTTTTGTATATTAACCCACATTGGAAAAATAAATGTACACATACCTTTTAAGATGAATCTAAGTTATAATAACTGGTTAGTAGTATTTTTATTGTATTTACCATCCCAGCAGAACAGGAAAGACTAAAGCACGTAAAACAAGAATCAAAACTTTACCATTTTATCAGCATATTCAGGAAGGTCTATTAATATGGAAGTTTCACTTCTGTCAAAGTGCTACTGAGGCAGTTCGGAAAGGCACCTCATCCCAGTTTCCCTCATTTTCCATTTCTAAATTCCTTTGGATAATACTTATAAGGACCCTTAGCACTTACATCTGGAATAAAACCAATTTCATTGAGGTGGTTACTCAGCTCTGGATCATGGAATGCAATCATCTGAGAAAACACCGTCAGGTACTCTGAAATGACAATTCCAAGACTGTTGTCAAAAGTACAAGCCACCACATGCTGCTAGCTCACAACAGAGCTGTAGGAAAGGAAAGCCACTAATTTTAAACCTACAATAAAATGGTAGGTGAATACCACCACTGTACTCCTTGTTACCATTACATTCAAGACAGAGGAAGAAACACTTATTTTTTTTTCTTTAGGACTTCTCAATTTGGATTTTTAAGAATGGTTTACTTGGCTCATACTTAGGTTGTGATGTGTGCTTGACATGCAATGTTAAAAACTGTTTAGTAACCAGCAAGGAGAAATACCCACTATAAAAGATGAAATTTATTGTATCTTCAGCCTGGCCTATTAGGTTGATGGCTACAATTTCATTAAGTTGTCTAAATAACACTTGCTTTTAATTGGAAGAGAAGCACACAGCAGAACACAGGACAGTGACAGGTTTCTCTCTCTGTTCTGTCCCTCTTCCAGTTTTGTCCACACTGTATTATACTCTGTTAGAAGAAAGATGAAGAAGCAATAACATTGCAATTTTGTAACAGACAGCAATTCCTTTTCCTCCATGTCCCCAAGAACAGAGAAATTAGGACAGGGACAGCTAGTCCTGGGGAGCAACAGACAGAGAATGCGAACTCTGCTTCCAGAACATGCTGACACCTCAATGCTCCACACAGCTTATATCTACACAGAAGACACAAAGCAGCTCAAATTGCAGTGGGTACTTAAATTACACATTCTTAACCCTGTCCTCTACCTTAAAAATGGAAACGACATAGAATTTTCCTTTAAACCTTTATTTATACATTGTTTTTCGACATACAACCCTAGAAAGGATTAATCAGAATACTGAAAGAATCCTAAAGGGTGCAGTCTCCCTGAGTCCTTCATGATGCCAGATGGGAACCAGGAACTCAGGAATGCCTACACTACTTTGGTTCACAGAATCCTACTGACCTGTATTTCTAACTTTGGCTGATACATATTTTTGCAAAGCTCCTTAGGAATAACATCAGGAAACCCTGGAGAGCAAAAGTATTATTTTATGGAACAGTACAACCTCTTGAGAAAAGTCTTTACCAAGCTATTAATCTTGAAGTCTAAAGTAGTTGTCTCCAGAGGAACATATTTATTCTTTTCATCTTCAGGCCTTTACTGCGAGCAATCCTTCTTCACAGACAAAAGGATGCAAACATGTTATCTAGAATAATTTTTCCTACTATTTTATTCAGTTTATAACACTTCTTACCCATTGTCTTTCATACATAAACTCTCCTAACCCCTGTATTCTCTCCTTACGTTAGTTCTCTCCCAATTATCTAATATGTAAATGCTTTTTTGTCTAATTAGTTTTGTTGATCAAGTTCTTAATTACCTTTCTTGAAGACAAAAAATGACAGGCACTGTTTAAAGCTGATGAGTTTCACAAGAAATATACAAAAGAACTTCTTTGAAAGAAATACAAGGACAGCAAGCCATGTTGATACTCAGTAACCAACAGACATCCATAACTGCTTCAGAAACACTCATTACCACCTGTTCCTTTTAACTACTGATGGCTTTTGAAACAGCTTCCTTTGGTTTTTAAAAACTGTCGGGAAAACAAATTATCTTCCCAACACAGACTGCACAAAGGTGACTTTCCAGGTCGAGACAATTCCTATTTCACGTTTCCATAAAATTTAAAATGTATTTTCAATTAGAACAGACATTCCTAGCTATTGTTTTAATTTCTCTAAGTTACCAATATACTTGCTGAAGGCTGAACTACAGATCATTATTCCTCAGGGTTCTCCAACTCTGGTCTTGGATTAAATAACATCATCTTCTGCTCAATAAGAAATTCCCCTTGAATCCCTATTTTCCTGAATACCATAACTTTCATTTTCTGACGAACCTCTAGTTTATACTGTTCCTCTTTATTTTCCCTCATTGTCCAAACAGATCTTCTAACAGGATGACTTTGATCACCTGAAGGGTAAGTCTTTACAATGTAACACTAGGAAGACTATTTCCTGCTTTCACAACTTTGCAGGATGGACTGACTCTTACCTGGGATTTTACACAGAACATTTTTTTGTGTGTGTGTGCACACACATCTGGATTTTTTCTCCTACCTCAATCTTTAACCACTTATTCTGTTCTGAATTTTCTTGCACAGTTATGTGATTTTAATGGTGTCCCAATTTTGCAAACCCTTAAAATGTATTTACATATCCAGAAATAATTCTACTTCTCTTAGAACTACACCAAATAAAGGGACTTACCTTGAATAACATGAGAATTATCCTTCAGAAAGAAGTTATACAAATACTTCGGAATAAAAGCAGACATGCAGGCATATGCCAGAGCTGAAAGAATTAGAAAAACAGACGCAGTGACAGAGGCAGAATGTAATGATACCTAAAAAAGTTCATTGTTAACCAGATAATAAGTGTAAGTACTTAAATTAATCTATATACAAAAATGATTGCATGGACAGTAGGTATAATAGGACTCCTTGGTCTAAGAAACTAGTTTCCCCCAAACAGATCTTATATAAAGAAAGCCAAGTACAAGAAATAAAAGCTTGGACTACACCTGTTTTGAACAAATCACATTCTAAGAAGATAAAGGTCATATACCTAAAGCTGATCTGATAAACTTTCAGGCATTTAAAACTAGCATCAGCTTTTCTGCATAAAGCTGGTCTAACAGTTTAACACTTAGGTTACCAAATAACACATTGACCTTAAGCAAGGCTGAACTACAACTTCACTGAAAAATACAAGTACTACAGCAGCATTTCTTGCTTTTTTCTATTCAAGGTTATTTGTGTTTTTTATTATATATCATTACTGTACTTGGCAATAAACAGTATTTGAATGCCTGCTTGAAGAACAGTACACCACATGCGGTTTTCAAAACCCAACCATTTCTTTTGACCAGTGGCAACAAGAACTTTAAAATTCCTTTTTAGATACAGAAACTTTCCATCTCTCAGTGGATGCACACATCTGTCTGCATGAAGATACAGATGAGAGATTGTGCTTTTCTTTGCTCACTGCAGAAAAAGGTACTCACCTTCATTGTTAAAATTCAAGTACAGAAACGGTGCACAAAGAGAGTCAAGACCTAAAGAGAGAAGAGCCATGAAGACAGCACAAAGAGCTCATTTATTTTAATGCACAAGATAAAGTCATTAATTTAAAACAAAAATTTACACACTAGTTCTGCAATGGTTCTGCATTGTCAGGGCTTCACAAGTAATGGTGAGAACAACTGTGAAATTAATGCATGAAAACAGCAAGGATTTCTAATTGTTCAGCTATAATGCCAAATTGATTATTCTGCCAAGACATCCAAGAAATGCCAATTACCATTCCAAGAACTTAATAACTTTTGCAGTATTGTCTTGGAGCTTAATAGCAAGCAACAGACTTTTCTTTTTGAAATAAAGTGACTGAAACTTATGAAGACCGAATATATAACAAAATGTGGGACAATTTTTTATTGCAAATTCAATATAAGGTATTAGGATTTAAATTTGCGATAGCCACAGATTCATTCTTAAAAGGAAACAGAAGAAAGAACTCAAAAACGCTTATATTGTGGAGGTGAAAAGCAGCAGATACTTTTATGTCAATCAAAGCTTCCCATTGAATTATCTGCCCTTGCCAACTAGCCAAACCCACCTTGCCAGTACACCAAATTAGGATGGGAAACAACCCAGGCCTTCAACACACGTCGGAATTTTGCATGACCCTCTGGTGACGACAGCAATTCATCATACTGATGGCAACGAGGAATATCAACTTCAATCTGCACCACAGCCAAGCATATAAAGAGAAATGGGGATGAGTGGGGTAGGACTACAGCAATCTTGCAACACTAGAAGTGGAAGTCAGCCAAAATATGTAGGTCAGACCACCATCACAGTCTGCTTCCTCCATCACTCTCAAAACCAAAACTGACAGGGGACCTAACAGACCTGTCAAAGTTTAAAAACAGAGATTTTTTTTTTCCTTTTCTGCACTCATATTTTTTAAAGGGTTCTAGCCCTTGAAAACAGCAGAAAACAGATCACAGTTACAGTTTTTTTACTTCTGGATTCATTTCAGGTGGTAATATTGCTTTGCTCTAAAAGATAACCAAATCAGAGTTCTCAATATTGTAACTAGTTTGATGGACAATATTTCTTCACCCAGCTGAAGGGAACAGCTGTTGTTTGTAACATCTTTTTATGTCTTGTAAGAGAACATTTGAGAACATTCTCTTCTTGGAGAACCACATTGCTCAAACCCCCATTGCTGCGAAGTATGGCTCATCTTACAGGATCTCAAGGAACTCAGCATTATCTGCTACAAGGTCTAACAGGCACAACAAGCACTCTATAAACCCAGGATTTTTGACAATAAATCTTTAATATTGTTCACTACACTGCTGATGCTACAGAAACAGTGATTATAAAGTAAAAAAGGATTTCAGCTTTCCCGTGTTGAGAGTTGAGTTAAAGTACTTGTGCCAATCTGTTTTGCAAGATTCTTATTATGCTACAGCGTAAGGCTGAGGGCAAGGGGAACCATATTGTTATCATCCACCACACGTGCTGTAACAGGCAAGTGACTGTGTGACGCTGTACCCCCTCTTACTGATGGTTTCCTGCCCTCTCCATGAGGTCTCTCTCCTTCCCCTACCCCTAGTCCTGGCCACTCCTCGAGTTCTCCCTATTGGTTCCTGTATCCCAACACCGCCCATGTACCACCCCTGTGCCCTGAAACCATTTGCCCATGTGCTCTCCCCGCCCCCCTGGCACCCGGGTAAACTGAGGCTCCAAGCCATGTGACTCTCTCTCTCTCTCCCTCTCTCTGCCTCTGGGAGCAGCCTGCCAACAGCTCCTCTCCTCTGCCTTTGGGGGCCAGCCCGCCTGCTGGCCCCAGGCTTTGGGGAGGCAGCATGGAATAAAGACCTTTGCAGTGCCATGAGGAGAGCCTTCTCACCTCCTTTGCCATCACTGAAGTTGCAGGCTGGCAGCTGGAGCAGCGGTGCGGGGAGTCCGAGATGGACTGCAGGAGAGCAGAGAATCCCTGCCTTGTCCCAAGAAGCCCCCGCTGCGCTCCCAGGGAAAGCTGCAGCAGCTAAGCAACACCTAGCACTGCAACATGACTGCTGTAACAGGCAAGTGATGGGTGGAAAAGATCTTCAAGTAACAATATTTGGTAACACCATAAGTCTTACTTGTCTGTCTGTAGGAATTGGTGTGTCTTTATCAATGGCATCATATTTTGCTTCTATGGCACCCTAAATGTGGAAGAAGAATATTTGAATTTAGAAAGCATAACAGGCAAGTGATGGGTGGAAAAGATCTTCAAGTAACAATATTTGGTAACACCATAAGTCTTACTTGTCTGTCTGTAGGAATTGGTGTGTCTTTATCAATGGCATCATATTTTGCTTCTATGGCACCCTAAATGTGGAAGAAGAATATTTGAATTTAGAAAGCACTTACCAACATAAGTGCATATGACAATATACATGCTGATATGCAGAAGTCGACCGTTTTTGTTAAGAACTTTAGTTAGCAGAACAAAAAATTCTGACAGCCTAATTTAAAAAAAAACATCTTTATTCTGTTACTAACTCAGGACATACAGACCTTTCTATAGATCTCCTCAGCATGACTTTCAGTTGTTTATGCAGAAAGCTATGCACTTTGTAGTTTCCCATTTTCAAGTTAAGAGCTGCTCTTAGTTTAAATCCAGTGCTTACTTCAGCCACCGGCAAGTGGCTTTCAGCATCATCTCTGTAAAGGCACTGAATCCAGCTGCCTGTTAATTGATATTACCAATACAGATGACTTAAGTAGCTTGTCCTTGCATAAATCCCAAGGCAGGCATACTAACAAGTCCATTTTAATGTTAGCAGACAGGAAAACACCCATATTGTACAGACGGCAAGTTGCTGAAATATGAGAATTGACTAATTTCCTAAGACTCAGGCTACAGTCCTGACCAGCAGTTTTTCTTTACCTTTACAGCTTTTTTTGCTGATTATATTATAGAGCACTCAGAAGACCACACTCCTAAGCTAAACCTCCTAAATAACCTGGGATATGTTATCGCTAAGAATCTTTTTGCTCCGCTGCTGCAGGACAAGCAAGGTAAATCCAAAGGCTGGGTAGTGCAGCAACTCTGCGAGGAGCCCTCATTTCTGGCACATTCCATTGTCCAAAAGGACTGTATTTGATTTATTTGTTCTCCATTCTTTCTAGGAAATGTATTGATTGGTAAGTGAGAAAAATACATTTCATATGTTTTCTCCTGTTTTGTCCAACTATTGCTGACTGGAGCAGGACTCTCAACTGCATTTGTTAAAAATATTTAAAATCAAAACAAGAAAACCCTCTTAACTACCAAATGTCAGGGTATTATTTTCCACTCCATAATCAAAATTAAAGGCAGTCAAGTTTACATACGCTTTCTTAAATCAAATAACCTTCCAGACAAGAAGCAAGTTTGTCAGAACATTGTCTTTATTTGCACAATTTCATGACTCATTTTGTTTGAAACTCCAGTAACTCTACCTGCCAAATTTTAAACCCATTCCAGCTTCCTTGTCAACCCCATTCCTACCCCACTCCATCCCCAGACAGTACTGGAACTTCTCCAAATGCCCTTACCTCAACACCCAACAAGGCAGCCCAGGTTATGCCTCTCAGAAGGGGAGGGATGTCAACCCTGGCTTCTTTCCAAATTTGGTTTTTCTTGTATGGGTAGGCCTTCAAAGAGAAGAGATTAACTGCAAATTAACTGAAACAATTTAAATCCCAAAACTGGGACAGTCTTTCCCCAAGTGAAACAGCCTAAACAGTGAATACAAATTTCACAAAAAGTTAATTTAATTCCTAATTGGAAGGCCTGGATGAAGGACTACTGTTTGATGTTAAGTCATCCAGTCTTTATCATAAATGCATTCATGTGCTCTACCGGATAGATCTACTAATGCAACTTCATATTACAAATTTTGGTTTTTTTTTTTCATTTTACGTTTTCTTTCATACTGTGTATCCATCTTGGTTTTATTAAAAATTTCTAGTTTATACCTGATAATGTGCATCAGCTCTCTCATTCTTAAACAGGAATCCATCTTTCTGCATATATGTACATTAGGGGCTGCTATTCCTTTCCCCAATACAAACCTCACATTTATAATATGGCACTACCACTTTTTCAAATACTTTACTGCCTGGAAATGCAGAAATGTTACAGGCATATTTATACCTATAATAGCTTAGTCTGTTATGAAATAAAGGATGTAAAATTGTTTTTCTTCAGTAAATAACCAGTATTAGCAGCAGCTCTATTTTCATGTGCATACTTTGAAATCTATTTGTATATTCATCAGTACTGAGAATAATTTGTTCTATTTTTATTTTCAATCTTCTTATACATCTAAAGGGTTTTCTTCCCCCTTTCCCACTGCGGTCTCTTGCATCTCTGCTTCCTTTTACAATTACTTGGTCTTTCAAAATCTTCCAGTTAACAGACCGAATCCAATTATCCAGAATCACAAGGACTCCATACCTTCAATAGCCTGTCAAACAGGACAATTCTATTTAGCTGGTACTCTGTGTCCCTCTCCCGGATGATCAGAGGAAGAGTAGCAGCTGCAGAGAGCTCATTGCTACTGTTGGAATGAGGTAAAGCTGGCTGGCTAGAGAAAAAAAAAAGGATAGTAATAGTGAGCAGCAAGAAAAACAAATCACTGAAAAAAATTAGTACCCCACGAGGCATTTCTGAGTCAGAAACAAGAATAAATGGGTAATTCAGAATATTTAGCACAAACAGTCCTCTGTCCTTGATTTCTAGGACTGAGGCTAAGATCCTCAGTTTGGTATCAGGGCCTTAAGTGCAGAGTGCTAATCAGCTCTCAACTTTTAGAGCCAAACAAAGACACATTAGTTTTGCTTTTGGGAAGCTGTTGTGCCTGCTGTGCAGTGTGCCACCCAGATAAAGCTAGTAACTCAAAATTCAGTGCGTTACAGATGTACAAATTTACACATATACTTACTCATCTTCAAGCAATGGATAAAATGCTTCTCCACCAACATCCTTCAATCTCTGAAACAAGGAAGAAAAATAATTCGTTATTGGAATGCTGCTCAGAATTCAAGTGGAAATCTTAGTGGAATACAAAACCTATTAATTAGCAATTCATTTGCCAAATTCAGTAGCTTGACTTGAGACCTAAGCATTAGCTCAGTCCTTTGCCAGCAATGAAGCATACAGCCTTCAACACTACAAACTTTTACTAATACAGACTTTTGCAGTTGATGGAAGTTCTCCTGCCTGAAGATAATTCATATCATCCATAAGCCTATTTCCACACAAAAAATAGTTTATATTGACCATGGACTAACAGATCAGTAATATTACATAGTTCTTTGTTTCCTCATTTTTCTACATGGAATTCTTATACAAGTAGCTGCAAAGCAACTGCACAACTTACTTTTATGGCTCTAATCAGTTCAAGAGTCATGTAAACTTTAATTCCTTTCAGGAAATACACTCAGCAAAGGTGACAGATAAACATGGCTCGATTTTAGACTGAAGTTTTCAGACATCTTATGATGCATGATTAATGTTTAATACCATGCTCCCTGCAGTGCTCTGTATTGCAGTTCAGCCCTTAACTTGGAGGCACACAGCACACAGCCTGTTCCTCTTGGGGCTGACAGAAGAGTTCATTCTCAGTTCATTCAGTACTGCTCTTCTTTTGATTATAAGCATCATGCTCTGCTCTATAAAAGGTGTTTGAAAAATTGAGCAAGTTCAAAAATTTATTTCAACTAACACTGCAAGGTTCAGGCTTGCACCTTCCCCAAAATGAAACTTCAGTATATAGTTATTTCCTGCTGTATTTATAGAAGTAGGCATCAATACCAAAAATTACAGATCAAAATGTTTAAAAAAAATCTGAAAAAGCTGTCCTCTAGTAAGGGCAACAGTAGGAGCTGTAGTGTGTATTATGTTTAAAATAGTTGTTGTATATTTTTAACCTCTCTGCCTTGCAAGCCCCACTGACCACGTGAAGAAAATAACCCAGTTCTTTGGTCTGCCTTGATGCTTTTCTGTGAATTAGTGCAAAGTTCTACTAAAGAAATGTGTTTATACAGTGTTTGACACACTACCTCAAAAATTAAGGTGGCAGTCAGGAGTCACTTTTTTGTACTAACCCCTGTAATCATATGGAAAGGGCTTTTTTAAAAAAACTGATAGAATTGCACTTGCTACTATAAATAGCAAGCTGCAAACAGTGCAGCATAGTTTCCCAATTAGAGCAATAAAGCTCTACATGAGCAAAGACATGGAAACAATTTAAAAATTTCAGTGATATATGCAGTAAGTCTTGTAACTGATCATTACATCAAGCCAAATCATGAGTTATCATACGTTGATTTTCCCAAATAAGATGGAAGAAAACGGCATTACAGCATTTTTGCAAAATGCTTTGAAGAGATCTTTTGAACTAGCTGTTTCATAGATACATATTTCAAAGATTAGCAATCAACTAGTGGAAGGTTGGTATCCAACGTTAAGTATAAAGCTTTTGAGGAGCTGAAACTGAACAGAGTTGATTTTTCTTTTGGATAATGTGAGCCATTGACAGACAGTAATTAAAGCATACAGAAGACAGTGACTAATCAAATAGCTTTAGCAATTGTGGAGAATACCAGGTACTACAGAACTATTTGCACTACACTGGAACAAAACATGTAACAGAAAAAGGAAAGCGAGGGACAGAAGATAAATCTAATTTAGTAAGCTTTTGCAGACAAAGCAATTTAATAGCACAAACCAAAATCTGACTTGGTGTCCAAGAAGTGTTCTCTTGGAATCAGTGACACTTCTGTTGGTACAAACAGCAGTAGGAGCTGCTGTTACATATTCCCTTTAAACAAATGTTTCTGCAGAGAAGAATGTAAGAAATGCACAATATTCCTCTTACGTTGCGGAGCTGGCACAGAGACAAAGTCACAGTTGTGTCGTCTAGGAGGGAACTTCTATCTCGTCCTTGCCCAAAGCTCTCACCATCTTCTAACAAAAAACTTCAAAAAGTAGAACAAAAAAAGAATCAGGTCATTTTATAACATGGCACTTGAGCTAGGAAAAAAATTTCTTACATCAAGCAGTTTCCTCTTTAAAACAAAGTGTTAGGTCTTAGAAGTATACTGTATTGACACTGCATGGCATGAAAACTGCTATCAAGGGAATGCACAATCACCTTAAATTATTCAGACAGCTTTTTTTTTGTAAAACGGCAGATTTCAGGTTTTCTATAACTTTGCTTTGCACACAAAGGAAGAGTTATGAGAAATTGGATTAATATTCCCTTTTATTCCTTGATCTGGCACAGACCAGGACTCTCATTTATTGTGAAAAGCAAAAATTAAATATTATTATCATATGAAAGCCAGCTCCCATCACGACAAAAAAACCAAAGCAAAAATTTTTGCTTTTCTGTTGCAGTCCATCTAAGGATACAAATGCATCCAAGACACAGAGCACACAAATTTTCCATAACATGATATTTTTAAAGTAGACCACATGAAACTGATTTTCAGAATTTAAGCTAGCATTCTCAGTGTCACTTAAGAGTTAGATTGCATTTTTAAAATTAACTCATCTTCAAGATAGACAGTAAGGCAGAAAATATTTTTCTCTCATAATTCAAAAGCACCTACATTCACCTATGGGCAAAAAAATAAGCAATCTCTCAAAAATCTCACACTAATTTTGATACCAAAATAACAGTTAAAATCCATATCCACTTTTTAAAAAAAATAAAGATATTGCATTTTGGCTGTACACATACTTCATCTGTTTTTTAAACAGAAACAGTAAATTGATATGTATGGGCACATAATTATGCCACTATGATCAGGTCATAGGACTAAAACGTGAATGTACGACATAAAATTGCAACATGTGCAGCAGTAAGATAAAAGTAGCAATCACTACAACACTGTTACAGAGTTTTAAGTAAAAAAATGAAACATTTGGAAAAAAAAGTAGTCAGCTGATCTGCTGAATAACTGGGTTTTCCATTCACTACTGCTGCTTTGTGAAAGGGAATTCAGAATGTGAGACTTTGCTACATAACAAATCAAATTACAATTACAAATACCCCTCTGAAACACAGTAAGACATCATTACTAAAACTTAATTCTATTGGAAAGTGTGCAAAATTTAGGGACTTCCATTCAGTGTTTTTCACTTCACCAGCATCCTTTCAAATTTCAGAAAGCAATAGGTAGGTGACAGATACAGGGCATTCAAATAAAGACCTAAATTGGGTAAGAGGGGAAGTGACAATTTCCCACTGTTAAAGAATGTAATTTCCAGTATTTTTCACATATACAGGTATTTAAACTAAATACGTTCTCTTGCAATCACTAGCATCCATCCATCCATCCTTCCTTCCTTCCTTCCTCCTTCCTTTTCCTTAAATTGCTTCTCCATCCTTACTTGGGAAGTGTGCAGACAGGTGGCTTTGATCGAATTATTTCCTTGTTGACAAGCTCTTTCTCCAAGTCTCCTCCAGCCAAACACCAGAGATAATAAACCTCTTCAATTGATCTTTCTGCTAGGTAATCATTATCTTCATCTGTTTGGAGAAATAACACAAAAGTAAATTACAGCCTTTTAGGTATTTTGTATTTCTTTCTACAACTCTCAACACATACTGCTGAAAAACAAAATTATTCTGCTTGAAAGGTCATAACCTTTATGTGAAGTTATAGGCAAAGTGATCTTTCCTTTACAAATGCTCTTTAAGGACATTTAAGGAAAGAAGTAATTAGGAAAGGAAACATTTGTGCAGTTTGCCATGAACCCCTCACAGAAACACATTGAAGTGTGGACTCTTGCTTCCTGTGTGTAACAAAACAAAAAACAAAACAAAACAAAACAAAAAACACACGTTTTGTACACAGCACTAAGACTTAAAATAAGAAACAAGTGATTCCTACTGAGTAGTTATGATCTCTCTTCACATACCATACTCATTCTAACAAGGTCTAAAATCCTTGTCTAAGTAAGATTTTTCTAAACATCTCCAAGTTCGTAACAAAAAACTAATAAGGATTTAAGAGAGGTAACATTTTCAACATACTTTAGTTAAAAACTTAGAAGTACATTTTAGTCCAGAATGTGACCTCTTTTACAAAGACCTAATTTTCCAGTACTTCCGAAAATCATCTGATGCTATGATCTAGCAGAATCCAATCACCAGTAAGTGGGAAAAAAAATGACCTTACACATGCACATGTCCAAATTCTAAAGGCAAAAGATGACACTGCTTTTGCAACATGGACTTGAATAATAATGTTATTTTTCTCCCTGAGGCTGAAGCACAAAAATTAAGATTTGACTCCTCTGATTTGCACACATTCCTTAAAACGTTTGCCCATATCTCTGTTCATTAAAAAACTTCTGGCGTTAATGTAGTGTTGTAACATTTAATAGTCTCTAAATAATTTTTTGGAGAGAAAATACAATAACATTTTATTTTCCTTCCCCCTCCAATGACATTTATCCCACTACCTGCTTTTACCTTTACATAATTGACTTATGTCTTCAGGAAGTGTTAAATTAGCACACCTTGGAGAAGATGAGAACAAACCAGCAGGTTTGTGGAAGGGAGGATATAGTGAGGATACTTCACTGAACAAACTGTCATGTAGCAATTCCTCTGGAGTTGGCCTTAAATTAAGAGAAGAGGATAAAACAATTAGAGCAAAGTGCTCCCAAAAATGTTGCATTTCAGCAAAAAGGTCCCCAGTAAGAAATATTAGCAAGTTACTTTAAATTATATTGGATTTCAGAAATTTTAATAGCAAAAAATGTCTACTAATGTTTTTCAATTCATGCAGCATAACATACTAGTCTGTTTACAGCCCAAATTCACACCTCCAATTCTTCTCTTCTACACACTGAAAAGCACAAAACTTGGAATTTCTTATAGATAGCCCAAATTTCAGTATTCCAAAAAAAGGTTCAGCAACAGTTCTTCTAATTTCATAGCAACCTACAGAGTTCACTAGGCCCTTGGACTGACTACTTGCCTCTTAGAAGGCTGGAATGTAAGGCATTTCTTCAGTAGAGCTATGGTATTTTCAGAGAGGTCCTGGAACACAAGAAAAATATGGAGGAGGTCTTTTTATTACTGTCTTAATTCAGCAAGTCACTTGGCTCATACTTAACTTTCAACATACAGGCTATTCCTTTGAGGGCAGCAAAATTTCACACCTACACATATGAGGTTAGCTGTGTGAGACCAAAATGCTGGGGAAGCAATTCTTCTCACCTCCCAATCCTACATTTGATTTAAGTGAAAAAAACCTGAAAAATTTGCAACGTATGCAGCTTTTTACTTTTTTTAAAATTTAGATATTCTGTACCCTGATGGAAACAATGCAGGACCTGGCAACTTCCTTCTGTTAACAATCAGAACCCTTTCATATAGTATCCCAAAATACACAGACACTAAAATTCAGTGATTATTTTTGTGGGTAAGGAAAAGTTGAACTACATAAATCTACACTATCAGAAGGTGTAAAGTGGACCAGATAGAAGAATTAATTTCTGGAAGAAAAATACTTAACCACCAAAACTTTAAAGAAAATTTGTAACTTGTTAATAACTACCCAGAGAGCATTAACATTTACTGAGACTGACAGCAATTCTAGGAAAGAATATTACCAGTACTGGCTACTTGAAAGGATCTTAGATATGTAGTTCAGACTTCAAAATTTTTCATCATATTGCAATACAGTAAGTGACCAAATGAATTAAAAAAACATATATGTGAAATACTTTGCAACAATAATAAAATATTCTGGATAAGACAGCATGGAAGAGCAAACTAGCTTCACAAACCTTAATAATATCAAGGCAACCATGTTCTTCAGCCAATACAGTTACAATATCATCTACACAGCCTTTGAAAAACAGAAAGAACAATAAAAAGTTAAAGATTATTAATAAAGTGATACCAATTAAACAGGATATCAGATAAATAACCAATCCAATAAAAAAGCACTTTTGACTTTTTATTGACACTGCCACATCACTTGAAAATGAATTATCAAAATCAGAAATGAAAATTATTATAACTTAGAAGCCTAAGAGAGTTAAGTAGCACATCCAAGCTAACAGTGAAAATCTTTTTACAGGCCTAGTAAATCCAGAGTGTCAGCCTCTGCCAAATAGAGTAAAACAGTCTTTCAACTCATAAATAAAAAGTATTTTTTAAAAAAAAGTTCTTCCTTGGAAGAACTTAAGGGTACCTACATGAACCTTGAAGTCATTTTTCCCTCTGTTGCTCCTTGCAGATAATACTAGCAGTATTTTAGAACTTGTCATTACTTTATTGAATAAATAATTTCCAAGCCACAACATGAATGCTTTTCAGTGGATAAACCTACAATTTTCATTCAGATTGAAGTGGATGGAGATGCTTCAGGAAGCCCGGTTACCAAATCCCCAAAACAGTCAGAATTTCAGCACTTAACCACTAATCGCTGAATGACAGAAATGTTTCTCCTGACAGCAATTAATTTTAGCAGTATTACTATTTCCTCTGGATAATAATAACTTACTGTTAAAGCCTCAAATTGCAAATTCATGCCTTTCCCCTTCCCATGGTTTATACACAAACACCAACAGAAATCAAGTTTTAAAAGCTACAAGCATAGTCCTACTTCTGACTCATCTACATTAAGCAAAAATTCCACATGTACAGTGATGTTTTATAGCTTGAAGGTGAAACCAGAGACAAAAGCCTGGGTTCACTAAACACTTTTCAGCCCTCTTTATTTCTGTCTTCCTATTTCAGTCCTGCTTCTCTCTGCTCGGCCATTACTACACAAGCACTGCTAGTGTGGGGACACCTTTCTTCAGTGGCATCAACTCCTAAGTCATTTCAGAAACCCCCTGCAACATAAACCAACAAATGACCATGAAAATGACCACCATTCTTAAGCATGTTTTCTTTTCTCTTCTTTCTGTTAATAGCTTGCCCTTACTGTAACACACTCCCAGCTCTTTCCAAGTTTTTTTCCCTGGCATCTAGCTCCATACTTTCCCTAGAGAAGCAACACACTGCAAATGCCTATTTAAATCTGTAGATGAAAGATGACGAAGGTGAAGTGCTCTAGGTCTGAGCATAATAAGCTGATTAGTCTGTAAAGCTCTAATCATAGAGCTGCCTGGAAATTTGAAAAATTGATTTTGTGCTACTTACCTAACATAAGTATAAATTTCAATCTTTCTGCTATCTCCAAACTCTGAAATAATTTTCTCCCCTAAACAAATAACAAAGTCAAATTACAGTTGAATTTGAAAGAAACAGCTACCACATTAAAATATTTAGGTAACACTGTATCCCATCTATATACAAAACCCATGAAATAAGCTTCTACACGTGAATTTTAGACATATCAAAACTACCTGTAAGAACAAAAACCCTTATTTACCCCAACTCTGGCAGAGACAGTTTCACATCATGATATAGTAAAAATGTATCATTGATAACTTCTCTTAAATGGAACAGCCCAGCAGTCAAATTCTTGTGGCTCCACACGCAACTATTCTCCATGTCCTTAACATATATACCATGCATACTATTCCTTGAACAACCAGTACTGTCCAGGTAGGAGTGCTAACATATTCGGATATTTGGGGTTGGGTGATGGGCAAGGTGCCATTAACCCCAGGCTCAAGAGCAATCAAGTTAATGAAACTATTCCCCCAGCGTCAAAATCAAGAGAATTATTCTTTTACATACCATGCAAAGCTCAAATAATATTACACCAAGAGACCACAGATCTGATTTAGGGCCGGAAGGCAGAGGTTTCTCACACTGAGTGTGATCACTTGGTTTGCCTATTCCCTGTGCAATTACTTCAGGGGCCAGATATGATGGGTACCTAGAAAGATGCAGCAACATTAGATACTATCCTCTCTGTCCAAAAAGCGTGATTTCCCATGATATAATCAGAATAATTTGGCATTCTGAGAAACCAGAATACTCACTATTTTATTCAGCCAGAATCTACACATTGCAGCAAAATTTCACTCAAGCATGGTGTTTACTACATAAAAGATCAAATCCCAATCACTAGTTCTGTCTTTCTGTGAAAGGAAACATCAGCTTTAAAAGTAGTATGTTTACATATCTGAGGGAAAACACACACTGAGTTTCAGCATTAGTATATTAAATACATGTATCCTAGACTTATACTTGAGGATGGAGCAGTATTCTTCTCCACTGATAGTGCATTCCCATCAAATAACTTCCGGATTTGCAAAAAAAAGTAACAAAAAGTGTTACGGACATATATTACCTTCTAGTAGATAATTTTAAAATAGTATTACCACTTTTCTTTTCGTCAACAATTCACTATAATACCTAAAAAAATCTACAACCATGTTTTGAAATGAAACATCAGTTTCTTTTGGCCGTGTCTTTAAGAATCAGCTCAGTATTTCATCTAAAAACAACACGACACCTCAAAAACCCCAAATTGACAAAAATCTCACAGCAACAAAGCAGTGGTTTGTAATGCAGTATGATCACTTGAAAATAAACCATAAAATTATAAAGAGACAGAAAGCCTACATTGGTGGGCAACAACAAAGCACTGACTGCATTTTCCTAGATTTGAAGTTAGGAATCCAAGTCATAAGAAACTACCAGTATCTGAAGGCAAATCTAGGGAATAAAGACTGACATCACAGACTTATGGTAACATGCTGGCACGGTACCTCTTCTCTATTTTTCATTCATCTCCCCTAGTCAGATGATAACCTCTTTAGTGACATACCAAAAGCTTCTATACAAGGGGTGCTCTAAATGTCATATATATCCTGAAAAAATACATCTCTGACATATTTGTATTGTGTAGCTACATCCTTACCCTATAGGAAAGTCAACGTCAACACCTTGAGCAGTCATATGGTAGAGTCCAAATTTCGCCAACTTCACATGTCCCTGAAAAGGGAAAAATAAATGATCAAGAGCAGCAGAATCCAACATTGGAAGAATCTGTGTTTAAATTTAAAAAGCTTAAAAGAAAATCAAAAATAATTTCAAATTGCATTAGCTGTTAGAGGACAGAAACCTACAAAAAGCACCCTTTTACATTTCTGCCTCATCTCTCATGCAGAAGTTCACTGCAAGTTAAACAGGTGCTTATTTCTAATGCTTTACTTCTCAAGAGCATTAAGTAAATCACTTTGTTTGGAACACATCATAACTTTTTAAGTTACAGAATATTTTCAGTAAATTGAAAAGGCTTAAATACTCCACTGAACATTTTTCCTCTTTGAAAACTGCTCAAAATCCCCTTTGACTCCTAGAACTCCCTAAACAGGACCACTACTCTCTCAACTCTTCCATCTACCCAGCCTTACTTCCGCAGACCTCCCATCAACTCATTACTATCTTGCTCTCCTTAACTGTATCAACACCTATTTGAAACAGTTTTTCTAGGTACTTTCTTTCTATTTGTGAAGACAGAAAGCTAACAACAAAACACTATGCATAGAAGTTAAACTGAGGCCTTATTTCTGCTGGATTTTGAATTGCACTCAGCCAGCCTTCAGATAGTGCAACAGAGAAGGCTACATCAGAAGGCCTTCAAAGGGCCTTACAAGTTTATTGTCTTACAGCTCTCTTCTGTTCTTTTATTGATTTTAGGAGTATCCCAAAATCATTGAGTATTTTTGCATGTTAGAGCATTATTACGATTTTCATTTGTTTACAAGCATATAAAAATATACGTGTTCCTTCTTTTTGTCCTCTTCTTTCTCTTTGCCTTTCAAGGAGAGGATCTAATTATTCTACCTAAACTGAGTTTAAAAAGGATGGATAGAGGAGTTATGCAGACAGGTTAAACTCTTTAGCTGTTAGTTCTGATGAAGAAACTGCTCCAAGTACAATAGTATCTAATAATTTCTCTCAACTTTTATGAACAGAAATTAAATTCCACGCTGCCAACTCAATAGTCTGTGATAACAGAACAGCTACTCAAATTTGAATACCTTAACATAAACAAAAACCTATCTGGATATCTTAAAAGTTACGTATCATACCACCATGGAACACAAGATATATTATTGACAGGTAATTATCCATAAGAAGTATTTTTCTATTTGAAGAGCTAGGAAGGTCTTGTAACTAATTACAATGATGACAAGTAGACTTAGATTGCCACTTTGAGTAGAAAACGGAGATACAGAGTGGTTTTGGATAGAAGAAAATAGAAAAACAAATTCTGAAACACATTTGAAACATGGGAAATGGAGGAAAACCGTAGTTTTTAAAAATTAAAACCAACACCTTTCCAGACATGCAATTTTTTTCCGTATTGGATGGACTGTGACCATCCAGTCTCCATCTATGACACAGCATGGCACTTGCTAGCAGCAAACAAACCCACAGATTTATTTCCTGTACCTTTCGATCCAGAAGAATATTGCAAGGGGAGAGTGCTCGGTGGACCATTCCATGTTTATTCATATATTGTAAACCTTGCAAAACCTCATATGCTATGCATAAGATTCTTGAAGAACTGAAAAAAAACCAAACAAACCAACAACATGTTATAGTGAATGTTTTCCTTTCTAAATTGTAGTGTTCCACAGCTATTCCAAACAAAAGCAAGACATTAACAATTCCAGAACAGTTTAAGGGATCAGCATTGAATATGGTGGGATATGTTCAGTGCCATACAGACATATCCTCAAAATCCCACAACTAGTTTTTTTCACCCTGAAACCGGTCCTTAGGAAGCGTAGAAAATGCTGACGAAGTATAGAATACTCTCCGCAATAGAAACT
Source organism: Oreocharis arfaki (assembly GCA_013398015.1). NCBI lineage: Eukaryota > Metazoa > Chordata > Aves > Passeriformes > Paramythiidae > Oreocharis > Oreocharis arfaki. Next base: position 268,269 of record VZRR01004411.1, on the reverse strand, counting down.
CACCTAATCAGGGAAAAAAATCTCAACCCTCCCTTATTTTTATTTGCTCTTCTTAAGTATCCTAGTGATATTCATAAAAAAGTTCAGCTGAACAAAAGTTTTTGAAACTCAGATGTTAAATACAGCTTATTCAGAAGATGCATAGAGGCCTGACTAGATCATACTTATAGTCTTCAGTAATCTCAAAACCTAAATTAAGAAAAAGAAAGGGCAGAAGACTGCATTTTCAGGACATTGTTTTACAGCCTTGGAAGTATCAACCCTACCATCTTGGTAAAGAAACAACAAAACTTACCATCCAAAGCATTTTGACATAACTATGTATTTTGAGAAAAGTTACCACTTACTCTAAAGACTGAAAGCCTTAAAGAGGAGTTTCTGTGAATAAGAGATTAGGAATTTGTACCAGATCACCAGTAACAGGCTTCCAAAGTGCACCCAAAATAAGAACAAAAGGCACAGATCTCATGTCATCCAGAGAGATTCCATTTAACTTTCCACTCTTCCTCATTCTGTCCACTCCCCCTCAGCCATTTCAGGTCTTCTTGGCAACTTTTCCTCTGCAGGCACTGGTTTACACAACGTCCAAAAAGCAAAGCATATCTACTTATAAAGACCTAACTTTACATTCCATTTTTTTTTTTGTATTTCATTGTTACAGAATAACATACAATAGCATTCTGGAAGATATTCACCACCTTCTCTTGCTTATTAAAAACTTGTGCAACAGCAAAATGTGGAGGAGTATTACAGACTGATGACAGTGACAAGCCAACTGTCTGACTAAACACCAAAATTAATGGCTTTATTCAACTTCATCAGCTGCTATTCACACCTGATGTAATGACAAAACTTTGTCACAAGAGTAAATAGGTAGATTTTGACAAAAGGCACACTTCAACCAAATTCTGAAACAAGTGCAACACAGAAATTCTGAAAAAAGCCATGACTAAGTTAGCCTGCATGGAGCTATCCTCTAGGTCCTCACGTTTTTCCTAGGACAGCTCTGTACTAATTTACAATAGTTGTGAATATATACTTTTAAGATAAATTTTAAGCACAAAGGGAATCTGTTCGAACATATGTCAATACTGCTGTATTGTAGGTCATAGCGTTTGAAAGCGACTCTCGAGGTCTCAGCAATTTGACCAAGATCTCATGGCTAATAACCACAAAACCAAACCAAAACCCCACAACCATCAAACTCCTCCCTCCCCAGCACCTCCCACCCCCATGTTAAATACTACACCACAGCATCAGACACTATTAGCTGTGTAGCTTTCCTCTCAGTCATTTTTGGGCAGAGATATAAATACGGTAAAAAAATTACCTTAGAAGTCTTCTGCTACCTTGTATACTTTTTTGCCAGCAATGCAAATACTAATGATAACGGTGGCAAACAGGCCCCCCTCTCTCATTTTCTGCATAGCTTTGCAAAACAAGACATGAAAAATAAATGATGGAATATTCATGTTTCCAGTAAGGAAACAATGGCATGTGAACAATTAGTACATAATGAGGTATTTTAGCCTAAACATTGTTTCTCTGTGCTAAAAAACAGAAGTAAATATGGCACATTGAAAAACCAAAAGTAACTATTAAAAGTGCAATTTTGTGGCTGTTTGCCGGAGGCATGCAGCATGCTCTGCTTGCACCAGGGGGCCTCAGCCATCCATTTATTTTCCTTATTCTCTTGCAATTCATTAAAAAAAACCACCCCAGAACCCGGTATTCTTTGTTTTTTAAGATAAACCCTTCACATCACTACAATGATCAGGAACACACGAGTGATAACCATTTTTTAGTGTGCATTCAATGCTCAGTGCTCTTAAACTCTTGATGCCACCCTTCTGGGCAGAAGCATTGAGCCAAGTACCTAATGCTGGCCCTTCAGGAGAGAGGGAACTCTGGATAACAAGCTCTGCATTGTGCTGCTGCACATTGTGTAGTTCTTATTTATTAAGAAAAATACACTGCATGGTTACAACCCATGAGATTTGTATTTAATTGCAAAGGGCCTGCCAACTACACGTACTGCTGTTATCAAGCCCAAGAGACTTCTCTCCTTTAAACTCCCTTTGGCCAAGTTCAGCAGACACACCCAGCCTCACTGGAGATCACAACCAAGGCTGCCCCTTGCTTCTGTGGATCTCAGCTCCCTCCCAGTTTCTACAGCCACTGTCAACACTGCAAGCATTGCATCTGCCTTCAGCAAATGCAGAAGGTACACTCATAAAGCTGCTTCCAGGCTTCAGGTTAACTTCACCTTTTAAAAATCCCCCACAAATGGAAAAAGAAAATAGTGTTATAAATGAGGGCACATATAAAAATCCAATGTTGGTGGCAAGCTCTGAGCAGATTCAGAAACTTTTTCCTCAATTAGCTGGAAGCCTGTTTTTCAACAGACTAGTTAGTGTTAAACTATGATAGATGTAGCCCTGTTTAGCTACTGGGGCCTCTTGAGCTGCAGAGGTATCAGCACCTTCCTTTAACAGGAGGGGGAGGGAAAAAACCAACAGCAAAAGCACTATAGGAACAACACAGGAGGTAAGGTGGCCAAATGTAAGGACGGCCAGGCTTGACACCGATCATGCCACAGCATTGACCTAAGGAGAGCCATAATGACAGCTGTGTGGCATGAAGCAGCCTCTTCATCTCAGCAGCTGATGATCATGGTTGTGACTTCAAATTACAGTGAAGCAAATCACTCCCCTGCTTAAGGCAATACTGTAGGATGCAGCAAGTAAAAGCATGAAAGTGTGAGATGCACTGGGGTTCCTAGCTCTTCCAACGAGACTTGTTTTAAGGTTATTTTTCTGTCCACCAGCAAGAAAAGAAACAGAAATTTCTTTGCAAAAGCAACACACATTCAAGGAGCTGTCTGAATTTTTATTCTCAGCCTGGATATCAAAAAACCTATTCAGCTGTAGCCTAGTCAACTAGGCCTTCGAATAGGGGGTCTCTTCAAGTAAAAGGATTGCATACAGGTATAAAATCAAACTGGTTAAATTTAATTCTTCTCCTGGAGAAGAAACAGCCATGAAAAGAGGTCATTTTGTGTTCCTTTGTACTAGAGATCATGAATTAAAAGACTTTAAGGATTAAAATCAATACCAGGTTTGGGGCTATAACTTGAATGCATAGAAAAGGAAGCACTAAGTAGAACTGCATTCCTCCCTCAGATTCATCCTGTAAGTAGGACGAGGGAAAAAAAAATCTCTACATGTTGATATGAGCAAGTTGAGCCAACAGTACAAAACCCAGCATGGTTAAGAGAGGCATGGCACTTGTGGGTGGAGAGAAAAGGGAAGTCGACTTACAAACCCACAAAAAGGAGGATTGTTTTATTACCTCCAGAACTTGTCAGACCAAAAGCTATACCAGACAAATGACTAATTTCCATGCTGTAATAGTACACAGGTGGCTGCATTGTGCCTTCACAAAAAACATTAACTTTTCCACTTAGCAGCCAGCCTGATCTCCAATCTGTTGAATTCTTACTGTTATGGACACAAAGCCACTTTCTGGAAGTTTACTTCAGGAATAATAAACCTAACCCGTCAGGAAACAGATGTTTTAGCAGAGTTTCCAATCTCTTGTGGTTCTGCAAACCCACTGATGAAATAATCTGATTACTTAGGAGACTGTTGTCACTTTTTGGATTCAGATGGGTGTGGCAGGGAAGAAAAGATTCTGTAGTGCACCCACTACACTCGCTGACCTGAGAACAGCTTCTGGGCCAGGGTGAAAGGGAAAGTACCAGAAGAAGTTGACATACCCAGAGTCTAACCTTTTTCAAAAGGATAAGATTTTAGCAGAGAGAGTAGGAAAGATGGATTTATCAAGATCCAAGCAAAGACAATAAGCCCTGAAAATAATTAGAGGATTGGAGAGCTAAGAGTGAGCATACTCACCCAGTAGTGACTGAGCAGTACCTGGGAAGAAACATCTAAGCAGAACTGCCCAAGCCATAGGTCAACATAGACACAAGATTAAACAAAAAAAAATTAGAAGCATTTAGAAATCAAAAACTTTATGACAAAAACATGGTATGCTGAATTCCTGCTAAAATAACCTCAACAATATTACCTATATATTATTCAGATCGAGTGATTATTTATTAACTTATTATTTGTGATTATTCGGAATGATAATGCAGCTGTTTGTGGAAGCGGAAACTGGACTCCAAGATAGGATGCTCTAGGTCCACCTAGGACAATTTCTTGCAACAATTTTTTTCCATTTTAGACAAAATTACTGGTCTTCCAAACCCTAAAAATAGTCAGACTAGCTCAGACCAAAAACTATTTGAGACCACTATCCTTTTTCCAAAAAAAAAAAACCAAACCAAAACAAAACAACAAAAAAAAGGCAGGCAGATGCCTAGGAGAGAGGGAATGCACAGCAAGCACATACGAAATTTTCTTTGGTATTTTCCTGGCTTCTAACTTCCTCTAATACAAGCTTTCTTCCAGGTGAAATAAAGGTTTGCTTCCTAAGCATCATGTCTTACAATATCACCTACTAGTTCCTGTGGCAATTCACAGCCATCAAGAATTCTGTTGGTAAAATTTCCCTGCTATTTTATCATTGCTTAACTCTGGAGCAGGAAAACCAATTGTGGAAAAATGCATTTGACAGCCAGCAGCAGGCCAGTCGCTACATACACCACAGATTGCTGGAGGAAAAATAAAAACTACTTCATGCATGACATATTGAATACTTAAGAACAAGAGGACTGCAGATCACACAGTTGGAAATCTGAGATGAGTGAGTTTGGGAGGCTTGACTTATTAAACTGTCTGATTAAAAGAATTCCAACATGAGAAAAGAAACAATGAAAAGAAAAGATAAATTTTCAGCATTCATGTCAATACCATGGAAGTTACAGGTTCATGCAAGTTTCTTTTTCTTCAGTTTTAAGAAAAATCAATGCCAATCCATGCACAAATTCACTCCATTATCTTTCAAAGAAGTGCATTCATGGCATTAACTGGAAATACATCTTCTCCATCCTTTTTCAGTGGTACAATAAAATAGTTTAATAAGAACGAGTAATTTGGTATCTCAAAAGATCTTCCTGTCTTTTTCCTGTGTCCAATCCTACCTCCTCCTAGATTACATCATCTCCCCTTTCGATGACTGTGACCCAGGCAGAGGCAGCTATTACAGTGCAGGTAATCAGAACACAGTGATGTACCTAGACAGCAAGACAGGAGCAAAAACAACAGGCTGGAAGCAAAGTGAAGGCAGAAGGAAAATCTTCGGGAAAGGAGCAGTATTTCTGGTTGTTACAAACACATTTGTGGTATTTTTAACTGGTTATGGCCAGTTGTAAATTTCATTTCCTTTTATGCTTTTGTATCAGTCAACACAGAACTCCCAATCCAGTTTGTAGAAAGAAGAAAGCTGTGCCTGGAAAGTAATGACAGCACATTCAGTACTTAATGGGTGATTTTGAGTAAGAATGTTTCATGAAGTGAAATGAACAGAGGCCCCAGCAGAATGTGAAAACAACACAGGACTGGTATCAGAAAGCAAGCCTCCTTGTCATCTACTTAACTGTATAGAGTCCTGTAATTTTATAAGTACTAGAGATGTATATGTGGATTAGTATGAAGTCGTGTTTCTTCAATGCAGCGACATTTAAGGAAAGAGGAAATTGATAACAAAAACTGGAACCAGAATTATTTTGACTTCTCTCAGGAAGGCAGAGTAATACCACACAGGGTAAGATTATGCTGACGATACCATGTTGCTCAGTTTCTCTTTCCTCAGACTTACAGTTCATGGGTACATACACAGCAATGAATGCTTAAGTAAGTCCTTTATTAAATCTGTGCGTCTCGTTCTAACATGGTATTATTCCTGTAAAAAGTAAACTCTAGAAGAAGAGAACCTCAACAACCAGGAGTCTTATGAAGCTTATGGCACTGATACACAGGAGAAAAACATGGGTTCCTCTTCCAAAGCAGAGTGTCAGACAGCGTCTGCCCTGAGGAAGCACACCAGAGCAACACAAACCAGCAACGTCATCAATCACTACCCCTGAACTTGTGAAACTAATAAACATTTGGAATCCAGGAAGGAGATTCATCACAAAAAATTGTGTCTGTTCAAAGTGAAAGGGAACCAGGTTGGGAACAGATGTAATGTTTCTGAACTCATAAAAGTGACAATATTTCAATACAAGCAAAACTATAAAACAAAGAAAATGACATTTGCAGTTAGTTCCATTACTGCGAACAGTGTGGATAGACTGGTTAGGAGTGGCGTGGCCAAGTGGTTCAGCAAAGGATAAAGTTTGGGTATAATCTTAGCTGAGACAATCACTGCACTGACCTCAAGAAAGCCATCTGACCTCCTTATTCCTCAACCAACCAGCTGGAAAACTGGATAAAAAGCAGAACTGGGTTGAAAACCAGATGTGCAGATAAATTGGGTCTTCCTGGGTAAATAAATTACAAAATACCCTATATAGAACATAAAGAATTTGATGCAGGTGGGAATGGTTTATTTAGCACTTTATTATGTGTTTGATTAAAAAATGGCACTGGGGACCAAGATTGTAAACACTGCCAATTTACTTGGAAATGCATTCACATTATCAAATGAAATGAACTGGACGGGAATGCAACAAACAGAGAAAAGACACACACACAAAAAAAGAATTTTATAGACAGAATCCTCAGAAGTCTCTAACTCATGCACAAGGTTATTTCACACAGGATATCTTCAACAAGTTCATATTGCTCACCTGAGGAATCTCAGAAAGTCCTTTCACTCCTTTTTTTAAAGTTCTAAGGTGAAAGCATGACTTTAAAAGCAACATAGATGACGTTACACTTTTATGAAGGTCTCAACTTGTAATGTATGATAAAAAGTCCATAAAACAACCGATGAAGGCACAGATAAAGAACAACTTCATATGTAGAGCAGATTGAATATAAATTTTTTTATCAGGTGATTTTTCAGATCATTATCACTCCGAATGAATTAAGTCATAAACCAAAAATTTTCAAACATTGCACCTTGAATTCCTTTAAGACATCCAGCATTTATCCCAAAAAATGAGAGAGCAAATGAAAAAAGTAGTTTTGAAAAGTAAGTACATCTTATAAAGCGCTATTTTAATGAAACTTGTAGCGCCATCCTGTTTAATGCACAGAATGGGAATGACAATCCATATTCCCAGTTTTTGATCTTGCCCCTGATTAACTTCTAAAAAGTTTTTTTCGCATCTTAGACTCAGCTGGCTCACATGTAAAACATGTAATAGTGATACTTTACACTGGACCAAAAAGTGCAATTAAATTAATGATTTCAATCACTAGATACAAAAATTAGGTAAAGTAGCCCTGATTTAAAACCCCATCAGAGACTCCGCATTCTTATCACTGACTATACACTGAGCAACATAATAGAACTAGATGCACAGTGATGTGTCCCTAACCTCATTATTCCAGGAGATAGATTCCCTCATTCTTACTGCGGTGCCCTAGGTGGATCAGAAAAACCTGATCAATGAAAAATTTTAAAAGAAAAGCTGAAAATGAAGTGAAATTATTGATGCAGTTAACGTTGTTGCAGCTGTGGGGCAGCATAAACTGAACTGACAGCTCTAGAAATCACAACTTAGCCAACAATAAATAATGCTGTCCTTGCAGTCAGAGAGGATTGATTTTTTTAAAATTAATTTCTGCAGGCATCTCTATGAGAGGATTAAGCATTATTAACAAGCCGCTTTCCTAATTAAACCCCTTCTCCCCCATTCCACAAATTTGCAACGAACTTTCAAAGCTATGAACAAATCTTGCAACACCGCACAGACCTTCTCCCAAAGCCAGGCACTCTATGTAAATTAGATGTTGCAACAGCATTATTTTAACAAATAAATTTGCCATAACATACCTAAAAAGAAAAAAAAAATCTAAATATTTAAGGTGAAAAGCCTACCTAGGTATGCTTTAGTATTTAGCTCAAAAAATCTGGATCCCTATATCAATGGTACAGACACTGCTAAAAAGTGAAACAGAACAGCAAGTTTCAAAAGAAGAACAGCCTGCAAATTCAAGTGATCAAAGTGACTTTACAACTAGGCCAATAAGCAAAGGCGCTGTTAGGAATTTCATAGCTAACAACTAATCTTGCAAAAGCCATTAGGAGGTGCATCACTTTGATGTATAAACCAGTACACATCATCACAACAGGCAGGAAACACCTATCTAGAGAGGTGACCATAAAGTTACGTGTAGACAAAGCAGATGCTTGTGACTATAAACTAGAAATTTATCAATCAGCATACAATTAAGACTAAATTTTCTTGAAAGTGACATGAGAAATGTGATCACCAAAGGGGAAAACAGAGAGGGCTACAGTTGCATGTAGGAGAAATCCACACACCAAAATTTGCCAGACTAAAGGGCAAGAAAAGCAGAACCAACTGTAAATATTCAGGGCATACTCCCAAATACATAGGAAGGATGTCTGACAAAACATAAAATAAGCAATAGTGGAAGTACAGGAAATCACACTTCGCAGGGGCTGGACAGTGCTGATTACATAAAAATAACAGCCATTAGATAAGAGTAGAAGAAAGACCAGTTTATGCTTGACTTGAAGAGCTCTCAAGCTTTACCACCTTGACTTCTAAGAACCACCAAGGGCCACAGCTACCTCTCTTGACTGTACAGCACCAGCTCTGTGGTATTGGATACTCACAGCTAATTTACAGTGAGTATTAGTTTTGTGTTTACAGCGACGAGTAACAATATGCACGAGCTAACCTTTAGCAAGATGCATACTGCTAATGAATGAAACCAACATTTTAAACCTTAAAACTAGCCTGATCTGCCAGCCTTCTAAACACTCCCATCACAACAATGTCCAATGCCCTGGTACCTACCTAGTTATACATCCAAGAAGAGAATATCCATATGCACAGAAGAAACAAATCTCAAACCACAACGACGTTAGAGATGTTTGCAAGCATATCAATGCATCTAAATAAATCAGCTGTCTGATCCCTAATTAGTGACAAATGCTCCCTTGCAGATGTTGCTCAGTAGTCCAAAAGCAAGAACTTGCACTTCAGAAAATAAAATCCCTTTCTAGAAGGATGCACTATAAAGCAAGTCTAACAAGTGTTCACTCTTCCCTTTCTTTTTTTCATTTCTAGAAGCAGGATGAAGTGAAAACACTTCAGGTATTCTGTTAGAATAAACATATACTAACCACATCTTGTTCTCACAATCTACAGCAATTTTTATGCTAAATACAACTATCATAAATCAACATTAAGATTAATAATGTGCTTTAAATCCCCTAAGATTTGCACAGGACAAATTTGACATTTGGTTTTTCAGCCATTAGCTCATTAGTAGTAATTTGCTCATTAATGCAGAATGGAATTTTAACATGATCCTTACATAATTCCCTGCAGAAATGTCTTTGCAGGATGAAGACACCCTCCCGCTAAGGATGGTGTTTTGTCTTTTTGAAACTCAACATCCTCTTTCACTTGAAACTGTAGACTCTAAACTCTCCAGTACTTTTGTTCTCAATTAACTCAGCATAACTCATCTTCAGCTCAAGATCTTTAATACTGCTTTTAGCACGGAAATCTGTATGAAGTGTCTACAAGGAACTACAGAAAAAAGCATAGTTGAACAAAAGGTTGAAATAATCATACACTTTTTTCCCACCTACAGACTTTATATTGTCATGGTCTAAGCCCAGCTGGAAATTAAGCACCATAAAGCCACTCTCTCAACCTCCCTCTCTCCCCCCCACCTCAGTGGATTGGGAAGAAGAATCAAAGTAAAACTTGTAGCTTGAGATTAGTGTCATAATTGACAATAAAGTAAAACACAGTAATGGTGGTAAATGATAATAATATTTGTAATAAAAAGGGAAAAACCAGTGATGCACAATGCAGTTGCTCACCACCCACTGACTGATGCCAGACCCCCTTCCCAGACCCAGGCTGGCCACCCTCCCAGGTAACTCCCTCCAGCTGATGTGCTGGGCATGACGTGGTGCGCAATATCCCTCTGGTCAGTTTGGGTCACCAGCTCTGCTCCCTGCCAGTTTCTGTTGTGTACCTCCTCACTGGCAGAGCATGAGCCAAAGAAAGATGTCCTTGACTCAGGATAAACATGACTTAGCAAAAAACCAAAACATCAGTGTGTTACCAACACCATTCTCATTCCGAATCCAAAACACAGCACTGTAACAGCTACTGAGAGAAAAATAACTCTACCCGAGATGAAACCAGGACAATGATATACAGCTACAATATATACATTTCAATAGCAAGAGGCAGAGACTTTCATAACCTCAAAGAGTAGGAGTTTTAGCTTTTCTTTTTTTTCCTGAAGAGAAGACAATAAGAAACAAGCATACACTCACTGTTATGTTTCACACATAAGGAGGAAACACATATATGTTCTGAAATGTCTTTGTGCTGCTATCAAACAGTGCAGCCGACTATACAAGCAAAGAATTTGGTTCCATACCTAAAAAGATCACTCAAACATCAAGAGCAACAATGTTCACCTCAAATGACTCATGCAAGCTGCACCCCTTTTCCATTCCAAACAACTGTTTTCTGGTAAGAGGAAAGGCAATCACAGGAGACAACCTATGTAAAAGGAACACTACAGGAAGATTTGAAGTCAGGCTAAAAATTACTCACAGAAATAAACCAGTACTTCTATATGAAGAAAAGCATAATTGGACAATATAAAACAGTACAGACTAACAGATAATATTTCATCATAGCTTTGCAAGTAAATCATTATCAAGAAAGTAAAGAAAAAGTCTACAGACACTAAATGCCCAAACTATGGAATTTCACACATGCTTAGGAGAAAAGAAAGTTAAGTTTGTTTATTAATGCTACTTCATTCTACTATTACATAATTTATCCTTGCCGAATTCAGACTTATTGTGATATATGGATTTCTTATGTGAAATTCCAGTACAGACTTGATTCAAAGCAGAATACACTCAGCCCATGAAGCTCTGCTCATATGCAGCTCTTCAAGTCAAATCATTGAAAACCTTTGGCCTTTTGATGACTTGCACCTGTTTTAAAAATATTTTTGAAGAATGCTTGGCTACTCAGAAATTTTTTTCCCCCCATCTTACAACTTCTGTACCACAGTTGCACTTCCAGTTTGCCAAAAGCACACTAACAGCAATGATGGCATGAAGAACTCTAGTCCAAGCAATGAACAGACAACTGTTTAATATAGCCAAATAAAATCTACTCATCCAAATCCATCAGATCGTGTTTTTTCCAAACCAGTAAACAGCTGCAGATACAGTCTGCTTCCCATCAAATGTTCCATGTATAATAAACTATACCTTGTATCTCTGATGGTTCACTAGTAATTTTTCAATACCATGACTTTCAAAACATACGACAACTATATTTTATTGAAGAAATGAATAGACTTAGACTATCCAAGCCACAAATTGAAGACCAATCCTGAAACTGTACTGTAGGTGCCAAAAGTCTGCTGAATGTCAGTATTTGCTGGCATTTTTATCGTTATGAATAGAAGTGCAGACCAACTTCTTCAAAGAAGAAACACACTTCAAGCATGACAGAAAAGGAAATGCTCACAACTCCTTTTATAACAGCACAGGAGCAGGAAAAATAACTCCTTTAACACTGTCTGGAAAAGGTATCTCAAAGGAGTAGTTGAAAACGTGTTTAAAAGATGGAGAACCTTAAAGATAAATGTACATCTTACATTCTGTTTTTTGGTATCAACAGTGCTAAAATAACTAGCAACTTGGAAAAGCTAAAATTTTGATTGCCACTACCTTTAGTGAGACTGTTAAAGTATAAAACATCTACCTGCCACAACTTCTCGTGACTTATTTTCAATTCATTCACAAGAAAACAATCTTTATATGTGCAAGAAGACAGAGGAAGCCAGCTAGACTGAGACGCATTTTTAAATCTCCGAACAGCAATAAACAATTACGAGCTTAAATCAGGTATTTACTAGTTTTGTGTGACTGTACATAAATTCCCAGTCCTTTAACTGACTCCTGAACATACTTCAGAGAGCTGATTTTGCACTAGTGTAGTGTGACTGTCATAAACTGAAGTGAAGCACATCCTTGCAGTGAGCACAACAACAACCAGGACACCAAATCTGGAATATACAAACAGGAAACAATGACCCGGGGACTACAGTCTCTCTCGGAGAGGACAACGGAGACTGGTCTTGTGAAATACGGGATAGCAGTGCCTAAAATTCTTATCCTACCCTTATCGTACCCTCTTATCCATGGTTGCAGCCTGAATTTCCTGTGGCACACAACTCCAACAGCAGAGCTCCCCTGCTGTTACTGTGATTCCCTATGGAAGTACAGTAAAGAAAATCGGGATTAATGTCACTTTTAGAAGCATTACTTGTAGTTACAATGTCCACATGGCTATCCTCTGAAACAAAAAACACTAAAGAGCTGTATTAAATTCCTTTTCTGTACCTGGTTACCTATGGCAAGAATCGTGATGAGCCAACACTCATTTCCTTCCTTTGAGAGTTCTTGAAATTTACCTGATAGGAGTTCTAACAGCAGCAGGTGTTTATTCCAGGATCCCAAATACACAACATTCAAAGCAGAAAATAATCTGGCCATAAATTACCAAACACTTACTTGCATTAATCTTTGAAAATGAAGTTGAGCATGTTAACTTTGAGGACAACAATCAACTATCTCTGCAATTCCTGGGGACTGCTGTTATGGTATTGTTAGGTAATGAATGAATGAATTCTTGAATATCTCACAAGTCCAATTTCTAGAAAATGTTTAGTGGTATGCTCAGTAAAATGACTTTCTAAACCGTGACAGAGCAGATAAAGTAAACAGCTGAAGCTCTAATTTCCAGTATTTGATCCCTATGTGCAACTGATTAATTAGAATTAGAAAACCTGGGGAGAGTCCGAAGTTAATTGAAGAAAGAACATTGCTACACTTCTTTTTTAAAAATAGAATTCATATATTAGGGAATGTATGCTACACCTGATGCATGACTTCAGCAAAGATTAACTGCAAATAACTACCAAACAGCTGTACGGCCTGTTTTCCAAAATGCATAGAAAGATAGACAGTCCATAATGTAATGTCTTGAATTTCAGGACTAACACAATAGAAGATTTCCTGCTGATTTTACATCAGCTTGTGGTACAGGTGCAAAGGACATAGGTTACTGGTGCACATAAGGAAAATTAATCTAGAAACCAGAAGAGCAGTTTCTCACATTCCATGAACAGTTTATAAAATTAATTGCAATAGCACACGCATCACCTCCGGATGTGTAGCCAGCTATGCTATCGCTGACCAATGCAATCAGAACTAATAAAAAAGCCAAATACTTCCTTCAAAGGTAATTGATATAGACAGATCACATGACCAATAACTGGGAATTGGTCCATCCAACTTATCTGGAAATTTCATGGTCTCTATAGGAACAAAAATTTTTGTTTTCATAAAAAAAATAGAAGAAAAAGGAAGATGTCAGTCTTGCAAGAAACTTCATTTGAAGTGAACATAATTTATCCTTTAGCTACTACTACAAAAGCTGTAATTTACAGTAGATAAATCACTAATGTCTCTTAAAACTATGGATACACACACAGGCTATATTTTAGCCCTATTCCTCAGGTGTCACAACTTCCAGAAGAAATCCCAATTGGCTCATTAAAAGAACGATCAGATAATAGAATAACTTACTACAGTAAAAACACTCTCAAGACAAGAGGAAAAAAATAAAGCCAGGCTTTGTGCAACTACTCTCAACAGAGCCACAGTTCAAAGAGCTGAGGTAACGCCACAAACTAAGTAACTTCCTTCAGCATGCCAAAACCCAAAGTTGCACACCTTATCAAGCTATCTAAAAAGACCTAAAAAAATCCTTCTGGATGCCACAAGAGACATGCTAGTATAGAAGGGCATAATGGATGTGCATATAGACCACATCTGTCATCTGAGGAAGTTTTGTCAGAGAATCTGTGTACATATACCGCATCAAGAAATTCAAAGCAAATTAAAATAGCTACATGCAAGCTTTTTCCAAAACAGTCTAGAAGGAAGCAGGCAGTCTGGGCTACTTCTCATCTGACACCAAGACACACATGCTCAAAGAACAGCGTGAGAACTGAATTAAAAAGGAATGAAAAGAGCTTCTGATGTTTTAACTTCTTCTGTAACTTTGCACAATAGGAACCTGACGCAAAACTGTGTGAAGAACGATAGCATGTATCACACATGAAAAACCCTTTATACATAACTACCTCTCTATCTTAAGAAAAAATGGAAGCTGTATTTCCCTAACACTCCTCAAGCTACAGCCCTCTGCAACACACACTGTCATACAAGTTCAAGTTCACAAAATGCTAACACAAACACAAGGCATTCAGATGTACCTCTGCCAGACATTGTTAGCATTCTGTTTAGGGCCTGCAAGGCTCAAAATGCTACCGATCCAGTATTACTCCATTTATACATGTCTAATTTGGGATGGACCACAGGAAGTCACAGAAGCGTAGTGTCTTATTGAACACAGCCCACCTGAGACACCTCATGTTAACCAGGGAGACAAAAAAAATTGTCAATTATTTAACCAAGTAATTATCATCTCTATGTTTGCATAAATATCAAGAGAGATGAAACCTAATGCTTGATATAAACTTCAGAAACTAGAATTAGGAGACTGGATTTTTCAAAACGTGTTTTATATTTATATATTTTGTGCGTTCTTAACCAGCCAGTTAGCATGCAATGCCTTGCTATCCAATGGAAATCATGTTAATCTCCTTCCACTCTTCACATTTTCTGTGTTACATATTATCTAGGACAAGATACCACTTCTTTGTTTCAAAGGTAACAGTGACAGATTTCAAAATGACAGTTAACACTTCCTGCAACAAACCTGACAGTGAGTTTGGGTTTTTGCTTATTTCTTTAAAGATAAAGCTCAACTATTCTATACATCTTACTATTTAAGCAAATAGTCCTGACAGCCAGCCTTTGGACTCAGTCTGGACCAAAGCCTTGCTGAAGTGACTATATAAACTCAAATTCTAATCACTTATTAGCACTCTGGCACAATAGCTGACATCTTGTCCACTTTCTGGACGATAAATTGTAGATTTCTACAAATAAAAAACACACACCAAATTCCATCCGTTCTGGTGGAAGTTGTATTTCACCACCCAGCAGACTTAACTTTCTAAGAATTGATGTGAAGATTCCTTATCCTGTCATAGGTCTGATTTTATTTTTAAAAAGAAACCCCAAGACTACATTATGTTACAAGTTACAACATATTTCCATTATAAGCAAGTTCCCCATAACAAAATTTCACAGAAATGAGTACTCTCTCTTTGGGCGCAAATTTTGTCTGATAAACAATGTCTTTAGGTTAAACTTTAACAGAATGAAATTTATATAACCCAGTAAAGTTAAAAGATGGTCCAGAATTCTGCCACAGATGATACGTAAAACAATGATGAGCGGATTTGAGTTAGCTTGACACCTCACCTGACAGGCTTTCTTTCTCGTAGCAAATCTTCCAGACTCTTTTCACAGTGTTCAGCTGCCACAACCAGTCTCTCTAATTGGAAAACAAAAAAGTGTAAGAGGACTGGAATCCAAGTGAAACTCTGAGAGTATAGACTTCTCACTCTACCTATCTGGCAGACGCTAAAGTATTCTGACATACATTGTACAGAAAATGACACACAATTAAATGTTACAAGATGTACAACTTACGGGTAACTCCACTAGTTCTTCTTTATGAGATACAACAAATTATCTTTCCAGCTTCCTCATGCAAAGCACTGTCTCATGCAAAGCACTGTCAATCCAGCCATCCATGCCTCCAGTGATCTCCTAACAAATACTGAAGCCCTCAGCCAATGCCATATAGATTTGACTGAAGAACAAAGGTCTCAAAGATAAGCATAGATAAATTTGCAGAAATCTGTGGCTGGGTTGATGAAAGAGACTCAAAGTAAGCCCAGCTTTGAGAAAAGGGACTTAAGACTCCCCAGCACAGGAGCTTCAGTCCTGATGGGCCGATGAGCACATTAACAGCTCTAGCACCTCTTGCCCAACACAGAGCTGTAGGGATCCCACATGTTCTGGAGACTGATGGGCTGGCTCTGAACATAGAGGGAAAACCAAAACTATTGTTGCACTGAAGACAACAACCACGCAGTAGGAAAAGAAAAAGGTATAAGACATTACAGGGGCGTGCGAGAAAACCTCTAAAGAAGCTTTGCTACTTCCACTAACCGAACAGTCAACTTTCACATTCAAAGTCAGATCAAACTAAACTATTACAAACATTTTTGTAACATGACTGTTACAGTAAGATTAAGACGGAAAATTGAGGAACACAAGTCATCACATTGAATGCTGGAATGCTTGTTACTCAAGTCTGTTTCCCCTTTTTCAAATCAAAAGACCATTTAAGCTTGCTTTGGAAGAAAAAAATTTGAGATTGTCCTCTATGATGCTAACAAAGATTTTTAAAAAGTTTAGTTTTACGAAAAAAAAAATCCATTTGAATGTTTTTCTTTTATTTTTATATTCCCTCTTTGAAAGTCTTTTGCGGGGGAATTCATACATCTAATTTTTTTTGCATTGTTTTCCTAGTCTGCTCTCACATTTCTCTGCAAGAATAGAAACTGACATTTGCAAAAGAAACCTCCACAAACATTAAACCATTAGAACTGGACACAGAAAATCCTATCAGTATTGAAATGATAAAATTTGCCACCAAATTTCCAATATAATTTCAAAATTATTAGCTGCCATTCTAACCACTGTTAAAACAGAACATACTTTCCTGACTTCATAGTTAGACACTTTATTTGCTATCCTTCAAGTTACTTCAACTTTTAGAAGGTATTTTTTCCTTCATTTTTATAAACACACATGAATTTTCATGTCATTTACTCTTTGATGTAAAAAAGGCCATGTTTTACTACTTATTTTTTATTTTATTAAATGTTATGTTAGTTAATACTTCCTAAACTTTCATCCCAAACAATATTGTAAGAAAATCCCAGTTTTTGTTTCAAGAGATACTAGTAAATACAAATGAAAATTATTACATTTTCTAGACCTCCTGACTGTATAAGTAAAAAATTACATGTTGAGGGCAAAGGAAAACACATAAAGAATTCCCTGACCCACAGAATACTTCAGTATCTGGAGTAAGAAATATCCTAATTTTGTAAAAACCTGAAGCATTCTATCATACTGCATTCTAAAGGGGGAAAAATTACTTGCTCTACTTTATGAGACCCTGTAGCTAATTAAATACATACAATGCACTTCTGTACGAGAACACTGTTGATTTAAAAGCTAAAGGTGGAAATGATTTGAATTGTCACAGGTGTTGCAGCCTTTTTGTGGAAATTAGGTGCTGTAGTCCTGCTGAGCTTGCAACAGAATATCTAGAGCAGAAAGAAACAACTGAAGTTTTATTTGAGCTAACAATAAGTGTGATAACAGGTACTGAAAAAACTCCCAAACCTGTACTAGAATAAAGTAAGCACTAGTAGGAGAAACCTCAGAGAAATCAAAAGATAATAATATAGGAAGCTTGCAGCCAGGACACGAGATGACAACATCAGCTGCAAATCAAGTACAAGAAACCTAACCATCACGTGAAAATGTTCACAAGATTAGAACATGGATTTGGAGTCCACCATCAAAAATACATGTACTTCTATATTCCACACAAAGACATGGCAGAGCAATTGAGTACAGGAATTTTAGTGAGGTATAAAAAGAAGAAAGTGCTCAGCTTTTATCACTTTGTGTAACACAAAACAGGACAGAAAGCCAATCTCTGCTTTGAGTCTACAGAGAAGAAACAAAAGGACCAATACTGCTGGTCACAGCAAGGGTATCCAGGAATTTTGGGACAGAAAACTGGCCACATTCCTGTGCTATGTATTCTTCTCAGTCACCTTAAAATATATTGTCACCAAAAAAACCGCAAACCCAAAACTGTAATCATTCATAAAATTTGCTTATTAAACAGATACTCACCATGTTTACCTCTGGTAATGTCAACGTACTGGCAAAGTCTGGGATGGGTGATTGTTTTAAGGATCTGAAATCTCCCCAGAATTTTTATGGAGTTAGGTGTTAGAGGGAGGCCATTACTTCCACAGACATCATGTGGCAAAGCCGAGGCAAAGAAGGTGGAGGCACCCATCACAGTGTCTTTTAAAGGAAACATCTTTTTTACACAATCTTAAGCCCTTTGGAGTTATTTGCGTTCCTTAAATAGAGAACACAGAGTAAAAATTTATCAGCAAAAGATACAGAGTCACGGTACCAGTTGTTTACTAAATAATGCAATTAAAATGGGGTTTTTTCATCAGGAAGTCACACAGGAGAAACAGAAGACTTAACAATTTGGTGTCTCAAAATTATTCTTTCTCCAAGGGAACAATCTTGTTCAAAGCACAAAATTCCCAGTAAAAAACTACTAAATTTATTTGTGAATCCCAACTGAGAGCAACTCTATACAGGTTGCACAAAGACCCTTACATACCAAACTTCTTTACTAAGTCTATACAAATGGAAATTATGAAAGATACCTTCCGTTTTAACTAATACAGTACAACTTAAGATGCATAGCAAATATAAAAGACTAATCTCATTTGTGTTTTTTCTCCCTCAAAGAAACACAGACATGAGATATGTACTTTTACATTCTAATAAATATAACCATATTAAATACGAATGTATAGTGTTAAGGAATCAAACTTCAAAAAGGAAGAAAAATCTGAAACAGCTTTTAGCATTGGAATATTTATATTACTACTTGTATTAAAAGTCTTATTTGTAAAGAGACAATACTTTCGTATCTCATGAATATTTCATACTTTTTTGCAGATGATTTATTTTAGGATGTGAACAATGCACACTGAAGTCAGAATTTTCCATTGGAAAGACATCAGTTGGACAGAGTGCAAGCACAAAGAATTATTGGCAAGTAGCAGGTTCCAACTGGAAACCTTCAACTGCGTATTTATAATAAGAACCCCCATTCCTGCAAAAACATCAAGTCTACCAAATAAAGTATTCAGCTTCAGAAAGAAAACATATATTATAGTTTACAGATTCAATTATAATTTTGCTTGGCACAATGGTCCTCTAATGCTTGCTCTAAAATAAAAGAAAACCAAGTTATCATGATCAGAGTGGAGGGGAGGGGGAGTAAGATTACGCCTAGCAGCAAGACACATTATGTCTCTAAGAAGGTAAATATGTACATGTGTATATATTGTGCACAATATATTTACTGAGGTAAAATGCTCTCATTTTTACTGTACAAAAATAATGTTAGATAATACTTCTCTAATACATTGTACCTGCATTCAGCTGACACTTAGAAAGGAATTCTAATAAAAAGAATTGTTAAATACCATCAATACAATAACCGTTCTAGGTGATTAAACTTTCCTTGCACTCCAGATCACTTGGCTTACAAGGAGGAATTACAGCACCTACAATGTGCTGTATTAATCACTTGCCTCCTTTGGTGAGCAACCAGATGGGCAAAAGCCAAGACATTGGACAAGCAAACTTTCCTGTTGCCTACCTAAAGGAATCAATAAGGAATTTTAAAAGGTATGCAATAAAACACATTCTTTTACTACATAATTAATTCCAGGAAAACCACAAAAACAATGAAAGTTTTCTCTGATGATGACAGAAACCAGCCAGTTCTGTCAATTGCTACCCTCACAGCCAAACTCCGATCTCTCCTTAATTTTCCATTTACATAAATTCCAGGGATTGAGTTGAAAAATAAAACAAGTAACCCCAAACTTAAGCGTTCCACCACCTTTAGAAAGGGACACATATTGCAGCTTAAATTAAAGGGGTTTTTTAAACAATTTTTTGTCAGTCTCAACATTTCTCTAAGTAACTTAATGACATTACTAAATTCAAAAAGAATGGTTACAGATATTTTAAAAGTTCATCTGAAAAAAGCTCTCCTCTGACTATTTTAAATTGAGGGTGTTTGTTTGGTTTTGGTTCCTTTTTTCACTCCACATCAAAGTCCAGCAGAACTATAAACACAGGAGAGTGCTACACATTGTCCTTAGTTCAGTGCACACAATTTTACACCTCAGACTCTCTGTTACTAAATAGAAAAGACACATGCTGCATGACTTTCATAATTTGAAGGAATTAATTACGTCCTGCAGAACTTCTCTGTGACTTTGAAATAAAAATAGGGAGAGAAGAAGAAAGGTTTGTTATTTTAAACTGACACCAGAACCAGTTAATGCAAATTCAGTTTTGGGATTGAATTTTGGAAAGTCAATTCTGATAATCCAAAACAGCTAGGATGGAAGAGGAAGCAAAGACTTGTCTTATTAACGTCACCTAAAGTTACTGAGTCACTGTTTCCAAAGCACCATTTATTCCATGTATGAGAGACAGTCTATCACATCTGTGAAACACGCCTGGCATAAAGACTCGAAGTCCAGAAGTGGATTCGTTGCATCCCACCTCTGAACAACCTTCCCCAGCTCCCTACTTTCATGTAAATCCCCCTTAGAAACCTTTATAGCACACAAAAACACTAACCAACATCCTCAGCAAGATCAGAAAAAAAACCAAAAGACCTTTAGAAATTCCTGTTCCAATATTCAGATTAGCACTATTTTGAAACTCTTGCATTGGACAGCTGTTCGAGGTACAAAAATGAGAAATAAAAGACAAAATGGAACTCCATCTTCTGAGCAATTTAGTTGCTCCTCCGAGTATCTACCGCTCTCAGAGAACAAATGTTTTTTCTTCAGAAGTCAGCCTCCTCTAGAAACATCGTTTACAACTTCTTCACTGCAGCAGTGCTAAGGTGATTGAGTTAACGAACACTTAGAACTTTGCCCTTAGGAAAAAAAAATTCAAAACATAATAAATCTGATTCTCAGAAGCAAATATTGCACATATACAGAGACCAACCTGAATCCATCCAGTGAAACACATCTGTAAATTCCTAAAGCATCCACATGCAGAAATAATGGCAAGCAGCCCCATTAGTAATTTGCAATGGCTATTTAGTTAAATGCCTCCTGAGTATTCATAAATGAATAAATTCATTCATAAATATCCCTTACCTAAGGAAGGCAGCTTTTCAGAATTACGACATAATTATAATCAATACTGCTATTGAATTAATTTTAAAGCAATTGAGAGCAATTTCAGGAGAGCAGGTAGCTTAAACATCCTATACTTACACTTTTTTATTAAATCACGGTAAGTTAAGCAAAACAGCCTATTTCATAAGAGGAAATTCATTCACAAAATAACTTTGCTCTTAAAAAATCCCTGCTGCAACTACAGTAATTATTAATTTGATAAAATAACTGAAATAGAAGATACAATTCTAACTAGTGTTGCTACTTCACAAAAAACCCTGAAACTGAGTGATTTAACAAAGTTTATTAAAATGCAGAATAGCTGTTGAAGAAAAAGTTGAATTCAGATTCCTATGGAAGGGAGCACAGAAAATAAATAAAGATTTGCTAGGACAATCACAATAATGAGATGGGATTTTTTTTTTTCCATCTGCAGTATAAACATCTACTACAAATGCCATAATATTGCTTTAAAAATCTACATGTCAGCAGTACTGTTTTTAATTAAATGCTCACCCCTATGACTTTATATCAAAACATCTTCTTTTACAAAATTTTCTAACTTCTCTAATATTCATTGAAGTAAGAAGTATTCTAACTATATTTGAGAAGTTATTCTGTGAAAATACTAAACAGTAATTCCTTTGTAGCAATATTAAAACCACTCAAGTGAAACAGAATTTTTTAGTCTTTGCTGATTGCTTATATATCAGTAGTACTTGGAGAATTTTATTACACATCCAAGAATGCCTCTGCATTCTGTGTAGCTATTTGCATAAGTTACTGGTGCTGTTTGGAGCATTTATAACATTACTGCATACAGTAAAACACTGCTGCTTTGAAAGCCAGGCATCAGAGTTGGTGAGATTTACATAGGCACCTCAAGCTTGACGGCTGCAGCTACAACATTCATCCAGTGGAAAAAAAATACCAACACTTGGATAGCTCGAAGAAAACATATAGAATCGGTTTTGATACATAATTTGATAGATCAGAATACGTTTTTGGTCCCATTCGTCTCCTTTATAAATCTGTTATTTCTTTAACCCGTTTATTAGCGTCTTTTGTTTAGAGCCTGCCTGCTCTGCTACGTCAGTGTCCCAATAAAGACCTAAAATGGGGTTTGTCACTACCTGATTTATCTCAGGAACTAAACCTGACACAAGAGAAATCACTTTTACCCGGTTCTTTGAATAACTCATAGAAATACTGGGGACCCTGATCCCCCCTGTGCTGCTACAAACCCACTGGCCAGAGACAACCTGGGGAAGGGGAGGGGGACGAGGCAGAGGAGGGGAAAGGCANGGAAAGGCAATGGAGAAGGGGCAGAGGATGGTGGAAGCGAGGGGGAACGGGCAAGCGCATGGGAAGGATTAAGGAGATGGGCAAGGGGGAACAGGGATGGGGAAGAAGACAGGGGTGGAGGAAGCGGGTGGGGACGGAGGAAGGGGATGGAGAAGAGGACAGGGATGAAGGAAAGGGGTGGGGAAGAGGACAAGGGTAGAGGGACGGGATGGGGATAGGCAAGGGAACAGGAATGAGGAAAGGAAAAGGCGCCGGGTGGTACCTGAGCGAGAGCGAGCGGCACCGCCCCCGCCGCGCCCCGCCCTCTCAATGATGTCACTCCGCTCCGCCAGTCGCTCGCTGTAGGACCTTAGGGGCGACCTGCACAGTGCCTGAGCGTCCTTTTTGTTCGGGTTATTGAAAAACAAAAACAGNAACCCGTTTATTAGCGTCTTTTGTTTAGAGCCTGCCTGCTCTGCTACGTCAGTGTCCCAATAAAGACCTAAAATGGGGTTTGTCACTACCTGATTTATCTCAGGAACTAAACCTGACACAAGAGAAATCACTTTTACCCGGTTCTTCGAATAACTCATAGAAATACTGGGGACCCTGATCCCCCCTGTGCTGCTACAAACCCACTGGCCAGAGACACCCTGGGGAGGGGAGGGGGACGAGAAAGGGGAGGGGAAAGGGAATGGAGAAGGGGTAGAGGATGGTGGAAGCGGGTGGGAACGGGCAAGGGCATGGGAAGGAGTAAGGAGATGGGCAAGGTGGAACAGGGATGGGGAAGAAGACAGGGGTGGAGGAAGCGGGGGGGGACGGAGGAAGGGGATGGAGAAGAGGACAGGGATGAAGNTTCGGGTTATTGAAAAACAAAAACAGAACATTAAAGAAAAAAAAAAAAAAAAGAGCGAGAGTTCAGCACTCTTCCCCCCGTGTGTGTGCTGTTCTTCCAGTGTTCCGGGAACGGCGCGTTGGGCGTCTTAGCCCTGTGCTTGCTGAGGGGGAGCGAGGCTTTCCTGGGCGCCTGCTCGAAAACCTCAGGCGGTCGCTAGAGCAGCCCCGGGAGCGGGTCCTTCTTCCCCGGGCGGGCAGCGGCGGCGGCTCCTCGGTTCATGTGAGTGTCCCGGCGGGGCCGCGGGCTCGGCCGGGCGGGCTCTGCACTCACCGTGCTCTCGGTGCCCCCGCCGGGCCTCGCCTCGGTGCTCCCTCGCCAGCCGCTGGGGGACAGCGCCATGGGCGCCCTGGGGCTGCCCCGCGGGCCGGGCCGGGCCGGGCCGAGCTCCCTGGGGTGGGCGGGAGCTAGGCAGGGTCCCGCTAATTTGCTTCTGCTAATTTGCTTCGAGCCTCCAGCGGAGCGCGGGCCCAGTGGGGCGGGAGTGCCCTGTGGCGGTGGTCGTGGGGAGGCCGCCCTTGTGAGCGCAGTACCCCGGCGGAGGGGCAGGATCATAGCCGCGAGCTGCAGGAAGCGGCGTTACGGTCGTGGTTCCGTCCATGCGAGGGATTTCATGGCAGGGCTCGACGTGTGCTGTAGCTGTAGGGCGGCATTGTAAATTCAGGTCCCGCGCTTTGCGTGCAGGGCGCGCCCGCACGTGAAGTGGTTATCTCAAATCGGTTTTGTTCCTTTATTCAGCCCTGTCCCTGGAATGAGGGTTTGGAAGCGGCGTGGTGGTGGGCTGTTCAAGAAAATGCTGTATTAGCCTGCAAAGTAGCACCGAGTATCCACTGACGTTTGCTATTACTTACAGAAAAGTAGATGCTGCCTCACTTTTGGTTAATTGCATAACGTTCGTTATACTTTTGCATAGACTTGAGTGAAAAACAAGAGTAAAACTCGAATAAGTATTTGGTCCACCCCCCGTAGAGATACTTACAAGGTTTGATATACAAGGCGTGTTCTGTGCAGGGATGCGTGCATTGGATCGACAGGGATGAGCTTGCAGTTATGCTGCCAGTCCATAGCTCCCCAGCATATGGCAACACTACTGAAGCACTGCATGTACTGGGTATATATCAGTATATATATGTGTATGTATCAGTACTGAATATATCAGGTAGTGTTATACCTGAGGCTCATCAGTAAGTGGTTTTGAGCTGGGTTTAGCAGCTGGCAAAATAAAGGTGGTACTACTGCAAACTAAGTAATACTTGCATTTCTTGCTGCTTCTTTTTCTTTAACTCAGGGATTCTTGTTTTCTTTTAAGTGATGTCATTGCTTTTCACAAATAGTTCTGGGATTCAGGATACTTACATGAAATCTGTAGTAAGGTGAGGCAGTGTTGTATATTTTTAGGTAGCCTCAAGGGTCATTGCTTATCAATACAGCTTCATCAGAATATATGCTCTCCACCCTGTCACATGTTAACAATATATTCTTGTTGCACTAATTTTGACTTATGAGAATTTTAAGCAATATATTTGTGAGTTGCTTTGATGTTTTAGCAGCACTGAATCCTGAAGGTGCAAGATGTTGAAGACAGAAATGATTATTAGAACTATCTTCAGCAAATTTATGCTCTGGAATGTCTCTTTCCTGTTGTAACTACATGCATATTTTCCATACATTGCTATAGGTATCTTTGTTTATTTTACACCTTTAAATGTAAAGAGAGAAGGAAACAACTTCTCATTCTCCAGACTGAAAGCAGTGGATTGTGTGGAAAAAATGGTATCAAATGAAAGAAGGTATTTGCTAAAAAAATTTGTGCAAGTCTGAAAATAGTCCATCAGGTTGGAATAATAGGAGTCGAGTTGCCTAGAGCCTTGAATACTTGATGCTCCTGATAATGAAGCATATTTGAGTGGGAAAACCATCTGAAAAATAAGTTTAATGCAGAAAGGTATGATGATATAGCTTTGATATTATTATAAGTAATTTAGTATGAATTTAGTAGTGACAAGTTAACGTAGGGCCTCTTTATCCGAGGAGGGCTAAACAGTCTATGGATTTTTCTTAATCTTTTTCATTTAGGAGATGTTGTCTGTAATGGCTTTTCTCCTAAATATATTTGACTGAAGTCTGTTTAATACATTATTGTTATTTTGATTAGTTGTGTTATCCAAGACTAGGAATGAGGTTAATTGCATGCCGTGATAGGGGGAAGCAGGCAACCCCCTAGGACTTCTTAAGCTTTGCAAAATCCTTTAAATCAAATCACAGCATTTTCTTAAAATTATTTTTGAAAGTCAAAAATTTATGGATTCCAGCCTGCTAGAGTCTTTAACTTTCTACTGACCTGCAAGTTTCACAGTATTGTGTTTTCCTGAAAAGAGGGCCATAAGATATCCTGTACGTAATGCTCCGTCATGCAAGATGTATTGGTGGTATTCCTCCCTTTGCTTTCTCTTTAATTCTTTCTAAAGTTGCCTGCTTAATATCCTTGGTGAAATCACACTTGTGAAGGACAGGGTCCTAATTTAGAGGATGTTGAAATATATATACTTGGCTATAGTTTATCACTGGAATTTCATGCTATGTGCTTGATACACTGAATTCCTTATTTGATGCATTGTTACAATAATTTGCTGAGTGTTCCAACTTGTCTTTTAATCTTTCCTTTGTTTTTGTTCCCTGAACTTCACAGAGACCTTTTTTTGCGACTTTGGGGTTGGGCTGTGTGTTCTTGTTTCTTAATTTAAGGCAAGAGTAGAAAGTTAAAAACTTTTATTTGTTATTAGTCTGTAATACATTGAGATGTAGTGCACTTATTTCAGTTGGCTGGAAGCTTTAAAAACAGTTTCTGGAAATATCATAAATATGCCTCAAAGTATTTCTATACTTTTATTACCTAGCACATTTTTTACTGTGGAACTGTGATAATTTGAATTATGAGATCATGAGAGATAACAGAAGGTAATAATCGACTGTAGTGATTTGTGTTTTCTTTGTGAATCTATAAACTGCTTCTAAAATTGTTGCTCTCTGTAAAATTCCTAATTGCCAGTAGAGTCAAGTTAGAAAATACCAGTTTCTCAGCTTCCCTGCCCTTTCCCCATTGAAGTAGAGTAAATAATTTTATGCATGTCCTGTTACTCTGAGAAAGCTTGACATCAGACTGAAGGGTGGATCTGGAATTGACAAGAAAAAACGAATATTGAGATGCAAAATACAACATAAATGTTGTCCAAGAGCAAGAATGAAAAGAAGAATTGAGTTCTTCTATGCCTACAAATCCCACCTACTTTACAAGTCCCCATGAACATTCTTGGGAAATACCTATATAATGAAAATAATGTAAAACAGTTGTCATTAGAAGGATTGGTCAAGTGTGCAGAAAGACAAATCTGGTATCGGTAGTAATATTTAGTAATATTTTTTAAACTTTCCTGATTATGAAGCTTTCCTGATTGCTTTATGTCACAGCTATTAATTCATGTTTGTCTCTTCTAAGGGAGTGTTACCTTAAAACCTAAAGAAGGTCAAATACTAGCCAACATAGATAAAACTGAGGAGTCAGCACAGAGGGCAGCTGGTGGGAACCTCAGCTGTGAGCAGAGCAAACAGCACCTCTTGCTTCTTGTAGTGATAAGAGTTATATGAAGTCAGTCCAGCAGAGAGCCCCAGAAACCCATGTGTTCTTCTGAACAGTTACCTGCATGGTTCTTACCTTTACCAAGAAGTATTTCCACTGTTAGATTTCCTGTCAAGCTGGGGGTGAGGGCAAATCGATGTTTGTTTTTTGTTTCCATGGTTACATTAGTATAAAACAGTAGGGGGAGGAAAAAGGTCTCCCATGGCCTTTTTTCCTCCAGTGCAATGGAAGCCTTACTTACTTGTAATTTAATATAGTTTAAAAAAGATTTGGATACTTCTCAAGGCAGCTTTCTGCTGTCTTTCTTTTTCTATTAATATATTGTAATATTTAATGTTATGTTATTTTGTGCTTGGGGAAAAGTCCTTTCTTTTAAAAAAAATTCCTTTTAAGAAAATCTGAAAGTGACTGGAGATCAGTAAGGCATCACTTAAACAATTTTTTCTCTTGGAGGACAAAAAAATGCAGTGCTGTCTGCATTATGATGTTAGGTCAATTTATTCAGAGTGAGTGTAAATTTAATACATTGGTATCTTACTTCACAGGTGGTTTCTTTATCCTGCTTTCACACTTAGCAAATCTTTGATGTCTCTTATGTTGTCCCAAATAAATACACTTGAATATGTGGAAATATCACAGAAGGGTAGGTTTTACTGCATGGTTTTTAAAGTTAAATAAAACACAGGCATGTAAAAGACAGAAGTGAGATTGGGTTTTTAACACTGGTTGTAAGAAAAAGTCTTTAGCATAAGAGGAGTGAAAGATCTTCTTGTCTGTTATAACTTAATCAGTTCTGACAGATGTTTGCCTAGCCTGTTTTTAAAACCTTCCAGTGATGGATATTCCACAGCCTCCAAAGGCAGCCTGTTCAGTCTATTACTCTTACTTGAAAGTTTTCCAAAACTTAAATCTTGCTTTCTTTTTCATGTCTGCATCAGACCTGGTGAATAGTTTAGTCCCATTCTCGTACCAACTTGCTTTGTCTTTGAAGAACAAGACCAGGTCTCCCATTTATCTTGTCTTGTATAGACTAAACAACCACACTTCTTTCAAGCTTTTTGATCTTCTTTGAAGTGTCTTGAAAAAGTTGAGAGACAGGAAAAGGGAATCTGAACAAAGGCAAATCTCTGTGCCAGTTGTGGGGGGTCTTGAGTATGTATGAGTTCAACATGAGTGTTGCTTGGGCAGCCTCTTGAACCGCTGAGACGGTTTGCCTATAATAAAATGTGGCTGGTCAGGCCTTTCCTGACTTGCTTCTCCCTATATCCAGTGTCTCTCACGCTTTCTAGAGAAATTAGAAGTTTGAACTTTTTTTTTTCTTTAAACTGAAGTAGACAGGCGTGGCAGGGTAAGAGACTCCCAGGTGAGAAGTTGTTCTCACTAGTTTTTGTGGCGTAGAGTTGTGCTAATTGATTGAGTCATTAGTTGCCTTTATGCTTTTTGAGCCGCATCACTTAAACATGGTGAAGTTTTCTAATGGTGAAGTCCATAACAAGTGTGAAACATATTGCAAGCAGGTATTTTCCTCCTGAAAATACAGGCCCTGTGGCTCCAGTCAGTTGAATAGATTTGATATATGGAACAAGGGAAAGTGGGTTTTTGAGCATAATAAAATGTGCTAGTTTGCTTGGGTAGCATGATGGCTCCAAATGTTTTTAGATTGTCACCATGTTCATTTGAGTGTTCCTGAACTGTCAAACATCCATGTTTATATTTAAATAGTAAAAGTTCCTTGCCTGAATGTGCTCTGGGCTTCTAGGAAATGTTTTCAATTTCAGTCCAGTTAGAAATTTCTAAGCAGTTATAACTGCTTTTCGGCATGGCAATCACTGTCACTCTTGATTACAAAATTCAGTGTGCCAGATTCTTGTTCTTTCTAGGGGGCAGTTGCTTATGATGCAGATCATGGCCTGCTTCTGGATGATACTCCATAATACCAGGTGATTGGCCAACACACAAAGAAGTCAGTTTAGTTTATAGGATTTTTTCTAAATGCCAGCTTTGACTTCTTCCACCCTCACAAAGAAACCATCTTAAAAAGGCATGCCTTTCAGCACTGGCACATGGTGGATGTTTTTGGGCTGCGAAGGACCTTAAAGATCATGCAGTTCCATCCCCCTTGCTATGGTCAGGAATACCTTCCGCTAGACCAGGTTGCTCAAAGCCCCTTCCAGTCTGGCCTTGAACACTTCCGGGGATGGGGCATCCACAGTTTCTCTGGGCAACCTCAACCTCGACCAGTGCCTGACCACTCTCAATTCTTAAGTTCTTAGGCCACTTTATATAAATTAACAGCCTAGAAACTGTTCTTTGGCTTCCAGAACTGTAGAGAGGGAAGAGTAAACTAGCGCTCATATTAGAAAGCAGCATGTACTGTATTTAATCATCATCTGCTGAACATAGTTCTTGTAGAACTCATTCTTTCCTCAGAATTCTGAAACGCTGACAGAGATCCTATTCTGGATTAGGGGAAAATTGAACTTCTGGCAGCTGGTAATACATTAAACATCATCAAAAATTGCCTCAAGTTAGTACATGTCTTCTTGAGGTACTTTGCTTCAATCTTTTGGCATAAAACTACCTATTATGGAAGACTCCTATTTCCATTTCCTTCTCATCAGGAGCTTTCCCAATATAACTGAGTATGAATTAATAGTGTAAAGCTTAGTCTTTACTTCAGGACCCTCTCTCAGAAACTGTCCATGGCTATTGGATCTGATTTCTATCCCAGAGTGTTTCTCAATTACAGTTTAATATACAGGTTTGTAGTGGCATCTTGTTTCAGGCTCTCAAGATAAGTGGACAGATCATTTCAGCAGCTCATTTGTCCAGGGCAGCTGGGGACTGCTGTTCCCACAGGAGTGCAGAGGGTGGTGCGTGGCATGCGAGAGGCACTGCGTTGGCTTGCTGGCAGCTGCTCTGGAGGCGAGGCCCCAAGTTCACATCTGTGCTGGTCCTACCGTAAGGTTTGAAACCTTCTGTGTCAAGGGCTCTAGTAATTGGCAACAGTCACACACTAAGGAAGTCACTGTTGCCAGCTAGGATATGACACTGAATTGTACCCCAGGGAAATTAATCTTTTCTTAGAGGTTCAGTTACCCTTGCTGCATCACAGTGGGTAAGTAATTTCACATCCAAGTGACCCTCTTTAAAATAATGCTCATGATAAGAACTAGGCGCACACAGATCTTTTCTTTTTCCTTTGCTTTTTACTTACCTGCAAATTAGCACTTCTGAAGATGTTAAACCAACGTATTTTAATTGAAAATAATTGTTTAAAAATGATTGGATTTTTAATAGAAGAATTTGGAACACAGCAAAATTAGAATTTAGCTCAACTTTAAGACTTTAAGAAGTCTTAAAACTTCTTTTGTTCCTATAGTTTGAATCCATTAATGAAAAATGGCTATTCCCTAAAAGCTGCTTGGAGGATTCTTCTGTCAGAGACTATCAGTCTTAACAGCTGACATCAGCCCTCTTAACATCCAAGATGAGTGCACAGGGAGTTTGTTTGCTTTAGTGAATTTTTTCTTCCCACTCCACAGATCAATATTAAAGAGGGGAAATAATTTTCATCCTAGAAGTTTTGAAAGCTGTGGACCTCAAGTGCTTCTCACTACATACAACTACAAAGAAGTGGTAGATACTGCTGGCATGTGGTTTTGAAGCGACATGAAACTGCTGGCTGCTGAGGAATAGTTGTCAGCCTACTTTAGATACAAAAGTTCATTTAGACTTTTCACTCCACAGTTGAATAAATAATTTTCTCTGCGCAGCGTTAGTTTGTATCTTTATAGGTTTTCATTAAAATATCATCCTAGTCTATTATATAAGTAAATTCAGCATTGGAAAGTAAAATTATTTGTGATATGTGGGGGAGGGTTTTTTCTGTGTAAATAAGGTGCTGCAGCTGCAGGCTCAAAGTTCATCAAGGACTGCTCTTCCCCTGAAAGTTTTGTTTGACAGTTTTTTTGCTCCCCATTAAAAGATGTTTGCTATTATTCTTGCATTGATTACACGCAGACATGTGTGCACAACTGTGCATGTTTTCAGTTTTTTCTTCAGCTTTTATTTGGCTCACATAAAGAGCACCTGAAGTTTCTGCCTCATTAAATACCAGCAGTTGCTAAAGTGTCTGAAGTTAGAGGACACTGATTCTTTCGCAATACACCTGCATGAGGTCTGCTCAGTGCTTTTGTGAGTAAGTAATGGTTATTTTTAACCTGAGCACTTGTTTTAAATGAATGGTTAAATCCTGTTTTCCTTTAGCTGTGCTACGAGATACTACTTTCACATGTAGAAAAGCTGATATTAATGTAAAAGTTGTAAATTTCAAGATTTTTTTTTAACATAGTTGGACTGTGTACGATAACTAACAGACATGTTTCAGATATTACGAGCATTATGGATTGAAATGGAACAGGGGATCAATGTTCCTATGAACTACCTAACCAATACCATTATTTTGCAGTCTATTGCAGACATAAAATACATTGTTTAATGATATTCTTATTCTTTCTTTTCCTTTCTATAATTGCTGTACTTGCTCTAAATTAAGGAAGTAGTGTTAATGTTCACTTTTTAGGATAAAGTTACAAAAATCAATAAAATACCCAAGAAACTGTTCTAGTTGGCATCAACAGGTAGATTTCAGTGCAATTCTTATTCTTCTATCTGATTGATGAGTAGTTTATTCTGTAGTTACAACAGTAATCTAAAGCTTTCACTTTACTTTCCCAGTAAAACCCTGGAGGGTGAACCACAGTACAGATTCTTTGAGTTCCTGTGGCATATGCTGACCTTGCAGACTTGTCCAGATGCAGCTGAGTCCTCTTAAATTTCTGAATTTATAGGCATATGTGTGTGTCTGTAATTGTAAAGTTCATCACCTGTCAGGGAAGTTTTATGGGGATACTTTGAGACATGAATAGCAGATACTTTTTAATATATATGTTTTTATATGCATACAAATCTATATATAACCACTGGATACACTGTAGTTCGGTAATTTAAGCTTTTAAATGCATTTAAAAAAAAACCAAAATGAAAGAAAAACAAAAAAGCCCTCAAAAAGCTTGCCAGTTTTTGATGTGAACTTTCTGTTCTAAAGAAAACAGAACTGTTTTGGGTTTGGAAATCGGTGATTATGGTCAAAGAAACCAGGCAGCATGTTGTGGGTGTTGCATCTTTTCCATCATGGCATTTATTGTGGGAATTTCTTCTGCACATGGTGATCATTTACTGAAAGATTTTGGTAGTATTATTAAAATATTAATGCAGTGGGATTTGAAAGATAAACATTGCTGAAAAATACCTGAGGCTGTCCAACTGTTTTGGCATATGAGCTGCTACTTAAGCTGCAGACTGCACTACAAAGCACAACCAGATGAATCTCTACGGCACTTGCAGGAACCTGGCAGATGCTGTGGGTGTGGAACCTGGTGAGACTTCAGTCAAGCGGCGCAAAGAAATTGCTTTCTTTGAGCGCTCTTGTGAGCCATCCTTGGCTCACATCCTTGGCATCCTTGGTTGAATTACTGGGCAGACTTCTCAGATTCATAAATTAAGGTGTAAATTTTGTTGCAGACCACATTCGGATACTTGACTGCTGTCTTAACCTGGACAGAACTCCTTAAGGGTAGTCATGTCTCTGCTTTGTTTGGTCCTTGGAGTGTCTGCTCAGAGGTGGGAAAGAATACAAAGTTGATTCAGAACTGGACTGAGGCAAGCATTGGTAGAAACGACTCCTTTTCTTTTCTCCCTGAATAGACATTTAGCACAAGTTACATCAGTGAAGTGAATGAAACTGCAAATACTCTTAACATTTTGAGTGTTGCAGCTATAGCGTGCGAAGGTATGATGCAGTTAATTAATGCAATGTGGCATTTACTAAAGACTTGAAATGCAAATTGAGCAAAATACTGAAATGGTTTTTACTTCCGACTATTGAGTTTTTAATGATCTCTACCATATCAATCCAAGACATCCACTTTAATGCAAATTAAGCCAGTCAACTTCATGCTTCTACCCTATTTGTTGTAATGTATGCCTGTCTAACTTCCTCATTCATTCTCATAGATTTGATTTTTGCCTGTCTCATTAATGCTATGACTTGCTTGTAACTTTGGTACGTTGTTCCCTTCCAAGGCAGGCTTGTCTTCATGTTTAAAAATAGTCATTACTAAGTAACTTCTGTTGCCTCAAAATTGGTACCAGTGGATGGGCCTTTTGTTGTGTGATGTTCCATCACATGTTTAAGAAATCTCTTTCATGCTGCAGTGTGTTTCAATATGAAAAAGTTCAGTTTTCTGTGTTTTTACTATTTACAGCCCTTTAAAATAGGGAGGGGTAGGCTCTTAGGGCTACTAAAAGGACCTGTCTGCAGCTGGGATTGAGCCTGATTTATCTGGCAGCCAGAAGGTTTGGACTCTAGTCTCCAGAGCTAGCAAGTCATTCCATAGAGCTGACATTGCTACTTGGATGGGTGTTTGAAAATCTGCAAAGCAATTATTCTGACTTTCTCGGTGCCAAAGATGTGCGTTGAAATAACATACGGCAAAAATGTGCAGCTTTGCCTGCTAATTTGGTGCTTGGCAAATTCCTTTCGGTACTGACTACATGGAAGCCTATAGATAATGAATACATAATAAATTGTATTTAAGAGCTAAAAGGGAAAAAAAAATCAGGTTGTTCGACTGTTTAAAGCCCCAGTTACAACAATCACTGTTTGGAGAGAAAGGAAGACAAGTTCTGATGTCTTTCTGCAGTTATGAATCTCTAAAGCTGCACTGCCGTACTTTGTAACACCCTTTTACATTTTAGGCTGTAATTTCATTTTGCTCATATTAAAAAGACCAGTGTTTTTTTAGAAAAATTCAAGGGTAGTAGTTAAAATTTCATTTGATCTATTTTATAGTGCCCGAATTTCTAGTACCTGCCAGAGAATCCCTGGTCTAGTACTGAGAGTCAAAAATCAGGTTCCATGATGATTCATTTGGCAATTTCTAGATTTTGACTTTTTATACTGCAATCTAACAATGTTGCACAGATTTTGAAGAAAAAATACAGTTGTGGTTTGGGTTTGGGTGGATTTTTTTTGTGGGTTTTTATGTTTTAATGGGGTTTTTTTTGTTTTGATTTGGGGTTTTTTTAAAATCTTTTAAATTTTTTATGGGTTGTTTTCATTTCCTTTTGGGGGGATTTTTGTTTGTATGTTTTTGGGGGTTTTTTCTTCTGTTTTATGAGTTTTTTGTTTGGCTGGGTATTGTTTCTTTTTAAATTTTGCTGTTGCTTTTCAAGTGTGTGCCATTGTTCTGCCAAAAATGTTTTGACAGGTCTCCTTTGCTGTATGTGGAAAAGGACCTGGGTGAGCATCTACATTTTGAATACTTACACATATTTGCTTGAGACCTTGGACTGTATTTTTAGATGTATGAACTTTGTGCTATTTAGGAAATATACATTCTTCCCTGACAGAACTAACAATAAACTTTATTCTGAAAGAGAGATGAGCTGGTAGTTAAGTCTTAACCGATATGTGCATGCCTCAAATGTACTTGAAGTGATATTTAAGTGTAAATGCACTATGTCTTTTTTGCTCCGTTATAGCAAAGAAACTATGGGTTTGATAGTAATGCAATGCAAAAGTATCTAATACTTAAAATACTTCTGTCTTCTTTCTCAGCATTATATTGTTTGTTACTGATACCTTTGCCTATTTGTATATGGGTTTAAAAGGCACATTTTTTTAAACTGTTTGTGAACATCTCTATATCTGACCTTTTTTTTGATTGAGGAATTTTTTTCTTTATTAATTGAGGATTTTTTTTAAAAATTGAGGAATTATATTTTTCCACATATAAAGCTATGGAAAACCTGCATTTCCAGTAAGTAAATCTGATTGTTTTCTGTCTATTGAAGCCTGGAATCACATGATCTTTTAGAATTGCATTTCCTGAGAAGGAATATTTGGGTGTAAAAGCCATGATTGTGTTTTACTACGTATAACGGGTATAAAACCAGTGAAATACCCAACCTTTTGTGGTAGTGATAGGTATAAGTTCATGAAAGTTACTACATATACCTAATTTCCAAAATGTCCTAGCAATAGAACTATTTAATTGGAAATTTGTAACAAAGTGTTTTGGGCTGTTGCTTCCCTAAGAGAAATTGGGAACTGCTGCTGATTTTCTTTGCTTTACTTAGAGTGTAGTATGGGGATGATCGAGTCAAAACTAAGATTTGATTGCAAAACGAATTAGTTGTAGCTCTCTTATGTTTTGGTTTGGGGTTTTTTATATAGTTTAAATTTTGAAGTTTGAAAACTAGACCTTAAGTTTTTTCTACCAAAAAAGTGAAATTGTCAAATCAGATATTCTAAATCTTAGCGAAAGATGCTGACAGCATCAAGTGTAGAACACTTTGTCGGAAGTTCGGAGAAACCGTTAAAAGAGAGGGTTTTTTTCAAGCATGCATCTCAATTATCCAAGATGAGAAAAGGTGGGATAAGTTACAGCAGTTGCCTAGTTCCAGTGGTACTTTGGCTCAGCCAAAGAAAGCATACTTCCAGTGTGCTTTCTTCTGTTTTGATCTGCTAACTGTTGTTCCTTACCTTGCAGAATAAAAAGGTGTGATGCGAGATTCTCAAATCTGATCCACCGTATCCTCACAGTTCATAGAAGTGCAAAGCATAGGAAAGCAGAATCTGGCAAACAGCTGGCACGTTCTGTTATGTTTATGGGTTTTTGTAAGATTGTCTGCCAGAAATGACCATACTCTGAAAAGATGCTCAGATAGAAAGCTTTGAACACACTTCTTGCAGAAGCAAAGTGATTGTTGGTACCTGGTCTTTTACTGAAAGTAGAATACTTTGCTATGCGAGTTGGCCACAATCTCACAAAGGAAGAAAAATAGTTTAATTAGATACCTGCTCAAGATTTAAGACCAAAAACTTAGGAAGAGGAATTAATAGTAAGTATTTTTCTATAGTTTAAATTATTGAACTTTGGTTAGCATTGGAGAAATTACCTTTGTGTTGTTGGTAACTTTTGGAATGAGCCACTGGTTCTGTTTCATTTGGACGGATCATCTCAGTTGAAAAGCCAACATGTCTTTTTGCAGATCTTTATTTTTTCCCTCTAGTGAGAATATAAAATCTTAGGTCTTGGTTGGCAGCCACTCATTAACATCCCATAAACATATGCCTCACAGAGAATGCCACCTGGGCCGTTTGTGATTATTATCTGCACTTTGTTAAAGATGAATAGGATGTGCTTTGCCGTAGGAATACTTGATTCCTCCATGGCAAGCATGGAGCAAAGAGCAGTGATGGGTAAGAGCAAAGCTCCATGCAGAGGAGGATGCTGCCCAGGTGTAGTGAGCTGTCAAAGTTTACCCTCTTACTGTGAAGGAATTAATGTGTACGTGGAAGAGGAAGAGAGGAGAAGGCAGCACTTGTGGTTAAATCTCCTGTAGTTGTAATCTTACTTTGTGTGTTGATATTAGCAAAGCATTGGAAGAAAAAGCTGAGAACTTCAAAGTGCTGAGCTTTTTAAAACTTCCAGCTGGAACAAGGAATGCTCAGAGCTAATTATTCTAGGCTTTAGGAGTTGGTTGTTTTCCGATTTCAGGTGTTGCTTTTTATTTTGCTTGTTCGTTTGTTTGTGGTTTTGTTTTTTCTGTTTCATGATTGCTTTTCCAATAGTGGAAAGTAATTAGTTCCATGTTCAGACTCTGAGTAGATTACGAAACTAGTATTTAGAGTTTAAGTTTTAAATTTTGTCATGAATTTTATGGGGATTTTGGCTTTTTCTTGCTTTTAACAAAGACAATATTAGTACTGAGGAGTAAGCTACAAGCAGGTTTATGTTTTTAGTGTCTTTTGTGTGTTCAGTTTTTGATTTGGATGCATTCTAAGGTTGAGGCCAATAGGGTAAAGGTTAAAAAATAAAAAAACCCAGAAAAACTGTAAACTTTGATTGTTGCAGTTCTGATTTTTTGGATCCATTTTGTATTCTATAATAAAGGGTGGATCTTGCCTTTTTTTTTTTTAATGTGCCCTTTTTGGATACAATTTTATCACTCTGCTGTATGGGTTCCTGTGCTTATTCCTGCAGCAGTTCACTTTGGCCAGTTGCCTTTTTATATTAGCATCGGAAATACCTATTCCTTTGTGTTATTGTTACAACACTAGCTTTACAGAAATTTATTTGACAAGTGGGAAAATTGTAATCATGTAACTTCATTTCCAGATCTTCAGTTCATTAGCCAACTTGGCTAAAATCTATAAAATGTACCAATTCTATTCGCTTTGAAGTTTTAGTAGCTTTTCTGTTGTTGTTGGCAAGGTTTCCACTGTTAGTATTGTGTTCTCCTGAGAGAATTTGTAGCTTGCAAGAAATCTTACTGGTATGCAGACAGTAATATCCTAGGCTTTGTATTATGCTCTGTTGTGCCATAATAGTTTTATGTCTGTTTCCATTTGACATCTTAATTAGTAACTTATTGGAATCACTGTTTTCCTTTTTAAACCTCTCTATTTTCAGTCTACTCATGAAAACAAAATAAATTTCTTGTTAGCAGAGATTAATTTGAATACAAAAATTAATTTAGTTGTTCTGGAGAGATTTTTCTGGTCTTTGCTCCATGAGAGCTTCTTTCTTTTAAAAGAAAAATTAATTAGGGGTGAGTGGAAGGTGTGATGGCATTAATACTCTGTATCTTACATCTTTAAGTGAAACTGTGTGTGTCAAACAGAATTTGATTGTATTGCATTGCAAGGAAGGCAGGATTGGTTCATGCATCACATTTGCAAGATACCCCATGCATCATCTGACTATTATGCCTGTCTCTGGCTTTGTGAGTTTTACTTTGGGAACTTTTAAATACACTGTTCCTGAATAATTGTAGTTTGTTTCCCGTTTTTTTTTTTTACTGTTATTTATTTATTTATTTATTTAGATATATTGCTGTGGAGATTTGAGTTATTTATAACGTAAGATCAGCTATAAAATGTGTGTTGATAGATAGAATGCAGCAGAGGCAGTATGTTAACACCAGCATGAGTGTGATTGTATCTCTTCACCTTTCAGTTATTTCTAATCTGTTTTGTCTTCAGCATGACTTTGGTTTCAAATCCCAACAGGGAATATTTGTATGTGAAAACCAGATTTAGATCATAGTGTTAGAATAGTCTTGGAATAAGATAGGAAGTTTTCTGGCAGTTTGATATGAGAAAAGGCATTTTTGGATTTTAATAAAGTTGAGGAGCCAATATATATCCCTGAATTGCCATTTTCTTACCAATGGTTTCCTTCGTTGCAGTTGATGGACAAATTCACAGAAATTAAATCACCTCACTGCAATTAAATCACCATCGCTTGTAAAGATCTTTTCTTCCCACCTGTAACCAGTTTTCTTGATATACAGATGAGGCAGCTTTTAGTACAAATTCTTCCCTCATTTAGGTACTGAGTGGGAGGGAAAAAGCACTATCTGCTGCAGATATGAGTGACTGTAACTGTATTTCATCATTCTATTGCCACTATTTGAGCTCTTGTGTTTAGACATAAATGTTGCTGAGAAGGGAGGTAGGCCGGATTTGGCAGTTTTCAATAAATAAAGGCTGCACACAAGGCATAGCTAATTTCTGGAACATTAGTGAAACATTAGTAAACGGTGAATACCATAAAAGAAAGTTAGACAGCTTTTATTTGTGCTCTTTGCTGGTCTTTTGTGTTCCCTGCTTCTTTGTAATCTGTGTGCTGCCCCTTCCATTTCAGTGGATGCAAAATTGAACACTCAGAATTGGTGCTAAAATAACTCTGAAGGTGTAAACCTGTAATAAAAGTTGTTTTTATCTGAGATAAGTAAAAATACTTCTGAATTATGAAAAGTAAAACAACAGTAAATTCTTAATATATATACAACCACAATGTACGAAGTATTCACTATATTCTGAATAAATTTATAAGAAAAGTTTGGAAATTTTTGTAGGATGATTCCATTTTCTTAGTCTCAATAAAATTTGAAATTTGATATACACTTAATATATATTTTTTTAGTTAAGCCCAGGATACAGTGTTCTCCTGTCCAATCTTTTCCCTTTTATTTCTCTCCCCACCACACCCGCCAATATATTCTTTTTTTTTTTTTTTTTTTGTGTTTCATGAAGGAAGAGCACGTTTTCTGCAGCTGGGAAGAAAAACAGCTTTTTTTCCAAAATACTTGAAAGCAGCTGTCAAACGTCAGGTTCTGTTTAATGTTGCTTTTTGTTTAGGCTTTGCGTTAGGAGGTGGGAGCCCAGCTTTTCACTTAGGAAATTTTCTTATTCAGCATCTGATTTGAGAACTGCTTGACATGGTAAGAGATAGATAATGGTGTTACTGCATTAAGAAGTCATTAATTTTAGGTTGTCTATTGTTTGTCTAGGTTTTTATCCCGTTTTTTGGTAAAGATGGCAGCAAACAATGCAGTGCTGAACAGACTGGAGCAGAAGGGAGCAGAGGCGGATCAAGTTATTGAGTACCTCAAGCAACAAGTTGCTCTGCTCAAGGAAAAAGCCAGTAAGGATTTAGCTATCTTACACTAAACCTGTTAACCAGATGGTTAACAATAAATGCTCATAGGAGAAAATGAGATTATTTGGTGCTGTCAGCCTTTAAAGTGTGTTTCAAGTTCTCCAAGATAAACCTCGTGATAGTAGCACCACTTCACTGTCGTGTGGTTTGTGAGGGTTTTGTTTTTGTTTTGTTTTTTTCCTTGAAGCTGCTTTTTCTGAAATAGAAGATATATGGCTGAGGAAGGATTAATGACACAAAAAAACTATGGAAATTTGATAGGACACTATTCCTTTTGAAGGGAGTAAGGGAGTTGGAAAGAATATGAGACTATGCATTGTCCTGAATTTATTACTGCTTTTTCACAATTATGTCATTCTCACAAGAGTATCGTATCTTCAACTTTGATATTTTGTACTTAACTTCACTGTATCTGTAAATTAACATGCTGCGTATTACAAACATCATCAAGTTTTCTGTAGGTTTCTTGGAGTTTTTACTTGTGATTGTTTAGGGGACTGAGAAGATGGTATATTGAGAGGCAACTTGATTATATAAGTATTGTAAAAATGGCTATTTAAGCAACAATGAAAATAATTCCTAAGTATTTCTGATTATATACTCCTTAAAAGTTTTCACTTTTGTGCTATTTGGCATGTTTCACTTTTCTTTAAAAACAAACTTCTGTGTCCAAAGTGATGAATGCCAGTTATTGAAACCTCATTTTTAATGTGTCAACTCTAGTCTTGCAGGCATCTCTCCGAGAAGAGAAGAAGCTCCGTGTAGAAAATGCTAAACTGAAGAAAGAAATTGAAGGGCTGAAAGAAGAGCTTATTCAGGCCGAAATTCGAAATGGAGGTGGGGAAAAGAAGTGCTGTTCTCATACAACATAGATGAAGTTAGCACAAAACTATCTTAATTCTTCTTGATTTTTATCTTTCTGTATGTGACTCTCTGGTATTTGTTACAGATCCTGGATTTTCCTAGGTTCCATGCCTATGACAAGTTACTTGATCCTGACATTTTAATGAGCTGCAGGCCTGACAAATCCATATACCAAACTTAATCAGAAATGGAACTAGTTCTTCGTATTTTTTTGTTCAGCACCTTTCATAATAAGCTCCAAACCTCACTGATGACAATGACTCCTTGTAATACCTTGGAAATTGCTGCATGTCTAACTCTTCTTGCTACTTTGAGTATTTAATCTAGCATGACTGAAAAATCACTATGGAAAAATCAAGCCATAGTGCAAAGTATGGATGGTCAGGGACTTATTAGGAAAACTGCGGTAATGTAAAATTAGAAACAATGTGTTCTGAATTTGTGATTCCATGCTTTAGATCAGCCTTCCATTGGACTTCTTTCTTCTTTGCACTCCTCTGTGTAGTTCTATTCAGCTTGTACCATCCTTATATACTTCATATTAAAAAAGAGGAAACCAGCCCCCAAAACTGAAGTGTTTCAGATATAGCGTGTTTGTTGTCTTTTAAAATTACTGCCAAAAAATCCTCTTCTGCCCTCAAGAATTATTACTGTTTTTTCCCCTGATGTCAGTATTGTAAATTGTTTAAGATAGTAAAGTGTATCTGGATGCTAGCATTCAACTGTACTGAATGTTTTACTGGTAAAACAGCACATTCAGTCTTCAAAAAGATTAAGATGTTGTGAATACAGAATTTTTTTTTTCTCCTTTGGGCACCAATAAAGCCTTTTCACATACTAAACCGAACCATTAGTTATATTTCTCTGTTGTCTGTTAGTCTGCAGCAGTTCTTGACAGGTGTAGGATACTTCACAGAATCTGTTGTGCTTGAGAGAGGCCCCAAGGTATATTGGTCCAAGATGGCAAAGGAAATGCTTGATGTGCAGCTTCCTTTAGTTAGCTAGTTCATCTAAGTGGTAGTAGGACTAAATTCATACCTTTTCTTATGAAGGAAATGGATGTTTTTTAGCTTTGACAGTACTAAGTAGTTTGAACATAGAAATTAGGTGGATCAGATCCAGAATTAGATGGACACAGATCAAAAATATCATGAGATATTTTTTTAAAAATCTGAGAAACAAAGTCTTTGACTAGCAAGCAAGTGATTGTTGCTACAACAAATCTCGTACTTGAATGATTTTAGAAAGTTGTTTGTAAGAATATAATTTGTGCAAATCACTTCCGTGTTGAAGAGGGCAGGCAAAGTGCAGTTCTTCAGGAAAGTTAATAAATGTCTGAAATGCAAAACAAAACATGTATGCAGAATGGAGAATTCTATAATAGTGACACCAGAAAGATTTACCAGTCGTTAATCATAGAACATCCTGGATTGAAAGGAACTTCAAAAGTTCATTTTATAATCTATCCTTTCTTGGGAAAGGGAGCCTTGGTGATACTGTCCAGAGGCCTGTTGATGCTTACCCAGTACAATTATTGGGTTAAAAGCTGTAATGAGATTCTTGAAGAGCAGAAGGCAGAAGAGAGGTGATTCATACACTTTCATCTGGTAGAATTCTGTATCAGCAGTTTAAAAATAGATATTGAAGATAATGTGGAGAATTTAGGGAAGGGGCGTGAGAAATCAGCAGATCATATTAGGGCTGCAGGTAATTTCATATTATTCAGGCTCAGTTTCTGAAGTTTATTCGTAAGAGTTGAAGGATGATCTGAATACAATATAAAAATGATTTTGTGCATAACTCATTTATGGAATAGTCTCCAGTATGACAAGAGCTAGTAGCTATAAACTGAAACTAAACAAATGGGAAATAAG
Organism: Oreocharis arfaki; assembly: GCA_013398015.1. Classification (NCBI taxonomy): domain Eukaryota; kingdom Metazoa; phylum Chordata; class Aves; order Passeriformes; family Paramythiidae; genus Oreocharis; species Oreocharis arfaki. Next base: position 225,928 of record VZRR01004411.1, on the reverse strand, counting down.
GAATTGGTAGAAAAAACAGCTAGATGTTGAAATCAACCACAAAAAGAGATGGTATTTGCTTATATATTTTCTTGTATTTAGCACTTTCTCCCATTTAAAAAATGTGTAGTCAAATGCTTTGTTTTAACTGATGATAATTATCATATATAGATTGAGTTCTGAAACGTGTTTTGTAATATTGTGCTTCACTACTCAGCAGTTGTGGTTTAGGTATATTAAGCAAAATTTTCGGTTTTCTCTGCTTTTTCGTTGGACACTTAAAAACTCACTCAGTGTTCAAAGTTCTGGTACTGCCCCTAACTTCTGTGGTTTTGATTTTAGTAAAGCAGGTCGCAGTTCCTCCTGGTACAACCCTTTCTACAGCTTCGTTTTCAGAGGATGTTCCACAACCTGCAGCAGTTACAGCATCTTCTGGTTCCAAAGATCAAATTAAAGGTGAAGATGAAGAAAAGAAAAAGAAGGAAAAAGTAGAAAAGAAAGGTACTTCACTTTTCTTATCTGTGATAGTCAGTTGAGGTATTTAATTTATGCAAGTGCTTTTGCATGGTTTTGAGCACTCTAAAAAAGTTTTCATGCAGCTGCAGTAGGAAGAGTCATGTGCTATATCTTAAATCTTGAAAGTACTTGAAGCTAATGAAGGCTGTCAAGTAAGCTACAGATTCTTCCTTGCATGGGATACATGCCAAATTCTGTTTAATGTGACTGAACTTCCTCATTTAAAAAAACACCACCAACAGAAAACAAGGCATGTCTGTTGGGCACCTGTGCTTTTGTGCAAGCATGTCTTGTAACTTAAACTTATGTTTTGCAATCATTCTCTTATGCAGTTTATTATTAATTTGCTATGAATAGATTTGTGCAGGTTTTCAGGATTTGCATATTGTCGTAGTGCACTGTCTCTCTTATTTTTCTGGTGAGCTGTACAGGGACTTCTAAGCTATTTCATATTTTTTGATGTATTGCAGTTTTTGACACATTAATATTCCACAGAGCTGTAAATACAAAAGCAGAGGCCACATTTCATATCAGACAATTAGCTGTTTTCCTCAAGTATTCAGTGGCTGCAGAGCAAGTATTCAGTTGGTAAGGAAAAGTAAAACTTTCTGTATATGGTGAGGGGAAGTACAATACAAGTAGCTTAAATTCAGTCAGACAAACACAGATCACAGAGTATTTTGAGTTGAAAGGGACTCACAAGGATCATCAAGTCCGCCTCTTGAGGGAATGGCCCATACAGGGATTGAACCCACAATTTTGATGTTATTAGCACCATGCTGTGACCAACTGAGCTCATCTCTTGTAGAAAGCAATGTTTGACTTTTGCCTTCTAGTAACTGTTTGGAAAAAGGTGAAATAGAGCACGAACATTAAATAGTAGCTCTGCACAGGCTATTTCTGTGGCTTTCAGCATCTGTTGTAGGTACTGTATTTAATAGTTGAAGTAACCAATATGTGAAACTTGGTTTAAAGTCTAGAAATTGATAAAATGGTGGAGTATCTCAAATCCCTTTGCTTTCTGTTGTCTCTGTCATCTGTTTCCTCTCTGAGTATTCTTATATTCTTTGTTCCACTTCTTGCAAACCTCATCTGTGTGATTTCTCTCGATATTGGTTCTGGACTGAACTTCGACATTGGCCAGAGGAGAGCATTTTTCTCCTTAGCCTGTTGCATGGGGATGGATATTTTCTATGTATCTGTATATATACACCGTGTACACATTTGCTGTGTTCTCTTTTGATGAAAGACTTCATTTCTCTTGTAGAGAAATGTCATGGAGGACAGTGTGGAATGATAACCAAGGATAAACCTAGCAGGTCTTTCAAATGATCCTAGATATTCTATGTTAGCTATTTTTATTAGGATTTTCTTTCCAGTTTCTCTTATATTATTGTATATCTGATTTTATTGTCAATTACAATAAAAATACAATACAACAATCTAATTGTCAATTACATTAAAAAACCCCAGTCATAATCTCTAGAGCTTTTCATTCACCATAAATGAACTGAAATATTTTTGAAGAGCTGTTGCTTATATTAAAAAGATACTGCCTTTTTATTATTGCATGTATCATTTAATTTCAGGCCTGTACTAGAACAGTGATGAATTAATCAAATTGCATGTTGTGTCCACTTTCCGTTTTTTGCTCCCTAAAGTAGGCAGTTTAGTTTACATTAATATGTAAGTTATAGATGAAAGAATAACTGAATATGCTTATTTAAAGTAAACATATTAGGCATTTAGTAAACATCTTAGATATTTCTTAATCTCCCAGAGACTATAGCTGTTAAACAAGTCTTGAATGTCTCCTAAACAGCACAGTCTTATCTACAAACTGGATGTAACTTGCTCATCTTGAAAGGAATATTGCATATTTTATGATTCTATGATCTATGTAAGCATCTGAGTATGGGGAGTGTTGCTTCACTGTTGTTTTGTAGTATACAGTCTGTATTGGTGATGATCATGGGGTAAAGACACCACACCAGGGGAACTTCGTGAGCCATGAGCATTTTCATGCACTGTTAGGTTTGAGAAGTGAAGAATGTTGGCTAAGTTTGTTGTGAAGGGTTGTGTTGCAGCTGTGACAGTGCAGTTGCAGTGAGTTCACAGCTCCTGACTGTGTACAATGCTGGTAAGCACTAGTAACCTGATGGACTGTGATTCCCTAGTTCCCTTTGCTGATGAAACACCATGGCAAGGCTTACTGGTAATTGCTAATTATTAAAATGGGACTATCAGGCTTATGGATGTGGCCTTTGTCAGAGTATATATGTCACTTACACACATCAGCTCACTTAAATTCAGAGTGACTTAACAAACAGGAGGTGGTAATTAGTTGAGGTAATGATATAAATTGAAGCATGTATGATGATTCCCCACTAGAAACTGGTAATAAAGGTGCTAACTCTTTACTCTTCTTTTGTGTTTTGCACAGAATTCATGCTTATTTCTGAGACTGTAACTCGCTTTGCCATTGCACTAGTCATATACATTAGTTGTGCTTTCTAAATGTTTATTTCATGAACAAAATGTTCTTTAATAGGTGAAAAGAAGGAGAAGAAACAGCAGCCAGCTGCTGGAAGTAGTGATGCAAAACCTGTAGATGTTTCTCGTCTGGATCTTCGTGTTGGCTGCATTATTACTGCTGAAAAGCATCCAGATGCAGACACTCTGTATGTTGAACAAGTGGATGTTGGTGAAGTAAGCCCAAGGACTGTTGTCAGCGGTTTAGTGAAACATGTTCCTCTGGATAAGGTATTGACAAAATTATTTACTGATAGCTTTTCCTTTCCTAAAGTATCTTAAGACATTCATCTGTTTATAGGATATGTTTTCATTCTGCTAAAAGATTTGTACAGTCATGAAAACAAAAATAAAATGCAGATGGAAGTAATGCTTAACAACATTTGCCAGAAACCAGAGAAGTACCCTTACCCCAAATCAGTTTCTGATTGCAGTGCTTCTATCCTGGGATCTTATTCCAATTCCTTTGCCATTGGTACAAGCTGGACTCCTAAACAGATGTTACTCTTCCTTTGGGTTTCCTACAATGTAGTAGAGAAATCATAGTAACTTTTTTGGTATGATCCAGACTTTGGAAACCTTTGCCTTCCAATTCTCTTTTATAGCCTGTTGAAATATTTGGCGTGAAGTAAAGCAGAGAGCATGTAAATTCAGCTTAGCTGGCAATGAATAGCTTAAACAACAGTGGGATACAAAATGCATATTTTTACTTCCTTGTGCAGAATAGAATCTGCCTCTATGCTTTTTTCAGTTGATACACTTTGGTGTTTGACACAGATGGTTTATAGATGCCTTTGAACAACCTAAGACTTTGAGATTAAGTGTTCCTTTCACACCTCTTCTGGACGGTGAGAGGAATTTTCTAAAGGCTGCTCCTAAATTTAAATGCAGGCTTGGCATTTAAAACAGTGTTGTGTAGAGCAGCTGCAAAATGGATTATGAAGGAATTGATCTTAGTCTGGAAAAAGCTCCACTTTCTTAAATGTCTTTTCAATCCTTATTTGCACACTGTCCCCATGGTAAGACTGCAAGCATAGGAAGCAATTAAAATTGTGATGTTTTTATGCTACAGAAAGTTACTGAATCAGGAAACCATGGCTGAATATAGTAGCTATTCTGCACTGATCACCTGATATTGTCCACTTACTGGATTTGCAGTGGGAAAAATCTCAAATTGCTTGTTTTTAGCAGTCTGCTTTCAAGAGTGCATGTAGAAGAAAACATCTTAAAAGCCATTCTAAATAGACTTACAAACATGAAGTGTATAGAATAAAATGGCAGCTAGAGTCTTTTCTCTTTAACCTTCTTTCTGACTGGAACAATAATCTGAAGTATTCATTAACAGAGAATTAGGAATCGTCTTTGCATGTTCTATGAGAACAATTTGTTTGCGTGTCTGTTTTTGGTTTGGCAAGTCTCTGTTAAAACAGTAAATTCTTAGGGGCAAGCTTCCATCTTTTTGTGTTTTTTGAAGTGCTCAAAAATGTGAAGGCCTGGCATGTGTCTACTGCCATATATTGAAATAAAAATATATACATCAGATCAAGGACCATAGCCATAAATTTTTTCACAAAAAATTCAGCTGTTCATGATTTTGGTGTTTGATGTGGTAATTTAGCAGTGTTTGAGGCTGTAGTATTTGTATCATCTGATTTTACTTTTGGTTAGGAAGCACAGTATGTATCTTCACTAACATTTCAGTTTGCAGTGCAAGTTATTTGTGAGTGTGAAAACTTCTTGCATGCCCACTTTATATCTGGTATGCTGTGTTTATGTTCACATGGTGGTGAAGCCACATCAGAAGTTGCACCCTCTATTGTCGTGAACAGATGTGTCACAAGTAACAGAGATATGGAAGCGTATTGGCGTATGGTGGACCATGCCATTGCTGAGCTCTTTTGGCAGCTGGGGTCAATTGGGGAGATTTCTGAAATGTCAAAAGGAATTGACAGGTTTTCTGCCACTGCATTTGGCTTTTCGAAGTAGATCTCTGTTTGTTCCTAGCATCAATACCTGTTTCAGGCAATTGTTCTTGAAATTCAGGCAATTCTCCAGTGTCCCTTTTTGTCACCTCCTGAAATCCTCTTTAACCTAAGAGAACCTCATGTCAGTGGTCAAAAGTGAAGAACAGGAATGCAGGGAATGTATCTTAAACTTAAGAAGAAGAGAAAAGGCCACCATCATCCTCCAGAAACTATTCTACAACTCTTCGTTGTAAGAGGATACATTTCACTTTTATCTGTAATGAGCGATATACTCTGATTTTTATAGCAGAAACTTTTTCTTCCACGTAGATGCCTTGATATCTTTTCTTTCTAGATTATTGTGTTGTCCACTCAATGATAAGAATTCCATTCAGTAGTTGTTATTCAGTGCTAGATAATACTACAACTTGCATTTTAGTCACTGACATGTTACAACCATTTTTTGTGTTTTGGGCTACTTATCTCCATAGCAATAACTTGAGAAATTTTCAGTCAGTGAGCTGGCTTGAAACTTATGCAAGATCCAGTCTTCCTTATCAACTGCTTCATTTTGGCTATTTATATTTTTGTTTTTTATGGTGTTCTACTTGGAAAATATACAATATTTGAAATAGTTGATCATACAACCTTTATTAATTATTAATCCTGCAGGTAGTGATGCACAAAGACCAAAATCTAGAAATATGAAAAAAACATATATAATGTGCACTAGTGGCATGGAAATTAAGACATCCTTACTTTGTCTCTTAAGATTGTTCAGGGTTTATTTTTTATTCAGTTTGAAAGTGTGGCTTGTTTTATAGTCCAAAGTGTGGCAGTTTTTCTGAACAAAGTATTTTTTCTCTGGTTTACTACTGTAAATTTTATTAAAATAAGACAAAAACCAGAGAAATGTAGTTTTACAGGTTTTCTCTAACAAATTCAGTGTACAGTATATATAGCCATTTTCAGTGGTTAAAAAAAATTCAAGGCATTTGGGTTAAATAAGATAAAATTTAAGATTCAAGTGAGCTCATTATGTGAAAGACCTCTAAGCTTCCAGGATACAGTTTGAAATTTTTACATATGAGCCTAATTTGTAGACTAGTATCGTTGTTGTTATTATTATTATCATCATTAAATAGAAATTGCTTGGTAATAGTGCTGTATTGAAAGTGGACTAAAGTGGTGGTCTGTAATGAATAAAGATGGAATGCAAGTGAAATGCCTCGCCTGGTTTTTAGTTTTCTAGATTGCGTATTTTGTATTTCTATGATAAGTATGTCACATTTCAGCATTTAATCTCTTATTCACTGGCCAGCTCTTAAGGGGTTTAAATGTTATGTTACTGGTGTCCAGGCATTAAAATTGTGAATCTGTTGCTACATGCTTCTCTTACACTTCACTTGTCTTGGTAAGATCTTGTCACTGTAATTCTTTTGTTATAATGAAATAGTGGGAGTCCCCGGAACCACGTGGCATTTTAAGTACTCATATCCTTCTGTTTTTCTTCCCCAAGATGCAGAATCGGATGGCAGTACTACTCTGTAACCTGAAGCCTGCAAAGATGAGAGGAGTAGTATCTCAAGCGATGGTGATGTGTGCCAGCTCCCCAGACAAAGTGGAAATTCTGGCTCCCCCACCTGGAGCAGTACCTGGGGACAGAATCACTTTTGAAGGTTTTCCTGGTGAGTAGGTATTTGGGAAAATGATGGAAACAGGTATGCCAGGGTGGCCTCAGTGCTGAAGCACATAAACCAGCTTTTTTTAAAGCTGGTTGGGTTTTTTGTTGAAATTTTCTGAATTAGTTCTATTTTTTTTTATTAACGTGCTAATATTGTGTAAATAAAGGATTAAAAATACTTTATCATCTGTTACAAAGAAACTGTAACTTGATAAAGTTGTATAGAACTAAATGTAAAATATCCCCTTCCTTTAAGTCTCAGTACATATTTCAGCTTTGAAATATATGGATAAACATACTTGCACTTGGCAAGTTACAACAAGCAAATGCAAAGCATCTTTCACAGTGTCTCAGTGTGAGTGATGAAGTATTAAATTCCTGATTCCAGCTCCTCCCTGTAATGCAAGTGTCAGAACTTAGGGTAGATTTTTTTTTGAGAAAGAAGGGATAGAAGGGAGTGGAAGTCTCCTGTTCATGAGAGGAGCTCATAATATTCAAAACACACGGATTTTTTTATTTGTTTGTCTGGGACGAAATGTCTTTTTAGGTTTCCAAAAAGAGTCATTGGACTTCTTCCCACTTAATTCAATCAATAAATCCATATTTTTTCAGAATATAAGTAAGAATTTAACCATATTTAAACTTTATCAAAAGATGATTTTCCATCCATTTTTCCATTTCTTCCACCTCTATGAAAATGATTAATTTTTGGCTGCATATTGGGAACTCAAATAAAGCGTCATAGATTTATCATGTTGATGAATGCTTCCCTCCTACCGAAATGCCAGTTCATTATTCTCAGTTTGAAAGGGATATAGTCAGATCAGCTTCTTCTGTTGCTGTATTTGTTAGCATTGTTATTTTGTTATTTTTATAATGGTTATGAGTCTTTTCATCAGGAAATGCTGGTTCATTATGATCCCAGTAAAAAAGGCACTCAGACTCTCAAAAATGTCATTTAAAATGCTGTTTATGAGAGCTGAGTCTGAAAAGAGAGACTAGTATAAATAATCTTGCGTTGCACAGATGGTGGGAATGCACCTGCAGCATGCTGTGCACTTCTTGTCCGTAAGGAGAGTTTCTTCCCTTTCCATTGTTTGAGTTATTGCTGTATTTTTTTACTCGTTGTGGCTGTCAGTCATAAGGGAAGTTTGTGTGAGAGCTTGGTGCTGCCCTGTTCCGTAAAGGTGAGGGCATGCAGGTGGCTCCATTGCTGCTGCCACGTGGGAGCTGCCTGCAGGCTCCTCTCCTACAATCAGCCTAGCTTTATCCTGCACCTTAAGAATTTAGGAATTTGTGCAGCACAGCCCAAACCCAGATCTACTCAGGTCAACTGTTAAGTGGATCACAGAGGTCTTGATGAGCAGAGCTCTTCTGGTCAGGATCGCTGCATCACTTTAACGTAAAAAGCACGTGGTCCAACTCCCAGTATTTCCCGTAGTGGGTGAAAGTGTATGTGTGTGCATTTATCAATGAAGTATTCATCTTTTGAGATGAATTTGTTGTTCAAAAGCTGGCTTTCACATGTGAGAAATTGGTGTAACTTTACTTTCTGCATAGAACCATATTAACCTTTTTAAAGTATTGTACTTCTGACAATTTCTAGCTGTACAGCAGAGTTTTGATTTATGAACCTCTTGGCAAGCTCTATGCTTAAATATATTTGCATGAAATACCTTTCAGAAATATAAATGTATGTATGTATATAATTTTTTTTTTATACTTCCCAGGAGTGAAATTGTGATGCTTTAAAAATATATATATATATTTTGGTTGGAATATGATAAAGGAAGCAATGCTCTATCTAGGTGCTCAATGAAACAGAAAAATAGCACAGCTTGCTGAAATTTAATGCTCCAGTTGAAAATACTTCAAAATAGTACTGTGTTTAAAAAAGGAATCCGTCTGGCAGCGTTCTTTTTTCAGTTTTAGTTTCCTGTATTAGAAATATACCAAGTTTGCTAGTTGAGATGCAGAATTGGTAAGCTATACTGAAATCTTAAATGCTTCAGCAATTGCATTGACTAAATTGCAGGAATACCCACTCATAGCTTCTAGTTGTCATCACATGTAGTGAGTAAAGATGGATTAAATGTTAGACCTTTGTTACCTGTGAGAATACACTCATAATGCTTTCTGTTGCTGTGGAAATGGATGTGCAAGAGAGCATCAAGTTGTACAACAAACACTTCTAGTGCATAAGCCCTGCAACATGATATACAAGTTCACCCCTCAAAAACATCCTACGCCCAGCTTGAGGGTCTTTTTTTTTTTTGCTTTTGTCTAAGATACAGCCTTACTCCAAACTTACATTTCAAGTAGCATCATATACCTGGCATTTGAAAATGTGAGAGCTGGTAGTACTGCTGTTTTATGTTCACCAGCGTATCTGTTCTTGCACATGACTAATGAAGTGAGTTCTGTCAAAATAATTGAACTATTTGACTCCAGTTGTTTGGCTTTTTTACAGTGTCAAAAAGCTTTTTCTAGAGCAAATAATTTATAGAAATATTTGTTCTAAAATTATTCCCAGGTATTATAGTATGCAGACACTGTATTGACATTTTGATCCTTAAAAGATATAGAATAAGCTAAAGGTGGTGTATAAGTTGTTCTGGTTCTGAAGACTTGCAGACAGTGACACAAGGTTTTGTGTGCATTATATCAGTTTCCTTCTGGTGGGGACCCAAAGACATGGAGCTCTGGTAAGTGCCAAATGAAGGCTTTTACAGCCACTTTGCAAGGTGTATATATCCATGTCTATAGATTGTAGTCTGAAATGTGGCAATGTTTTCTAATGCTTCGTAAAGAGCTGCTTGGAAAATTTTGTAGGTATGAGAATAATCATTGACTCAAAAAGTTTACCTAATGCTTAATAGTTCAAAGTGGAGTGATCTATCTTCTTCTTAATAGATAAAACTTATTTCAAAGAATTCTAAGACTTGTGATTTTACTGTCCTGAGTAGGAAGATGCAAAGAAAGCATTGGTAGATGGAGACCTACAAAATCATGGTGACATCTGCTTCTGTAAACTGATTTGTTGGGTACTTGTCTTTTTATTGTTGTTATTGTAAACTAAGATGGGGAAAAGCACTGGGAGACTGGAAAACTGTTTCTCAGTTTTAAATGGGGTTGAACATCTATCTTCTACTCACCTTTTTTGTGTTAAAACCTCATGCTTCTTAGCTGCTGCTCTCTCCTCAAAGACCATCTGGCACTTCCCTGATGCTATTACCAGGAGGATAGACTCCTTGTTGTGTCAGATGTCATTTCATTTCACTGCTTAATTGTAACCATTTATATTCTGATCATTTTTTTTTGAAAAAAGCAATTGTAAAGCATAAAGATTCAGTTGGAGTCCTTGAAGTTAAAATAGAAAGGACAGCTGGGTCTTATTTAAGTTTGAAGTATGAAAGCCTGTGAAGCAACAGAAGCACCACCAGCAACAATAAAGCAATTCTAAAATGCACACAGCTGTCTATCAAGCAGCTTGGAATTGAGTTATTTTTAAATCTTCTCTCTCCACCATACAGAATGTTCATGAGATACTAATTTTCTTTGGTTGTTTTAGTTAAAGTAAACAAATGGTATCTTGTCTCAAACCAATTAAATTTTTTTTCTGTAGCACCTGGAGTGTTTACCTAGAACCATCTTGAGTGTTATAGAGGAGTGATTAAGAATGCTGTTGCCTGGAGTACCGTTCTATTTTGTTTGTTTATTTGATGTCTTTGCCCTCAGTGGAATTTTTAACACTGTTTTATATTCCAGTGCACAAATCTTCAAGATCTCTTGGATCTCTTTTTTCATTAAAAACTTTTTCAAATTTTTATCCACCTTCACTGGAAAAGGTCTGATTATTAGAAGAAGTGTTCTATCATATGTGTGTAAATTCTGTAACCTCCTACACAGCAATTTCATTAAGACAGCAATAATACTTGAAGATTTCACAGTTATCTGTGAAATCTCTTTTCTGATCACAGTAACAGATGCTTTGATGCCACAGGAACCAAAAATCGGTTACTTAAATTACATAATTAAATTATCATTCTGGTCTAAGAATGACTAGCAATTTAGTAAATTACTATCTCCTAAAAAACTAAAAAGTGGTAAAGCTGGAGTTCAGTCATTAGCCTGTAGTTAGCAGGTTTCTTTAATCAAAGCTTGAGTGTATGGATGCTTTCCTTCAGCTGCATGGTTGCAATCCACTGTGGGTAAGTGGCATTAAGTAAAGTCACACATCACTGTGTCCTTGTGCTCCTTGCTGTGCTGAGATATATTCCTTCAGTAGTTGTTGAGCTGTTACAAAATGGAGAGGTTTCTTGCTTATTATGAAAATTTTTTTTAGTTTAAAACTGCAAGATGGAATGACATATTTAACAAAATTTGTGACCTGTTATGTGGCCCATTTTTGGTAAGGAGAGTGGAAAGCTGATTAAACCATTAAAAGCTTCGATTTATTTTATTTATAGAAACTCTTCTAAAGAATATTTTCTGGGAAGAAGGAATGCAGTGAGGAGAAGGCATAGGAAAATGCACAGCCTAAAGCTCTGGTAGTATTTAAAATTGGTGCCTATGCTAATCTAATATGACCTCACCGCAGATCCCAAGGGAGCTTGATGCAGGATTCCAAAGAAACTTATTAACATCCATACTTTTATAATGAAAGTATGGGGTTTTTCATACTGAAGAAAAAAAATCATGTGCTTCTTATATTTGAGGAGGGGAAGGAAAATACACAATGGGTCGCTTAACATTCTGTTTAATGATTTTATAAGTTTGTATGCATTCACTGTGGTCTAAATTCAAGTTTGCCTTTGTTCATGAACCTGAGCATTAAGCTAATTTATTTTTGTGAAAATGCACAATTAGCTCTAAACATTTAATAATTTTTATTTAATAGCGTAATTATTTAGGCAATTATTGTATTTAAATTTCTTCCTCTGTTTACTATTAATTATAAATATCATATAAAGATAATTATTAGTGTTAATACTGATTTTTCTTTGAAATACTAAATGCACTCTGGTTGTGAAATAACTTGACTGCATTATTAAATAGTGCTCTGGTAGGCTAGCTTACTTCACAGAGAAATCTGGCCCAGTCTGCTTCTCTTGCATATATAAAAACTAAGGAATTAGACCCATCTACAGACAGAAATAACGCTGGTTTGCAGGCATTGAGAATGTGAGTAGACTGAACTATTGAAAACATTTAAAAGAGAATGCCAATAAGGCATGAGGCAGGCTGGAATGAGAGTAGTTTTTAACCATTTGTTGGTCAGCCAGTCAGGACTTACCAAGAAGTGATGAATTTCAACCATCCACTAGAAAAAGGTAAAAAGGTGAAGGTTAAAATCCCTGTAGTCTTAGTTTTTCTTCCTAAACCTTTGGGAACACTTTGTAGTGCAATATGAGAGTACTTTATGTTCTGCTCACTTGGAGAGCTCTTCCTCGGAGAGAATCTCAGGGAGGATATGATTACTAGGATTTGGTTTTTGATTCTTGCTTGTTCTGGAACTTTTGATTTTGATAGTTTCATCCGAATGGTGCCAATACGGCGCTACAAGGAAGTAAAAATATACAGTGTAACGGCAATGAAGTAGCATGAGATTCCTTTGAGTATTTAAATGTGCAGTTCTTGTGTGGTTTTTTTTATTTGACTTGCTTGTGTGATGCACAAGAAGTTAAAAGCACCCAACAATGTTATTATTAAATTATTTTTAATGACATTTCTTTAATAGAATCTGTATTGTATTATAATTAAGAGATTAAACTTACTTGACCTTTGAACAGAAAATAATAGTACAGTGAATTTGCTGTCTTGTTTTATCTAGATTATGTCAGCAGGCAGCAGTTTATTCAGTATCTTTGTGGCAAGATTATTTAGCTTCTTTTGTTTCTATATTTTGCATTTTGTACTTATTTAAAAATAGGAAAAATATACTTCACTATGCTGTCTAATTTGTTGACAATATTTTAAAACATTAATAGAAAAAACCTGGATTTTGTGGTCATTAGAGATCCTTAAATAGTCAGATTTGCTAATATAGTTAGACTGTCAATACCTCTAGGGTGTAAGGTATCTTATCTTGATGTATCCATGGAAACAGGAAACTGAGGCTTTTTGAGACTGAGGCCGTACTTAATGAAACTGCAGCTAACTTCTGCTTCTGTTACTTTGGACACTAGAGCCTGTCATCAAACAGCACAAAATGTAGCAGAACAGTATTGAAACTTGGGGCTAAAATTGTATGTCAGTATTCTACCTCTGGGCTGTTCTTGTCTAAGTTCAATATTCCTCAACTGTAGTAGCATCTGCTAAATGCACTTAATTGCTTATGAAAACATCATTAATTCCTAAACTTAAGATGCTGGCAAACCTGTCTTGATGAGCAGTGTACTTCTGTGGTCCATATGTACTTAATTCTTGGGAATTCTTTTGGTCTGTAGTATAAACTAACAGCAATGGTTTAATTTCTTCCTTTTGATAGTGCTTGTTGTCTGATACAACCTTTTAACCTCGAAAGATACTCATTTTCAGAGAGGTTCTGGAGGCATTTCCTAGACAATTCCTAATTCCAATCAAAGTTTCCATTTTGAGAATCAAAAGGAATGTTGGGGAATTTTTCCCTTAAAAGTGTGTGCAGTGATGCTATGTTGGCTGTCACAGTTGTGTAAGTAAATAGAGCCTTTGCTCTGAGTTGTGTGCTATGAGGTTATTCTTTGTTTTGAAACAGGAGATCCTGAGAAGGAACTTAATCCAAAGAAGAAGATTTGGGAGCAAATCCAACCTGATCTTCGTACCAATGACCAGTGTGTTGCCACATACAAAGGAGTTCCATTTGAAGTAAAAGGGAAAGGAGTCTGCAGGGCAGAGACCATGGCAAACAGCGGTATTAAATAAATGAGTGGTTATTAGAAACTTTTTCAGATGTTGAAATGAAAAGTGATGCAAGCACAATAAAAAACATGAAATGCATGGCTAAGACCCGTTTTGTTTGACTTCTTTTCCAGAATATGTTATTTCTCCAGTGTTTTGACAATGCACTCATTCGGTATGCTTATTGTCCTTGAAGTTGTGTGGTTTTAGCAGTTGTTAACCACTCAGTGCTCATGACTTAATTGCCAAGGCTTGTTTGTGGTAGGACTACATGCAGGCAAGTAAATTTTCTAGACAGCTTGAAGGTGTAAAAGTTCTATTTAGCAGGAGCTAAAGGAAGTAAGGAAAATATTTTGCCATGTTCCTTGTGTGCTAATTGCAGTACTAGCAGTTGGTTGCTGAAGACCACAATTGTCTTTATTCTTCTAGTCACTTTTTAATAGTTTTTCTCCTCTTCTTCAAAACAGCTTCCAGATCTATTATAAGCCTCTGCACCTTTTCTCTTGCCTGTGTTCTCTCTGTAGTCTGCAGTCAGTTGTAACTGGAAGATTGAACTATAGTGGTTTATGCCCTAAGATGTACAAGTGGACGTACTTTCATGTCCCTACAACTAAGCTGTTATTTCTTTAAGATCAAAGCTGTCACTTAGCTAGAATTGTTCTTTATCTAATCCACCTAGGTATATACTTCCAAATGATACGACTAAGGACTGAGATAGGACTAAGAAATAATTAATAACAAATAATTAATTTCTTCCTTTTAATTTTTCTTTCCTTTTCCTGGAGCTAATAAAAAACTAAAAAAAAACCCAAAAAACCAACCCCCAAGCAAACCCCAAAACCAACCATAACAAAAAAATCCGTTTCCAGTGCTAAAACAGGTATAAAATTAATTTATTTTTTTGTTTTGTTTTTTTGTGCTTTTATGCAATTATATGTTATACAAAAAGTGCTTTGGTTTTAACAGAAATAGCTTCTTCAATTTTTACAGTTAGAATTATTTCATAGTTACGTTGTACAAATAATCATGTTGCTAGGCTATTAGTCTCAAATTAATTATTTTAATTCCTTACTTTCAGTAATACGAAAATAAATGGTTTGGATCAATTTACAATAACCCTTTTAAGTTGCTATTTAGAGATACTTCAGGTATTTTGGCATATAATAATAAATTGTTACTGTCTAACCATTGAAACAGTAAATGGTATTTTAACTACTGAAATAAAAAAAAAAAAACAAATTTATGCCTTTCTAAGTTTTGCAGGCTTTGAACTTCATCCAGTAAGTGGAGAGAAAAGAAAATGACAATGATATAAAATTAAAAGGAGCATGCATAAAGAGGAGATGAACAGATTTCCCTTTTGAATGAGTTTTGTTTGTGCCTGTAAACTGTTAGTTTTTCATGCATCTGGGAATAAGCAATAGTAATTAGTTCTTTTAAATGTGCTGAATAGTATTAGGCACATGGAAGCCATTTTATCTGCCTTGTAAACTGTATATCCAATAATGTCTTATTAAACAAAATCCTTGTAGTTCAAGAACTCAGTTATAACTAATATTGAATCATGGTAGGGAAATGCTTTTACAATAGATAAATCTTAGCTTTTAGTACCAGAGAGCTCTTTTTATGGAAGTTCAGAGGAAAGTGAATTCAGAAGAACTTCTGAAAGCTTGAAGAATTGAGTAAAAAGGCTCCCTTACAGTCTGAACTCAGGTGCATTTTTAACTTCTTTTCTTTTCTTTTTTAAATTTTTTTTTTAAAATATTTTATTCTTCCAGATCTGTGTTCTGTGTGAACTGGAATATACAGTCTGGTGCAATGCTAAATCTCATTTATGACTACATACATATTAGGAGCATGATTTTGGAGCACTAGCTTGTCCTGATTTTGTGGTTGAAGCTAGGATTCTGGATGCAGTAGTGTGAGGTACTCTATGAAAAGCAAGTAGTTCAGTAATCTAAAGAGATATTTCTAATTGTGTGTTTGAAGGTATTTAGTGTAGATGTGGAGTTTTCCAATTGATGGCTTTTACTCTTTTATTTCTGTTAGATGTTACCTACTGTAGAAAATAGACACATGAGCACCTGACAGCTAATTTTATTCCTTGCTGTGTTTAAGTAGTACTTGATAACTATTTTTTCGTATAAAATTCAAGAGCTTTGTTAAGACTATGTTTCTTTCCTCTTTAATTATGCCGTTGTGGTTGTCTAGGAAAACGTATTTGTGCTGTACTGAGCTCAAAAGTGACAACAGGGTACTTGAGGCACTGCGCAAGTATGTTTCCTCACTGTAACCAGCCTCTTCTGCCTTGTCTGCATGAGTAAGTAGAACTGCAGTGAAATCCTTCCATGTGGGACCCAGAAGTTCCTGTAATGAAAAGCAAATCTTAAATAGTTGTCTTATGTTTCTTTTCCCCACTCCCATTTCATATACTTAGTACATTAACAGACCAGTTACATGTATTTTTTTTTTTCCTGGCAGTAATCCAGTTCATGCTATCCAAGTTGCTGAAATTTCTGGGTCTTTTTTCACCTTTCCAAGACACTGACATCCACTTTCAGTGGAAATATGTGGTCGTGCAGTACTAGTAGTTCTCTGTTCCCTGACTACAGATGTTAACAGAATGTCTCCAGTTTAAAAGTGTTCATGTAAATAAGGAAAAATGGTTGGTTAGCCATGCCACACAATATTTTGAAATCAGTAATTAACACATATCCATATTGCTACACTGTTTACAGCTCTATGAAAATTTTTTTTGAAAAATACCGAATCACCTTTTGTTGAAAAAATAAATGATGAATTTCTATGTAACATCAGCTTCAGTTCCAGCTGTGATCCATAAAACTGAACTATTCTCTGCAATTCAGGAAAAACACAAATCAAGTGCATCACCCTAAATAATGGGCCAGAGAATTTGTCTTCAACCTCTGTGATTTATCTGATGGAGGAGAATGGAGAGAACAAACTGCTTTTCTTGCAGTAAGTACAGAAAATTTTAATAGGAATAAGAGAAGTTGGGCTTTAATTAACAGGTGTAAATGAAATTACAACTTCAGTGCAATCCTGCTAATGCTTGTGTGTGACAAGAAGCCTGCCTTGGTGATGAAGGACAGTCTGCAGTGATCTTGACTCTGTGACCTAAATGCTAAGATATATAAAACTACTTTAAAGGATGTCTGTCTATTGCCAAGATAAGTGGGATGTTAAAAAGACCTGGTGTCTCTTAAGAACTGATTAATCTATTTTAGACAGTAGGGATGGAAAATACTAAATGCATACAAAATTTGGTCTTAAGCTGCGGAAGGAATTCTTGCGTTATCGGTTTCAGAAAAAGAGGATAGAGCTTTGATTTGCTGAGGACTCAGAATCAATTACAATGTTTGTTCTGAAATTAATATCTGCCGCTCTCAATTCATTTGGCTTTTGTTGGAAAAAAAATATTTCATTTTTGCAATCACCTCTTCTGTAGCTATTGTCATCTGAAGATGAAAGAGTTGCCATTAGGGCAGCGACTTCTATTTATTTTTTGGTCACCTGGATGAGCTGAACTGTGTCATCACTCTCATCTGGGCACAGAGGCAGGTCAGCCCTCAGGACCAAGAGAGCCAAGTGTAGGCCTTCCTCCCCGAAGTGGTGAGCCAGGGCTGCTCTCACCATGTCTCTCACTTGCTCTTTGCTCAGAGCAGTGTGAGGGTAGCTTGGAGTGTCCAGTACTCGAACACAGAGAGCTGACTCGCAGCCTTTTCTCCGTATGAGCCCCGAAATGCGGCCACTGCGTCCAAGGCTACAGCACGTAGTCACAGAGCTGGGGCAGAGATGGCTCTCAAAGTCTGAGCTGCCCAGCAGCCTGTTCCCAGCAGCACTTTTGCCAGTCTGAGTTTTTCCAAGGACAACAAGGTTGATGGTCATCTCACTGCTGTCTGCCATTGTCTGTGCTTTTAACCACAAACCTGTCAACAAGTACAAATAACATAAGGTATTTCAGATGCCTTAGGGGGAAAAAAAAAAATAAGGCAAGAATTTCCAATATTCAGTATCTTTTGAGTGTTTTTCTCTGCCTGAAATGTGAAAGGAGTTCTAGGAAGAAGCAAAGTAGAGCTAAAGAGAGGCAACAGAGAAAGGAGGAGTTGGGAAACAACTGTGGAAAACACCGTTGCTGTTGTGGGAGGGTAGTAGGTAAGGAAAAGGAGGCAAACTAGGGAAGGAAGAAGAGATTGGTGACAAGCAGGTGCTGCTGTTATTAAGCGACAATGTTTCAGGATGTAAATATTTACTTGTTTCAGGAAAAAGAAATGAATAATCAAGGAGAAGTATATTTTAAGGGACCACTTTTTCACGGAAGAGATTAGCTTAGAAAATATTTTCATCAACTACCACGGACGTTGAAATAGACAGTAGTCTGAAAGGGCTTTCTGATGCAGATAAATCTAAGTATGTCAATAAAAAAAAAAGGAGAAGAGCTGAAATTGCCAATCTCATGAAAATGAGATTTTGGGAATGTATACAAAACCAGCTTGTTAGCCCAGTTAGTGGAAAAGAAAAGCATAGACTAGTGGATAGAGTGGGAAGTTGGCTTGGTATCATTTCCAGTTACTCTAATTGTTCATAAATAAAACTTCCCATTCTCTTGTACTTTCCTCTCATCCAGTATCTGAAGGGGTTTTAGTGCATGTTAAACATCTAACAGGAAGACTGGTTATTTGAATAAATTGAGGTGTGTTTCAGAAAGTAAAACCATAGTGGCAAATAGTGGATTTTAAGTTTGTGACATGTGAACTTCAGAAATATTTTTTTTTTTCTTTTGTTAAGATACTGTGTTTAGGTACTTATAGAGAGATCATGGATAATTTTAGGCTGGGGTTTCCTGTGATTAATTTATTTAGATTCTTGCTGTGCAATTTAAGCTTTCTCTATCATCTTAATTCCATGCCTAAATCAAACTTTTGAAATAACTTCAATTTACCACCAAAGATGCAAGAGCTAGTAATGCACTAATTTTGTTACAGGCAGCATTTAATATGTACATGATAATCTTCCTCACTGAATTCACAGTGAGGTTTTTGTGGATTTTTCAATTATCAGTTTCCTTTTAAAAAAACCATCTTATGAAGTGTTTGTCTTCGGTTATTCATCAGTCTCGATATACATTGTATACTTTGTAGCATAATAATAGGAAGTAGTGAACATGGATTTGTCCATTCCTTTTTTAAATAGCAATCAAAGATTTGGGTTTTTTTTTCCCTGTAAGCAGAACACACTTAAATACTTATATTAATTTCATATTGTGTCACTTACCTTATTTTCCTTTAAATTCTTCTTTCATTCAGGCTTAATTCATAAACCACATGTGCAGTGTAAAAAGAGGCTAATAAGTGAACTTTGAAACTAACAGCAGCACCGTACCACACTGCGACTGTTACGTACACATTAATCTGGTTAATCTATTACTGATAGATCCTCGTTCAATTGGATGCATTTGGTCAGTAATTGGCACTGTTGAACTTTTGTAACTTAGCTGCAAATACTGTTTTTGAAGTCATCTAAGTGATTGTATGTTGTTGATATTTTTAAAAGTCGCTTGAATTCTACCAGCAGTTAAATGTGGAAGTGATAATGGTGGTAGTGGGACACCTTTGTATTGCATGTTCTTGCATGAGTCTTCATATATGCATGTGAAGAGCAAATGCACTCTCTCTTACTGTTGCAACAAATTATTAATTGCAATATTTTCGTAGCACAGTGTGAGTCATTTGCAAATATAAAGATGTTTACTTAACAAAGATGGATTAAAATAATAACAAAAATAATAAAATACAGAAATTATTTGTGAACCAGGAAGAAAACTGAAGGCTTGCGGAACTGCCAGTCATGTGCATTAGCTGTTGGCTGTTAGCCTAATACATTTCTCTTGCATCATTATTTGGCGTGCTATAGTAGCATTAAAACGAGAGATTAAAAAAAGATTGCCCAGAAAGGACCTATCACTTGTTTTTTAGACAATTTTCCACAAGTGAGAAAGTAACTGGTCAGATAATAAATGCAAGTTTCTGCTTTAATGACTAGATTCTAATTATAGAATGGAAGAGTGGGTTAGCCCATCCTGTCTGTTCACAAGGATCAGCCATCTCTCCAACTGTAAATCCCAGGGGGTGCAGGCACAAGTTTACTCCAAGGCTATTAAGATATGTGTCAGTAAGAGCACAAATCTGGTATGTAAGCTGTCTGTGGTGGCAGGAAAAAAGGAATGTGCTTTCCAGAGCCCAGTCCTGCTGGGGACCTTGTCATCTGAGGTGTAGCTTTGTGTGGGAGCCTGTAAGTGTTGGTTTACCACAGTACCAGGGCTGCTCCTGCCACAACAGTGAAGGGGGACTGCCGTTCTAGAAGCTCGTTGTCTCCTGCTATGGAGCCACAAGCACCAGTGCTCTGGCAGAAGGTAGGAGGTCCTTGTGTAAATTCTTGTAGTTCATCATGAATGAGTTCACCATTTGTCTTAATTGGCTGAAGGTGGCTGTGTAAAATATGTTGTTACTGAATGTTTTTAAGAGCACGAACTAAGTGCTCTTGAGCCTGCCTATTCTCGTGAGAAGCCAGACATTAAATCTTTCCCTGTACTGTGTGTGTACCTGAGGCAACTTCTGGTAGTTTCCACTGCCTTAGAGCTCTGTGCTGTGTGCAGCCTTTATGTCTCAAGGCCCATTTACATATAAAGTGTATGGCAAGGTCCTTCATGTGCTAGTGAATACAAACTCAAGACTGGATGAGGGGTCACTCAATTGCAAAGCAAAAGAGTAGGTCAGTCGCATAAAATTATGGATATTGTAAAATAAAACCCACATGGTTTCTTTAATTTGCCTAGAAATCTTTGGTTAAATCGCCAGTCTAGCTCTGTGTTTCTCATTGGGCTGTTCCTTTGCACAGTAATGTCCCTCATGACATCTGAGGTCATATATGGCCTAGCAGTCATATCCAACTAGATAATTTAGGCTGGCATAGACAAGGATTTAGGCTACAAAGAAAGCTAGAATACCAGAAGCAGGGGAATGTTGTATGCAAAATACAGCTTGCCCACCTGGATGCTGAACAGGGCTTTTACAATGGCAAGATGGCTGTAAAATTAAGAGTAGTGTAAATGAGGCACTACCTAAATGAGCTCTAAAACTTGGCTAAGCAAACTTAAAAAAAAACAAAACAAAGAAAACATTTCTTTCCAGTATTATTATGAATGTAATACAATCCAAGTTGGAACACATCTGGAAGGTCTTACAACAGCCCAGGCAGAAGATTTTAAAAAGTTGTCTTCCTGGGAGGATATGATAGGGGAAAAAATCAAACTGATTTATATGACACTTGCATGAGCTCCTCAAACATGGAAAAAGTCCTCCCCAAGGTGGCAGTATCAGCCTGCTCCTCAGGTACTGTAAAACTCAGCTGGGGTCCCCTTGCTCTGCAGTCCTATGCTGCAATAAAATACCAGATCAGAAATGAGCTACAGCATTAGAAAACACAGGATAATTACAAGACTCTTCAAGCATCTCCTGAGATAAGAAATGTAAAAAGCATTTGTCTCTCTTCTGTCACAAGAAGCATTTTTACTTTACATATAAAATACAGACAGTGTAGCAGCTTAATTAATGGACTTGAACATCAGCAATGGAAAGGCAGCAGTTAAGAAACTGAAGTGTTATTCACTGTTCCTTACATGACTCTTGAAAATCAAGGTCTTGTGTTTTCACTGACTTTTAAGTTGAGTCAGTGAAAATTATTGAGGCTTTAGATAGAAGACCTTAAAGTCTACTGTCAGAACATCATCTTGTACGGAGTACAATAAAATTGTCTAGGATGCTTTTTAGCACTGCTTGCTTCCAGTGGATAAATTATTTTTTGTTCACTTTATTTTTATATTTCTTTTTTTTTGAAATGACCATGAGAAAATCAAAACTGGGCCTATTACAGTTTGGCAGGCAGGAAGGGTTCTTGTAACTGATAAAGGAAACCTTGTACTGCTCCCATGGAAATACCAAGCAAGTCTAGTGAGGAATTTTCAGGAATCTAAGGAAGTAAAATCCCTAGTCGAATTTAACCTAAGGATCATTTGTGTATCTAGCATCTTTATTTGTCTTTGAAAAAAACAAGGCTAAAGTAATTTGCAAGTAACCGTTAGTTTTGTATCTCTCTACAGAGTTAACTCGAGTTGCAATGCATTTTAGTCACGTTACTGTGCCAGCTGCTGTTCAGAAGTATTGTAGCCCCTATGATCACCCAGTTGGTTTGCACACACCCTAAACAAGCTCTCCGTGATGCTTGTTAGGGTATACCAAGCCGGCTAGATCTTGTAAAACTGAACTAGCAGTTTCTCTTTAGGCACATGGTATCTCTTACCATGTGTCATCTTTCAGTTCCCACGCCTTCCCATCCCTTACAGCTTCTTTCCTGATGTGGGCTCTCATTTTAGCCCAAGATGATGCCATAATAAGTAATTTAAGATGTGCTTTGATGAATTTCTGTTACTTAGAGAAAACCCAGTGAGGCCATTTTATGGATTGCCACACACAAAGACAAGCTCTTAGCCTGCCCAAACAACATGAGAAATCCAGGAAGGTATGCAGTTCGTGTAGTCAGTGTGGCTTCAGTTCTGTTAGATGTGTAATTTCTAAGAAACAGCAGGCACGTCACTGCTGAGAGAGAAATAGGACATATT
This sequence comes from Oreocharis arfaki, assembly GCA_013398015.1. Classification (NCBI taxonomy): domain Eukaryota; kingdom Metazoa; phylum Chordata; class Aves; order Passeriformes; family Paramythiidae; genus Oreocharis; species Oreocharis arfaki. The sequence goes on along the minus strand of VZRR01004411.1, from coordinate 203,676 downwards.
TAGTGATGTTCTTCTCCTTTTGGACTGCATTCACACAAAAATCTTCTGATTCCAAAGGAAGACACATATAAAGTACACTAAAGTTTCCTTAAAACAGATGATTATTTTTTTCCCTTTCTCAATGAAGTCCTTAGTATCCTTAGTATTTTTAAACATAATTATAACATAACATAATTATCAGCAGTGTACAAGATCATGTTTCTTTTTGCAGTGTATGTGGCTATGTAGGTTGTGTGCTATTCCATTGGCACTGCTAGGGGGAAAGGAGGTGGGGTGTAGCTGCAGACTAATGTTGCAATTGCACCAGCTTTTGGGCAATGTCTGTTTGTACAACTGTGGAAGCAACTCTTCAAGTTCCCACTGTACTTCTCATAGTGGATTATGGGTTCAGGACAAATACTTCTGTCAGAAAGGCAGATCAAGGACTTGCTTTGTGTTTGAAAGAAAACCAAACAGAACGATCAGAACAGTGAGAACATCAGCTGGACATCTTTTCCCCCTCTCTATCCTCCAAAGGATAGAGATCCACAAGATATCTTTGTCCTTCCTTTGCAAATAATAGGCAACTTCAGATTCAAAAGCAGTATGTTTGACATGCTCGTCTGGTAAGTGTGCTGTGGAAGAAGTGCAGGAATTCCTTCCATTGGCAGGAATGATAATCCTCTAAGCACTCTGTTTTTCCATGTACTTCGAACAGCACTGTAACAAGCCACAGGAACAGTCTCTTCTTGTTAGTATGGTTTGGTGTGACACAGCTTTCCAAAATGTGGGGAAATGCAATGTAAAGTTGGGCATGTCACTTACTGCTGCGGGCTGCCAGTTTCTTGATTCCCTTACTAATCCCCACCTTCTCCATCATTTAAATGATGATTTTCCCCAAGGCACCATATCAATTTGTTTTTTAATATGCAAGGAATGTTTTCAGTATACCGTATTGTGCTATGCTATCTCTTGATCAGATTACTTAGAGATATTTCAACTACATTGTTTTCACCTGTGTTGCCATGATATGCTTTCCACACTATAAAGGTTGGACCCAAGTCACTAGTGCACAGGTCTGTCTATAGCATTGTGCCGCAAGGCTGGCGTGTTTGTGTCTGTTCGCGGCTTCATGTGAAAAATAGAAAACAGCCCAAGAAATTAAGGTGATATTACATGGAGGACTATGCATATATAAATAATTAAAAACAATAGCAATAAAATTGCCACCAACAAAAAACCCGAATTCATAAACTGTTGATTTCAAAGGCGCATATTTGGGAAAGAAACAATAATCATAAAGAATGAAAATACAGACTTAAGGAAGAATCCTTTTTCCATTATATATGCTTGGATGAATTCTGTGACTTGCCTCATACGTCTCCTGTTGTGACAGCCTGAGTCAGGACGCCATACTCATTCACTTTCTTGTGCTTAACCTTTAAAATGTGTCCATATGTAAAAACATTTTGCCCCTGAGACAAAAGTCCTGTGAATGGTGAACATATTTGGAAGCTCAGGAAACCCAAATCTGGCTGCTATTTCTATAACACTCATTCCTTAATTCTGAGAAGCTGCACAGTTTCTCAGTTTCCTCATCTAAATAATACAGGGAGTATCCACTTCTTTTGAAGATTCGTAGTGGGAGTGATTTAGCTGAAGGGAACAGATTTCTGCACAGCAATAACAGCATTGCTTGCATTAAAAAAAAAAAAAAGTGTTTTTATCATATTGTACACTGCTCTGTAGGGACCCATATGACTGAAGGCATTCTTTCCAAAAATATTCCCATGATGCCTGGAAAGGCCATAATCATTGTAACACTAGTATGCACAGAAGTTGCACTGATGCACAGACTTGAACTGGTCACACTGTTACTCTTAAGCACTCTAATCCTTAAGAGATATTTCATAGAGTGCCGGTAACACAGATAAAGTTTCAACTCTAGGATGTGTAAAAATGACATATGTCTACTCAGTAACATGGGTATCTGTGTGTTTTCAGGACAGATTTATTACTTGGTTCCTTTATTTTCTTGTTTTCCACGTTTTCTAGGATGTTTGTATTTCTATAGATACAACATGTGTTGAAGACTTCTCTTAAAATACACAGTAACTAGCAACTCGATATTTTTATATGTTATTCTGATTCCGAATCTCTCCTGTCTTGTCTTTGTATACATACCCTTTAGAGGCAATGTGTTGAATTGCAAAGAGCATTTCTTAGAAATACAAGTTTGAGAAAGTGGACTATTAGTTAGAAATACTACACTTCTTGGCTTTTATAATCATGATAGCTTATGGACATCAAACCTGCACAGATGCTTTTTGTATTTTAAAACATTTCAAACAAGCTGAATCCGAGGTCAACTTTCAATATATTTCATGATGTTAAGCCACTGAACATGTAATGTCAGAATTATCCTGTAAAAGTTGTCTTAAAAGACCATGTGGCTTGCTTTGGCAACAGAATTGTTTGGAAAAGTTGGGGGGTTTTTTCCAAAAGAAAGAAATTGTTTGGAATTGCTGTAGATAGTTGATTATAATTCTGATCAGGACGGGGCAAAAAGTATGTAGTTACAGAGCTGGTATATGGTTTGGGACTGGGAGGCCCACACTCAGTAATTAACTTCAGTGCTTGTAACTTTCTAATTTTAACTGTCACAAAATACTGTGAAGTTGGAGCTTTTCAAATTGATGCCTTTTCTGCATGAGGGGACAAAAGGGACAAAAATCCCTAACTGCCTTTCGGAGTGGAAAGGATATAAGAAATCAGAATGCTTCCTCTCTTCAATACAGTGTGTTGTAGCATCTGTAATGTGCTGCATTCAGGAATGTGTTACCTCTATAAAGTGTGGAATGTGTCTAGGGTCTTTCAAGCCTTGAAGTGTGAAAGACCATTACCTTATTCAGTGGCTGGAATTTTGCTGCTGATGCAAAATACAGAGCTGCATCACCACTCACTCTCCTGAATTTAAGGTTTTGTAGTTACAGAGAAATAAAATGAGTCTGTGCAGATGCTGCAGACCTGAAGCCAACTTACAGAGAGCACTGACATAATTAGGAGCAATGGAAGTCACACTTGAGCTTCAGATAGAGCAGAGGGCCAAGAAATTGAAGGATGGTTGGACTTTTCCCTGAGTTCCTCCATGGTTTTATATGACTGCTTGGCAGAATTCATCATCTGCACAGAGTGGAAGCCTTCTGCTGAGCATCCTCAGAAAAAATAGCCCAGGTCCATCACTCCTGTGGCACACAGAAAATGTGAACCCAGATACTCTTGATGTCATACACCTTTGGTTAAGTCACCAAAAATTAGACTGGAAATTGTAAGGTTAATAATGACACACAAAGAAACAAGTAGGGACTAGAAAAATATTTTCAGAAGTCAATTTACATTGTTTGTTTTGTTTTGGGGTTTTTATTTGTTTGTTTTTCTTGAAGTCTACAAACCAGTTTGCCACTACAAATTCGATGTATTTCAATTCCTCAAAGTCTGGCTGTGGCCACCTCCTCCTTTAACCTACTTCCCTCCACATCTCGACTTTGCTTTTTTCCTTCTTGATGTGACAGTCTTTCCTGTCAGAAAGAGCTGGGTGCAACTTTTGTACATTTGATTCCTTAGCTGACAGCAGCCTCTCCGCCTTAAAAGAGTTCTTGGGTTGTTTTTTCTCTTTTCTTCCCCCACTGTCAAACATCTGGCATCCTGGAAAAAGTTTTCTTGATGGTGCTTCCAGTCCTGATGCAAACCTGTACAGAGTGGGATAAAGGGTCAGAAGGGAAGACTGATGATTACATGGCCTCACTAACCAAATATCAGGTTCATAGATAAAGTAAGTGAAAGTATTGTCTCCCCTTCCTGTTTTCAGCTGTGGTTTTTATCTGAATAATGAAGCCTCTGACGCATTTTACAATAAAACTGCACAGAACCATGAGACAAGTTTAAAACGTGGCATCACGCTGTGAATAACTTCTGTGGCAGAGATGAGAATATTCCATCTGTAGCGCCATACAAAAGCTGCACTGCTGGTGGAAATCCAGTTAAAAATTACTGTCATGCAATGTTCCAGAGGCCTTTTCTCAGAACAAAGGTGTACAGAGGACAGCTGTATAGCAGAGACCGAAGTGTCACTCCCAGTAAGTTCTGTCTCCCAGTTAAGTGAAACAGCAAGAATAATTCAGGGCTGCAAGTAAAGTTTAGTTTTGAATTGGAAAAATAATATCATGTAATGAGTTTATGTTCTTACATTATCTCCCCTGTAGCTCAAACAGTGCTTGTTCACTGTCAGCAGCTAAGATTTTACATAACTTCTCTTTGGAGTCAGCATAAAATCATCAGTGGGCTGTGAAGAAAAGACGAGTAATAATTTTTTATACCCACATTTATTTCTTCAGAAATGGCATTTGTCTCAAATGAGAGAAAGGCTTCATTTAAAAAAAAAACAAAACATGGAAACTGTAATGCGGGAACAAAAACTTTCAGCTGTCAGCATTTCCGTAACCTCACAAGACCCAATTTTCATGTCTTAATTTATAATCTTGGTGTAAAGAGAAAACATGGTTTTGTTTTTCTTCTTTTAGATTGGAATACTGAATGATTATATTTATAAATGTACTGCATTTGTATAGAAGATATGTTGGTTTCAGCATCTGTCAGCTGCATCTAAAATTGCTTTCTGTGATCATCTTTTGGCTGTTATTTTCTGGAGAGTTTGGGACTTCAGACTCAAATCCAGCCTGATTTAAGAAAGTACTGTCTCTCTTTAACATGTATGCAACTAGAATTCAGTGGCTAAATTATCCATTTTCTTAGAAAAGATAAACTAGTGACAAAATACAACAGTTAGTTGAGTTTTGGTGCTTCCTGAGGGGGCTCTGAAGGCCTCCAGTGGAGCCCTATGAAATGTATCTTAAACATGTTGCTACAGAGGGACAGCCTTAAACAGATGGAAAAGGAGAAATCTTTTAATTAGAAGTCTGTGTGTAGTGATTTGGCACATCTTTGATACCATTGCTTAAGCTGTTTGTGTATAAAATAACTTGTCTGCTGGTAGACATGAGAAATTTCACTGGAACCTGGGAAGTGAGAAAAAGATTTCAGTCATTCTGTAAGAGCTCCAAGGACAATATTTTTGCTGTATTGATTCATTGGACACGTAACTTCATTGTGGGAATAAATAAAGTAGACACTTCCTCAAAAATTTTTGAAAGAGCTTCTTAGAGCTGACATTCTTTAACTACAGTTAGCGCCGGAGTTCCCCAGGCAGCACATGGAGCTGTCAGGCTTTGCAAAGGACTATGTCAGGAAAGGCGGACGCGTACGAGAGCATGCAGAGAAAGCTGGAGAAATCATAAAATGGAAGGAACTTGCCAAAAAGGAGTCAGCTTTAGTAGGTGGGAGATTCAGTGACTGTATGAAACATGCACTATATCATACTGGCTAGTGCTGCAGTGTTCAATATTAGTCCTTGAAATGTGGCGTGCTGTCTCGCTCCCCATGATATTCGCTGTTGTGGAAGACGCAGCTTGTGGAGCCTGGCAGAGGAAAAGAGAAGAGGAGTTACCCAGATGACTACACACTGTTTAGAATTTCTGCATTTGGGGGATATTATAGAATTGCTAACAAATTAGTCTATTTTAATTGTAGTGGCATGTATGCATTTCCTGTCACAACATATCCATGACTATTCTTAGCACACCAAAAGAGTTGCAGATCATTTTTTTTGCCCTTGAATACAAACAGCATGAAAAAAAATTATTTTCTAGACATCAAAGAGAATGAAGTCAAAATGAGCAAACACAGAAAATTGAACAGAAACCTAAATATTGGCCCGTTCTATGCCATTTAATGATATCAAGAACCAGCTATTAGAGAAAACAAAAAGGGAAAAAACAAAGGGAAGAGAAGATTTCCCCAGAGTTTGTATTTAATCGTGGATGAAAGTAAATTGTAATTTGGACTGTAACGTGGTGAAAATAGCCTATTTGGACCTGAGTACAATGATGATGATATGGTAATTCAGACTGTCGTTTCAATAAGACATATTGGGTACTTAAGTCTGCACTTGCACATGAATGACTTTTATTTATCGTGTTTCACCGTTCAGATTTCTTGGATCTGACCATATCTAACCTTACTGAAATACAGATTTAGACATAGGAGTCACTTAACTGCAACTATGTCATCAATGTAACACAGGAAACCAACAGTTTAGAGTCAGAAGTTAAATATATCAGAGGAAACTGGAGGATTGTACAGGCAGGGGGTAATTTCTTATGTGGAGTATTGCCAAGGAATACCAGATACCTGATAGCAAAAATGTCATGTGAGCATACTTCTGTTATTTCTTCTTCCCTGGTACTGGGTTTACGCAGCATAAAACAAAAAATGAAACAAACAAAAAGGGTGGCTGCCCAAACTGAAAGGGGAGAGTTCAGACATGTGGCGCATAGAGTGCAGGACAAAGTGTTCCACTGGTGAGGGAAAAGGCACCGAAAGGTAGGGCAGAAGGAAAGTCATGAACATTGGTTGGTTTATTGGTTGGAAGAGTCTAACCTTAGTCTAAAGAATACGTACATGCAAGGGAATGGACTTGGTAAAGCAGAAAGTAAGGTTGTACAGCTTTGCTTAGTGTAAGTTAAAATAACCACACCTTTTTTGGAAGCCTTAGAAAACCTGTGTGTCTGTTTGCATCTCATATCTGAAATGTAAATTTGGATTAACTGCAATATTAGGAAAAGGTATTGTACAGATTCTGGTGGGCTCTCTGAAAATTTGTATTGGTCCTTGGGCAAAAAGCAGATGAAATTCCTTAGGCTTAGGATAGGAGAGTCACTGGGATGCTCTAAGCAGTCTGCTTCTTCATTGTCTTTTGCACTAAATATCATCTCTAATTTTCAGAAGTGCTGAGCCTCCAAGAATTCTCATTTGGGTCTGTAAGCAGAGAGAAAAGTAGTGGTTTTCAATTAGAATTTTGAATTTTAATGCTTAAACATGGATTTAACACACAAATGGTTTTGTCTCTTTCTTATAAAAAAGTAAAAAAAGAAAAATAAAAGAAACTCCTGTGTCTCCATTCTAAACTGGTCCCAGGTATCTGTACAAGGGAGGTCTCTTGGAACCTGGGTGCAACTCCAGCAAATCCTGGAGCATTCCCCTTGGAAGACTTTTCAGAAGTGTATTTCAAAGGCAAGACTTGCTTTGAGTAAAAGGCCATATGTTTAGAGGAGCTTTGGTCCAGCTTCCACTGGCTTCGATGACAATTTTAGTGCTGAATTTGTCAGCTTCTCCTTTAAACCACACAGTTTTTCCCCTTTTCTTGTGCATACAGGGTTTTCTTTTCTTTGACAAGGCCCCAAATATAAAAAGCATCCAAACTGTGCCTTTGTCCATCTCATTCCTGTGTTTTTCAAGGTCTCTTGAGTGCGTTTTGAACCTTGTAGACTCTAGCCAACAGGTTTTCACATTCAGTGACTGAAAAGAGTGTAAGCAGGGTTACAAGCATAAAATTTCGACTGTGACAGTAGCTGAAGAATACTGAACAGGCTGTAATGCATGAAGATATCGAACAAAAGAAGGATGGAGGAGTGGGTAGGCACTGTTAAGGTTGTTGATGGAAAAAAACAAGTGCCTTGCTCTTGCACTGAGCCAGTAGAGCATGGCAATGGTAAAACGTCCTTAAAATTAGTCTGGTTTCCATGCACTACAGTAACTTAGGGCTCTTTCAGATATGGCAGATCCAATTCCTTCCTGCCATACCCCGGAATAACTTGGTTGGGTTCATTTGCTTTAACTATTGCAGTGCTCTCTTGGTTGGGTGTGCTTATAAATCATTTGAGTAGTGCTGGTTAAAACCAAAATAACATTGATGTAAGTGAGACCTTTCACTTCAGATTGAGATGGCAAAATATGTTCAGCCTCTTGAGAGGAAATGACAAAGAGCTATGGTGTACTGAAGGAAAGCTGAGCATTGTAACTCTTGGGATCACACTGAGAAACTCTTTGTAAGACCATGGCCTCTCACTTCATATTTTCAAGTGTCCAAACTGACTTTAATTCTGTTCAAAAGGAGGACAGTCAAAATTTTATTTTTCCTGCGAGTTTGTGTTCTCATTTCTCTCACTTTCACAAAGAATGTTACCTCAGAAACCTTAAATGGGAAACATGTGCTTCAAGGCTAATGGTATGGCTTCTTTGTAAGGTCAGCTCCAAAGTCTCAACATAAAGGCTTTGTTAATCTAAAGTGAAATAAAAGCAGCTGTCATAAAGCATGTGATATATAAACTCTCATTTAAAGTTGTGTTATATTCCTCTTATTATTTTTAATAGTCTGAATTGAGAGAGAGAAAAATATTTATTGAAAGGATAAAAAGCAGCACTCTTCTAAACTTCTCAAGAAAGGGGAGACAAATATTTTGTCATTGATAAAAAGACACTATCTTTAAGTGCCTTTTTTTCCCCCTTGCTTCTCATTTCTCATAGGTCATATATTCTGCCTACAAAGGACAAAGGAGTGTTAGTATTTTGTAACTGAGAATAGCAGACAGAAAGATAAATTTTACAGCTTTTTCAAACCAAAAAAAGAACAGTTTTTCTTTTAAGTTCTTATTTCATGCCTCACTCAAGGATTTAATTTTGGTTGGTGGTCCCAAGGAAAGGATTTCTCCCATGCTCCTGCTTCGCCTATCTGAAAGTTGCAGTCAAAATTGACCAAAGCAAGCTTTCCTGTTCATGGCACAAGACCTCTGTTTGTTGACGAATACTGTTTTTTCTCTCAATGAAAATATAAACTGCTTCTGTCTTCTGCTGACCCCTCCAATCCCTATCTCATATCTCATTAAGATTAATGCAATTTATGAGGTTGAGTTACTCCTTGCTTTTTTTGGAATAACTTTAGGTGTTGTACATTGAGGCCCGAAGAAAATGGTTCACATCACAGAAGCTTCATGTTGGATAGGCCCTGGGGGAAACCTCTGGCCCTGCTGGGTTTCTTGACAAAGAGTTCCAGCTATGAAATCCATGGATTCTCACCTGCCAGGACACATGCACATCAGTTGCTAGATGCGAAGAGTTATCCTGATGATGTTCATTTTGTGATAGCATCTATGCAGCTTTTAAGATGTATATAGTGGGTTTGGTTATATGTATGCGTCAAGAAGAATTTCTGCCATTGTGAAAACCATGAATCACTCTGTGTGTCTGATTCTTCTCTCTAAAGATTCTTTTGCGAGGACAGGTATTAAAAATCAGGACCCATAGACAACTTGGAGGCCAAACTATTTCATTAAGAAACTTAAAAAGGTTCTTGACAAACATAACCTGTGAAACTGAAAACTAAATCTGTCTGCAAGTGTTGAGTATGAACTTTTTCCAAGACTCCAAAGACAATTTCACTATATCAAATCACATTCGGAAAAAGCATACAGATATGTGAGTGGCTTATAAGATGTTGGTGGAAATGTGCCTTTTCATGTATCTCAGTGAGAAAATAATTAACTGATGAAAACTTATACTGTATTTTCTTCACTGCCTTACTGGTTCTCATGGAAGCTATTATCTTGGAAATCAGAAAGTTTGGAACATCTGTAGAGAAGTTTTGGGTTTTTAAAAAGGCATATGTACCTTTTCCATGTGTATCAATGTTTATTTTTCTCATCTTGGTTATTTTCTTCCTGTGTACAACAGATAATTTAGTTTTTGGTACAGCTATATATTCTTCGATAGCTTAGTCAGCCATAAAATCTTAGGAAAATTCTGGTAGTCTATAGAGAGAAATAAGAATAAAACATATCAGCAGAAAAACAAACAACAGTTCTACACTTCGTAGGCAGTACACTGCTTCCCCTCTCAGTTTCAGCTGTCTTTTCATTTTTCTAACTTCAAAATTAATTTCTGGGTTTATCTTATTTAACATTGTTTAATGTATTTCATATTTTTGCTCCCCACCCGCAGCAAATCTTTCTGCATTCGTTGTAGGTATTTTTATCTAACTGTAGTTTTATGACAGGATAAAAAGCCATTCTTTTCAGTGTACAATTATAGTTATTTTTTATACAGCCTATATCCATTTCATAACATACATCTTGAGATACTTTTTTTTGTGAACTTTAACTGGAATATCCTCAAATCTCTTTTATAACTCTTTCGGACATCTTTCTTTTGTTTTTATTCTTTATTTTCTTTTTCTGGAAAATCACAGTTTCTCTTCTTACAGCTCTTCAAGAAGTCAGAAACCTTATTAAAAACTGTCAAAATTAAGAAAGCATGTTCTATGAAACCCGAATATCTGTGTAAGTGTTTTTATTGTCCATTCTTCCTTTTACACAAGATCAAAGCATCAAGGGACAAGAAAATAGGGTGAGAAAAGTCAATTCAAGCTTTTAGAATTTAATGCTCATGCCAAATATTTATCCAGTGATTCATCAAAAATGTTGCAAAATGTAGTACTGGATTTTTAATGATCACAGGTTTCACTGCCAGTTCTTCTAAGACATCCTGTTTTTGTGCAGTGCTTTAAACAAAAGAAAAAGTCAATACATTAGCTTGAACCATAATTCAGGGGCAACTGGAAGCCACTAATGGGATGGACATAGCTCACCATGAAGTGGTTTTTAAAGGAATGTAAATACTTTATTTGGTGGTACTAGAAAACTCACATTTAATTTGATTGTAGAGAAATGTCCTGCAACTGAACAAGTTCCTGTTTCTGCTAAAGACGTTCCTCAAGAGTGAGATGAATCCTAAAAAGAAGTGGCACAGGCATGGCAAGAGTAATTTCTCCCATTTCAGTTCAGCGGAAATAAAAGGTGAAATTTCAGAACTACAAGCCACGGGATAGTGAGGAACAGGTTACTTGTTTATGGGAATCCTTGTCTTGTGAAATGAGCAGACACACAGGAGATGTAAACAGACCCTGACCTCTGTTGACAAATTAGGCATCGGTTAAGCAAGACACAGTGAAAGTAGAAACGAGTAGAGGAAACAAGGCAAAACAGAAAGGTATGAGTCAATATCATAGAAGTTGAAGTACAAAAAAATTGTGAATGTAGTAAAGGTAATACATAGCTTATCAGTTAAAACTGGAACTTGTCTGCATGGAATCTATTATTTTGCTGAACTTCAACCTGTACAAACCGCTAATACAGAAGGGTTTGTTCCAACAGTTTCTAACTATTGGGAATTGCTGCATTCTAGCTGCTGTCCTTGTTCCCTCTATAGGTGGCTATACTTCTGCCTGTTCCTATTATATAAATAGCAACACTCAAAGAGGAGCTCAGTCTGTGAAGGAGAGGCCTTGAGGGGCTTCAGCTCCTGAGGCACTTTCCTGAGTGCCTTTCCGTGGTGCTCTGCATGAAAGTGAAGCCAGTCCAAACACCACTGTTTTTCAGCCCAACCACAGGTACTTTCCACCATGTTTCCTACCATATCATATGTCAGAAACTTATTTAAAAAAAAAAAAAAAGTAGGGACAGCAGAATTAATGTATAACCATATAACCTATATATTAATGACATCAGCCTGTAGATAGCAAGAAAAGAGAAGCAGATGCTAAGAGGTAACCCAGAAACTCAGTTTTAAGGAGCAGAACTGCTACCAAAGGTAAGTTTTGCTGACAAAGCAGAGTATGCCTGCTATTCAAGCTGCATAGCATGTGTCTATATGAACAGCTTACTCTAAAATTTATTTTGAGACCGATCCATGACCTTTTTTCATCTGACATTCTTAGAAGTGAGAATGCATAGTTCAGTGCAATGAACTGTAGTGTACAACCACATATAACCACAAAGGTTATATATACTAATGAAGGTATAAAATAGAGAACAAAGTTGGAATGAAATGCATGGGAAAACTTTGGCTCTCATACTGCGCAAAAAAAGGCAGGCAGATTTGTCTCTTGTGAAACATGAACAAAAACACGTAACTAAAATTTTATACATACAAGTTTTTTGGCTTCTCTTTCTCTCAGGATTACTGAGGTAATGAAGGTAGGATTCTACTTGTACTTTTAGAAGTGTTATTAATGGCATTCCCGATTGCCAATGGAAATATCTTTGCTGACTCCTGATGGACTGCATTCATTTCTTTTGGAGCTGTAAAACACTGACTGTTCCCAGTCATCTTAAAGATGCCCATTCTCAGTTACTCCAGGAGACAATTTGCAGCAAAAAATCCATCAAGCTTAACACATGTAAGCAAGGAGATGTGCCCAGCCTCTCCAATGGGAACAGCAAAGACATGGGCACATGCTGCTCCATGGCACTCACACCCTTCTCCAGTGCTGCTGCTTTGGCAGAGTTTTCATACTCATCATACAGCAGCAAAGAATATTTTAACACGGTATCTTCACCTTGTTGTTAAAAGCATCATTGCCAACAAAATATGTGTTTTAAGGGATTGTCAGATTCTTGCTTTACCATAGTTTTCCACATCAGAAAGTAGGGAAGATTATAAGTGGCTCAGACTAAGCTGAATAGGAATCAGATTGCAAGAAGAAGGCGGCTAAATAGCTTTGCTGTCTTGCACGAATCTGTGAGACTGAGCAGTGGAGAGACAATAGAACAGGTTTGCCAGAGAAAGGAACCTGATGCCCAAAAGGAAATCTATAGCCTTCTTGTGATATTTTTCTTCAGATTATGCACAGAGAGGCTTCAAGGAAAGGTGTTGGAGTTTAGAGATTTGTGAGGGAAGTCTCCCTCTCTTCACTTTTGACAGAAAATGTTGTTCTAATATTCTTGCAAATAAAACAATAAAAACAAAATACGTGGCTTGTTTTGAGACATACTCAGAGGCATTTAAGGCAGCTGTACAGCATGGTTGATATGATGCTGTTATCTTTTTGAGCCTGGAAAAATGTGGCTGAGTGGTGATGTAGGCTTCTATCCTTACCATCTGTGTTATACAGGTGATGGAATCGAAATGGTGTTGCTGCTGGCATGCATTGGGAAGTTTTTGCTCCCTTTTTTGAGGACATGTGTGGGTGAGCACGGATCTGCTCTGTGTAGGATGTTTTTTCTCTAAAGAGCTACAGTAGCGTTTGATGTACAGTTAGTTATTTTAATTCTTTTACACCGCAAAACTCAGAGAGAAGCTGACCTCTGATGGGCAGCAGCCTCCACTTTTCTGCATTGAATAATTGAGGTGAGTGGCTGGGTGCTGAAGCAAAGTTGCTGTTGGGGTGTGGAAATTAATTATTAAGGTACAGAAAGATGTAAGCTGGGTAAGAAGAGAAGATAGACTGGCATAGTAGAGAAGTGGTGGTGCTTCATAGGTTCTGTGGAGGATATGTGGATGAAATCCTGTTTTCTGCTTATAGGTGCACGAAAGGATGTGGATCCCCATAGCTATGTTGGTATTTTATGGTACTTGTTGCCTGTGGAGGAGACATTTATCCCTGTTTATCTTAATACATCAATGCCCTTTTGCTTCTCTGTTGGATGAATTAAAATTTAGGGGGCTCACTCCTTTTTTCAGGAGCATCTGAGGCTCTAAATCCGATTAGAAAGGCTTTTTTTGGTCTGGGCTTGGGAAAGTTTCAATGAAGCTGTCTCTGCATGTCTAAGAAATTCATCCACTTTCTAATTGCTACCAAACAGCTTCAGTCTCTAGAGATTTGTTCTAACTTGTGAGCTTTCTGGGGAAGCAGTCGACCACTCAGTTTTCACTTGGGCTGTTATGGAGAGATGGATGTCATTCGGACATGGATCCAGTGTATATGTGCCCAGCATTCTGGGGGAAAGCTGAAGGAGAGGAAAGCATCAGCCTCACTGCTTCTTGAGCCTTTCTTGAAAGGCCAGTCTATGTGAGGGCCTGGCTGCCATAATACTGAACTGAGCCCTGGCAGAGAGACAGGTTTAGATCTGCATGAGGAATTGTGGTTTGTTTTTCAAACTCCACACCACTCTGAGGAAAAGCTGTATATGCTGCATGGCTTTAAGTCCTACGTGTGTTTCAGTATGTGGACTGTCAGAATATGAATAGATGTCAGGGTATCTTTCCAATATAGCTAAATGCCTCCCCTTGAGCCTTAGTAACACAGAGATGAATACAGTCCCGGAGGTGCTTGGTGTTTACAGGTATGTGAAGCTCTGCAGTGTGTTTTATATTTGTTAATGTGTAGGAAAGAGAAAGCCAGTGATGCTGTGGTTGAATTGTTAGAGGAAAGCAATTAATATCTGCCATTATAGCTCTCACTGTTCACCATGGACATCTCAGGCGATGGAAGTGATGCAGCTCAAAATCAAAAAGGAACCTCTACTGGTGTGCATGAAAGTTGGAGCTTTTCAAAGAATTTTTCCTTGTCTAGTCATGCTGATCTTAGAATGCCACGTATGAATGTGAAATGATTGAAGTATTGTACTTTTTAACTCCTGTATTCACTTCATTTTGAATTTATGCAGATAGACCAACCCCATAAGTAGTGGTATTTTTTTGCTCCTTCTCACAAAGAAGAAAGAGTTTCACCGACTTTAAAGGAAAAAGGGAAGTTTGTATGGAAAACCTGAGGCTGGAGTCAATTAGTCCAGCCATTGAAATAGTCTTTATTCTGGATGAAGTTGCATCAGCTTGAAGGCCAGCGCTTGCAACTGGCGTAATGCAGGTGTGCTCAGGATTAACGTGTGGAGGTGAAGTGTGGTTCAGCTGCCTCGGTGGATCACACTAACTCCAGGAGGCAGGGAATCAGCTGCTATCAGTTAGCCAGCAGGACATATGCCTCTGGCTGGCTTGCTGCCTGGCACACGCCTGTGCAGTAACAAGAGACAGGCAGGACTTAGGAGCACATTAGGAGACAATTTGACACAGAACCGAGCAGGCAGCGTGGAAGATGAAACAGGGAGTTTTAGAGGTAGGCGTAGAGTAAATTACCAAAGCGTTTCTCTTTTCCATGTGTTCAATTTGAAGTCTGATTTCATAATAAGTGATCCCATGTGGCACTTCCTTAAAGTAATACTTACCTATTGTAAGCCTTTAAACACTCTGAGATGCCTGAAGTATGAAGAAATTTTAATCTATTAGTTGGAATGTACTAATCTCACTTAACAAAATTTTTAACTGCTATTGAATATTTTAATGTCATTTTTCCTCCTTATTCTGCTCCCTCCCCATCCCACCAGGGGCAGGGATGTTACTGTTCCTGCAGCAGCCCTGGCATAGATACAGCTGCATCACGTATGGTTGAGTTGGTGGTGAATGGTGGTTGAATAGAATGTTTTAGCTGTATGTGTATGTTTAGACGATATAAATCAATGGTCTAATACAGTAATACAGTGAGTAACTTTCTCCCCAGCTTAGCTGTAGGTTTTAGCAAAAGCATTACTACAGGGGTGGTAACTTCCTTTTCTTTCTTCTTTTCTTTTTTATTTCATTTTTTTCATTTCTTTTTTTTCTTTTCTTTTCTTTTTCCCTTTTCACTTTTCCTTTTCTTTTTTCTTTTTTTTCCCCTTCCACCAGAAGTATGACAAACATGGTGATTGTTTCCTTTCACGAGACAATCTGGCTTGACTCTTGATAACTGTCTTGAAATCTCACTCCGTTTATTGTACTCATTTTGGTGATGTGAAACAAAAGGAACAATGTTCTGTGCTTGTAGGTCTTGTTGCAAGGAACAGCACCAAGAATCTGAGGAATGCAAGAGTTTTCCAATAAAAACATCACAGTAATTGCTTTAAAGGAATGATTCATACATGTAATCTTTCAAATATGCTGGCATGGATTTTGTAAAGACCAATTGACTTGGCTAGTGTGATAGGTGCTATTCTTCAGAAACATACCTAATGATAATAAAGAGATCTTGTCTGATCTCAAAGCAAGGTAGGGCCAAGTAAGGCTAAATCTTGGACGTGAAACTTTCTGGATACAATAGTTTGCAGAAGCAGATGATTTTTATTTTGGGTGATGCTGCATTGGTAGAAGTGATCTCTGTAATTATCATCATGATCCTGACAATCTGGTGACATTACCATAAATCATTCGGGTTGGAAGAGGCCTTAGGATGTTGCCCAGCAATGAATTCAGAGACAGTCTGAAGTTTCTTAATGAAGGAAGCTTGATAATTTCCTTAGAAAATCAGTGATGCTCTGGTTGGTACAGCCACACGTGCTGTTAGCCTTCGTCATTGCCAGGTCACAAGTCACCAATGTTTAGACTCCTGCCCACCAACACCCCAGAGACACTTCAGTGGAGCTGCTCACTCTGGGGCTTGTACAGCTCTTTCCTTGTAAGAAGAGAGCCAGGTTGCTTGAGAGACAAAGTCCCTGCTCGAACTCCCCCAGCTGAACTGTGATTTGCGTTATTAGTGCACTACCTTCTTCCGACTGTAATTGGCTGTAAAGAATTGCTGCTGCATGCTGGTTAAAAAGTCCCTGTGTCCACCACCAAAGGGATTTGGTTTTGGTCAGAAGCAATGTCTATACAGTCTAGATCTGAGAAAATATTCATAAAGTCCAGATAAACTTGGGGCATGCTCTGAAGCTTTCTAAATGAAGAACAAGAAGAGTTTAGATGCAAGATCTATTTGACTGGCATCTCCAGCGCTACTTTCAGTAGTAACTCTTTTTCTCAGATTTCCATGAATAGCTCTTAATCAAGAGTAACCCTGCCAAAGTAATATCACACTGAGGTGACTGAACTTACTTAGAAGATTTTTCACCCTACCATTTGTTTTTGGGTTTCTATTTTACCCTCATTTTTCTAAGGCTCATGGTTATGGGATTCTCTGTATCTTAATTAATATAATTAAATTTTTCATTTGAATACAGTATTACCAAAATTGATCATGAAAGGAGACAGGCTTGCACTGAATAAAAAATAAATAAGAGCTTAATAATCTGGATACAAGCCTAGGATCAGAATGTAGCGAATTACTAGTAGTGAATTACTACTTATTCTATATACTTACATATATATATAATGTTATACAGTATCCTAAAACCTGTTCTATGCATATAGACTACTGAACTGTATAAAATCAGCTTCACTTTTTATGTTGCTACAGGGTACAGGATATGATGCCCACCAAGTGAAGTGGAAATGCTATCAAAACGTGGACATCCTTTTGTTTTGTTTTGTTTACTACATGCATCCAGTGAAGTTGTAATTGTGGAAACAGTTTTCGGTTTTCCTTTCTTCTATTTCGTGTTTAAGTATTCTATTAGAGCTTAGGGGTTTTTTTTAACTTCTAAATATACAAAAGAGAATTTTTAAGATATTTGTCTAGTTATCTTACTAAAAAAATTTGGTGCAAGTGGAGGAGAAGAAAGTAAAAAAAACCCCCAACCGTCACCACCCCCATGCTCTTCTGAAATGCCCATGACTTTGTTTGTATCGTGTAATAGGAACAGAATGTTGGCTTTTTATAGGAAATTAGGAAAGCAATCAATGAATAATATGATAAATTGCCTTAGGGCATGTTGAGAAATGCCTTAAGAATGGCTGAAATACAATGTTACTCTGGGAAAGCAAACAGAAGATCAGTCCCCTCTTCCCACAGAGTACCGATGCAGTCACTTGCTAAACAAGGGAGAGTGAGGATTTTGGTGAATTTTGGATTCACTAAAGAGCAGGGGTCTGTATAGCTGGGAAGTAGAATAGGGCTGTGACAGCCACATGAATCCAATGTGAGACTGAGAATTACAGAGCTGGTGCTGCCATGAACAAGACACATAGGAGGGGGAACTGTGATTTACTTGCTGGCTAGACTGGCTCCAGAGCACTTCGGGGTTTAATATGTGGTAGATTGAAAGTCCTGGCAGACAAAAATGCATTAGCAGAGCTGTTAGTCTGTCCTAATGGGAACATGGGTAACAGTTCCATTAATTCCATCTCTTTATAAAAAGACTACGGATTACATTTGTTTAGTAATAATTTAGAGAGGGGGAGAAATCCCCAAGCCCATACACCCTTCTTTCTTTTGTATTTTACTTGTGGAATTACTGAAGCAGCCAAATCTCACCCCAGAAATGTACATGCATCCAATTGAAAAAAGCTGACTTCCTGAAAAATTTTATATAATTGGAAGGAAAAGAGGCTGCTCATTCTTAAATTCTATGAGTGATTGGTGAATGAAAGTCTGGCCACTGTTGTGCTCTTTCTTTTAAGCCACTGAATTTCAAATAAAAAATACCCTTTAAACCGTGCCAGCTGCAGTATAAAGTTGTCTTACTGGTATAGAGGCTAACCTGAAACATCTTAAAGAACTTCATATATACATATATATTTTTAAAGCAGTGGCAGACTGTTGTAAGAGTGTGTCCTTAGCACAGGCACAACAGGCTGTGTGCCAGTGTCTTCTGAGGAAAATTTGTCTGTAAACTTTTTCTGATAACTTGTGTACAATAATGATTTTGTAACGAATAGATTAATTGGATTGTTTATCAGAATAAAAATGTTTTTCATTTTAATTTTTTTCTTCTTTTAAGTAAGAGATATGGATTTAACTGATGTTTGTTGGCTCGGCAAAGCTCTGTTAGCTGAAGAGCCAACATTTAGGGAAGCAAACTGAACAGGGAAGTTGCAGGCAGTGGAAAGCAGCATCCTGCATAGCTAGTGGTCATTTAGCTAGGTTGGCATTGGAATCAGTTTGCAAGAGCACAGCATATGTACAGATATAGCTTAGTGTTTTAATGTCTCTTTCATCTGAAAACCTCAAAAGAGCAAATGCACAAGCTCTTCCAGTATCATTTTCTTCTATGGTAGTCTTAGGAGCTACAGTGGAAGAGCGAGTTACTGCTTGATCTGTCTAAAAGGCAGATGAGTGTTGTATTGCTATGTGACAAGAATAATTCCTAAACTTCCACCAAATTCTTGGTCATTGCTACCAGCAAACTCTTCATGTCATTTCACGTGCTTTGGACAAAGCCTTGATTGTGGCAGTAGTGAGATCAAAATTGGAAGAGTCAAAGCTTCAGTGCTGATCCCCGTTCATTTGCATCGGCTGCATCCCAGCCACAAGTGGGATTTCTTGACAGAAAGAGGAATAGCTCCTAGAAGAAAATGATAACAGCCAGTGAAAGGAGATGTTTGGAGTTACTGCAGAAATAAAGACAATGACCAGTGCTGTTTCAGCAAGCTGGTCAAGCAGTAGAACATAGATGAACTCTACCATAAATACAAGATCTCTGTGACCTCTCATCTCCCTCTGTTGCTAACAGTCTGATGTTAATCAGAAAAATCAATGAGATTTATAATGCAATTAAAGTAACTTGGTGTCAGCTTAAATGTTTACTGTAAAAAAACCCCAAACATCATCACTCAGAATAATATTTTTTCTGATAATGAGACAGGTTTAAAAATTAATATAGAATTTAACAGTGGTGGGTGGACAGCATCAACCGCAGCTCATTTAGGCTGTTTACTGGTAGGACCAAAAGATCTGGTTTAGCAGCACATTACCTGTAAGTGAAAAAAGCTGAAGTAGTAACCTAAATGCAGTTGTCAGTTCTTACAACTGCTGTAGTTATTCCTATCCAAGTTTCCTAAGAAATGTTTGTTGCAAGTAATGTTAAACAAGGGAGATGTAGCCACTAGGAGTTTCATCTGAGTTTGAAAAAGAAAATCAAAACAACCAACCGAACAAAATGACCACTAAAACTACATTTTGATTTCCAAAAGCATGAAATATTTCATGTTACTTGGGAGAAGAAAAAGCAAGATGCCAGCTGATTCCAAAAAGGCTGCCACAAAGGCTTGAGGTTTAGCGAATATACTGGGTGTTTTCAGTAATGCCTTTGAGGTTCACCCACTAACAGTAGTTGTGAAAAATGTCTTTAAAGTCTGCATCTTGTTCTTTTGATGGATTACCAGAATCTCAGGCTCATGCCCCAATGTAGTGCAACATAAACTGCAGCTAAAGCAGAGAAGGAGGAAATTAGATGAAAATGCCTGAAGAAACTTCGAATGTCCTTGCTTTGATGTATTTCACAATCTTAGCATGACTTCATAGCTGACAGTATACAATATACACAATACTCAGAGAGCCAGCACAGCATGGCAGACTGAAACAGCAGTATGTACTATATAGAAAGTGAAAAGTGAACTAAATATGTCAGGAATAACTGCAAAGTTCAAACAAAGTCGTTATGAAAGTGTTGATTGTGGCTCTATTCTTTTGAATTGACCTGTTTGGGTTTTTTAATTTCTGAAGCAGGTATTACATCCCTGTGATGTCTAGAAAGAATTAGAGCATTTTCGCTCTCAGACTGTAGCAAAGAGTAAATAAAAGCTATGTTGCTTTTCTGTATGATGTGCCTACCTTGTAATTAGATCTAAGAGTAACCGGATACCTCACAAGACAAATCTGCAGTGAATAGAGATTGTAAGACAACCTAAACATTAAAGGGAGAACAGCAGTGAGCTGTAATGCATCTTGCAATGTGAAAATGTGAGGATTGCCATGAAATGCGTATTAAACAAATGCTTTAGTATCACTTCAAGGGCTTCTTTCAGATGTATGTTTCTGTGATGGCTGCCTCCACCAGGGTTTTGCTAACTAAGCTACCCATCAGTGGGCAGTAGTAATGACTTGAATTTGCTATATAGCCACCTAACCTTGGGATGGTGTTCGACACTTGTGCATCAGAGGCTGTTTTCTGCCATTGGTAAACCTGGGCTAGTCATGACAAGGGCTTAGAAAGATTTATTCCCAACTTGCCTGAAGGGGGAAGCACAGACAAAGGCGTCACTGTGTCTGTCCCAGAGTTCAACAGATCTTTCGAGAGTTCAGGGCTTCTGAAATTCACTCCTGTCACATCATAGAGATTTTGGGTTTTTTAGTGTACTTAGATCTGATTGCTTCAGTGACAAAAATGTTAGTGTTTTAACCACATTTTTAAAAATGCTTGCAAACACTGGAGAACCGACATTCTTAAAATGGCAAGAAGCAGCTTCTTAACTATCAGTGGCAATTATTACAAAATCTATTTTCTTGCTTTTATGCAACAGGATGCATTCTGGGAACAACTTTGGAAATGAAATGAGAAGGCAGTCATCTGACTACCAGAATTATTATTTGGAATATAAGGTGGATGACTGTTTTCTTCTTTTTGCTTTCACATCAAGTAGAAAATACAACTTTATTTGGCAACTTTAAAAACCTGATCTGTGATTCCTCTAGTTCCTTTTCCACTTTTGTATGTGTGTGTACTAAAAGGGATGTTGGCAACCTAACCACCAAGTAGAGTGCAGTCTTTTAGCGGCAGAGGAATATTAAGGTCTGTCCCGATGACTTAAATGGTTATTTCCATTAAACTGAAAGGCAAAGGACCAAGATCTCTGCTGGTTTTACTTTACAGACAGCAAAGTTTACAGTTCTGTTTCATCTACAGAGAATTGCAGCAGTAGCCAACGCCCGAGGCATCCTATCCTATGTCCAGCAGGGCCAGGGCAGTGATTTGTCCTTCTGTACTCGGCACTGGTGGGGCCACACCTCAAGTGCTGTGTCCAGTTCTGGGCCCCTCACTCCAAGAAGGACATTGAGGTGCAGGAGCATGTCCAGAGAAGGGCAACGAAGCTGCTGAAGACTGTGGAGCACAGGTCTGGTGAGAAGTGGCTGAAGGAGCTGGGGCTGTTTAGCATGGAGCAAAGGAGGCTCAGGGGAAACCTCATCACTCTCTACAGCTACTTGAGAGGAGGTTGTAGCCAGGTGGGGGTCAGCCTCTTTCCCCAAATAAGAAGTGACTGAATAAGAGGAAATTGCCTCAAGTTGCACTAGGGAATGTTTGGACTGGATGCTAGGAAAAATTTCTTTCCGAAATGAGAACAGACATTGGAAGAGGCTGCTTAGGGAAGTGGTGGAGTTACCATCCCTGGATGTACTTAGAAGATATGTGAGGCGGCACATGGGGACGTGGTTCGGTGGACTTGGCAGTGCTCAGTCAATGGTTGCACTTGATGATCTTGAAGGTTTTCAAACCTAAATGATTTTATGATTCTAATTTGGCTTCAGGAAGCAGTGAATGGTTCTGAAACGGTGACCAGCACAAAGGATGAGAAGCGATCTCAGAGGGAGGTCTGCTATTTCACTGTAAAGCTGGAATGCTCTTTTGTTGAAAGATTAAGATGCTGTCTGTTACCTCTTACAGTAGTGCTTACAATTTGATTTTCAGTTTCTCAGCCAAGTATCTGTTGTCAAAAGCATTCATGACTAAGGTAAAAGAACGAAGGATTTTGCCAAATAGTAGAAAACAAAAGGCTATCCATGTTCCTTGTTGTTCCAGATGAATATTGTATTAAAGACATGCCTAAATAACATGGTTATACCCAGCTTTGGTATTTTATCTTCATTTAAAGTGTGTTGCATCTATAATACAGCTTTTTTGATTTGCAGGTCACACTCTTTTGTCATTGTTTGAGAAACAGCATATGATAATTTGAAACAACTGTATATATATCACATCCTGAATGTAGCCTTCAGTTCCCTTACATGAGATCATACTGAATTACAGTATCATACTGACAGTGGGCGTGATACTGAGAGATGCAATGAGGAGCAATGAGCTTTCTTTCTGAGTTAAGTGGTCTTATCCATTTTATTTGTAATTCTAAAGTTATAGCAAAGATAGGGTAAATAGTACTAGGGGAAAAATGTAGTCAGCTGTACAAACGCAGAAGCCTAATACATGTGAGCATGGGCGGACAGAGTGGTCTCGGTCTTGGTCAAAGATTGTCATCCAAAGCAGCCCTTGATGGAGCTGAGTGAGACACATCTTCATTTCTGCTTTTGGTATACCTGTATAGGACTTAAAATACAATTGTTTAGGTAATAGAAACTGATGGGGAGCTAACATCTGAGAATGAAGTAAACTATTTAAGGGGTGTGGCATGGACTTAGGGTGCAGCAATTTAATTTTTAGCGTGGATTCTTTCCATTCATGCCTTGTCTTGCTAGTATCCATCCTTGCAACTAATTTCTCATAAATTGCTATCAATTCCTTTTTAAACTTTAAGGTAAATTAAAACAATACTAAACAACGCGGGTCAGTTTGTTGCTCTTGTAAAATTGTGCATGTGCAATACTACTTTAGGATTTCCAAACGAAATCAACACCCTTTGACAGAAAAAAATATAATCTTGATGAATTAGCAGCAAATCACAACAACTTCCCTTCCATTTAAACATGCTCTGTTACCTCATTGACGCTGATGCAAAATGTTTTCCTCAGTAGCAGGAAACAGAATGTGCTCAAATGAGAGGAAATAATTTTTGATTAGTTCATGATTATTATTATTTTGGATTAAGTCCATGAGAATCTCTTAAGGAGGTGTTGCATCACCTGACACACAGATATGTGATGACTGTAAAATAATTAGAGAAGGATTAATAAAGAGCATTTGTGTTATGAATTAATCAAATGTCAGGATCCAGTCTGGAGAAGTGGGGAAGATGGTTTGCGTGTATTCAGAGATCTGTGCCAAATGCAATTTACAACTGTCTCTGTGGACAGCGAAGAGCCCAGCTTATCTCAAAGTGCCCCCATGGCTCCATTTTAAGTGATGTGTGAGAGGTCTGGACAGATTGTTGAACAGATGGTGCTAGTGTGAGATGGTGTTCTTCTCCCAAAGCACTAGTTGGTGTGAATGGTGTGCTGGCAGAGAAGCTGTGCCGTGACCTGGCTGCTAGAGAAGGCAGTGATGAGAAGATCGGTTTGGAAAGGGGGAGCATTTGAGCCGCTCGGAGAAGTTTGCTGCAAAACTCAAGTTAAAATACTCAGCAAATTTGTATACCCATATTGCTATTAGATTCCCAGCCATCACCATAAGTGGGCTGTTTTGCGTACCTGAAATGTCTTGTATCATTTCCATGGCTGTTCAGTGTATGTGCCTTTTGTTCATACCATGCTGCTGCTAAAACAACCGAGGGTTGCTTATCCTCTTGATTTCCTTCCTCCCCCCATGCTCCTTCTGTGTGGTGTCTTAATCCTGTGCTCTTTCTTTATCAAAATGTAAAATCTCTGCTGGAAGAAAAACATGCTGAAAATTTGAATGGTGCATTGTCTCACCCCACATGCAGTATTTGGCAGCCTCAGAGTGACTGTAACCACAGCTGCTTTCAAACCTGCTTGCTGTCAGAGGATCTCCCACAAGCTCTTGTGAAAGCCAACATTAAGATCAGAGCTGGAGCAATAAACTTCTGTCTTCCATGGTTATAGACATCCCAAATCCTGCTCAAAGGTGTGCTTAAACTACAGCCAAAATCATCGCTTTTCAGTTGGAGTTTCAGAGGTGATAAAAACCCCAAGCCTTTCTCTTGATACTGTTAAGGGGTCAGTGTTGAAGAAATATAGAGTGTAGTGATTTACTTACTAGATTTAGCATCTGTCTTCAAAATTCTTGTAGTGGGCAATTATTGATTAAAGCTAAGAGCATTTCTCGGTAGGTTCAACAAAAGAACTTCTTTGGAGATGGGGAGATTATAGATTTCTGTCTGTAGGTGTTGGATCCCTATCCATACTTGCAGAATTATCTGTGTTGTCACCATTTAGTAATTTCGCCCCACAGGAATGTTATGATCAGACCCATGGATAAGTGAGACTCCTGCAACACATTGAAAATACAAACCAAACAGTTACTCCTTCTGAAGAGCTTGTAAAGCTCTGACTGGGCCTTGAGAAATCCACACAAATGTTCCTATTCTTTTTTTTAATGGGGTTAGTTTTATAGTTGTTTTCTTTAAATAAATAAATAAAAACTAATGAAAAGGGATCTCTTTCTTTACAAGTGGTTTGATCCCACTGCTAGAGAGGATGTAATCCAGATGACATTCTCAGGGGATAGTAAAGACTTTTGCCAATATTCCTATGTTGCTGAAAGATTCACCAGGCAGCATTCGTAGCTGGGACGAAATGCATTACTGCATCACTGCTAGTTTTACCTCCAACTTCCACCCCAAAGCCCCTTTTCTTAAATCTTTTGAGAATTGAAAAAGCAGCAAGGGTTCAAGTGAAGACCCTAAAAGTAATTCTCCATTAGTTTAAAAGGTAGCTTTGCAAAGTTTTGGTAAAGTAGTTAACTGAAACTTGACGTTATACAGCTTATTTTAATTTAGTAGCGTAATGATGTGGTGATAGAGTATTGCCATCTACCAAAAATGTATGTTTAGGAGAATTCCAGAAGTTTTGATTTGAAGAAATAAAAGTTGTTCCTACTTAACATCTAATAATGAAGATTTTGAATAGCTGAACTCACGTCTTTGTGTAGTTACTTTTTTTTTCTTTTAAATAAGTATTTTCCCCAGATTTTACAGTTTTGGGGTTATTTGTTCTACAGATTATTCCAGAAGTTAGGAGGGCCTTGTGGCTTCAGAAAATTCTACCAGATGTTACATCTTCCAAAAATTCATATTTTCTGAATCCTTTTTGTGGTTGCATGAGTTCTTTAAAACATTGTGATCAGTGTCTACCTACTGCTCATAAATCACCCTTTCCTCATCAGGCATATCTCTGCTTACATTTTATTTATTCATTCTTCAGTGTTACCAAATGCTAGTAACTCCCTAAAAACGTACCCTACTCACTCTTTGTTCATGTAAACTTCTTTGAGACATAGACTTTAGACTACTTGAGTAAAATGTGAATTAATACATAGCAAATTCCAGTTTCTTACCAAAACCTCTGCTTCAGAACACCTTCACAGTTTTAGAAAAACCCAGCCAAACAAAAATGTTTCTGATATCGTTCAGCTAAAAAAGGATAAATTTTTTTGTTACCTGAGGCAGTACGGCGCTGAAAGGATCCCGTGCTAGCTCCCTGCTGGCATAATAGCTGACACACCTACAATTACAACAGCAGAGACTGGTCCAGCAGCTCTTTCCAAGAGGAACTTGTCTTTCTAGATATTCTCTGTGCAACTGTGGATGTTGTGCTTTAAATCACTGATTTAATTTAATTCATATTTGTTGCTGTGTATATCTGCTTTCTCCTATTACGCAGCATTCTGTCCTGAGAGATAATCCCTTGGTTAGCAATCCATAAAAGGAACATTCACACGAATGAGGGATCATAATCTTGTGCCCTATGAATTCAGATGGATGTCTGTATCTATTAGCACAGACACATACACCCATCAAGCCCATCTCCCTATAGCCAGGCATTATATGAAGTATAGAAAACATCAATACAGATTTTGAGTTCTTCTCAGACGAGATCAAATAGAGTAGCTGGAAGAGCACAGGCAAATATCTGATTTCATTCTGGCATTAACTCACACAGTTCACGGGCTATTTTAAGAACTCTTTGTGTAGCTGGAGCTGAGTTTCAAACAGTGTTTCAAAGTAACGAGTGGTCTTGGCAGACAGAAAACTTCTGCCAAATTAAAAGTGAAATTAGACTAGTATAGTGTTACAACAATAAGGTTAATCGGTTAAGGGAATAATTTGTGGGATAGAATCATTAAAATGTCAGTGCCAGAGATGTTCCTGGACAGCACATAGTGTAGAAGATGCTTCACTGAAAAGGGAGGAATAAAAAAGTCTGTTCTTCCTCAGTAACCATAACACAAAGCACTGCTGCTTTTGTGCTTGTACATTCTTTTTCATTTAGCAGCAAAGTTCTTGGTAAAGATCAGAAAACTCTTTATATAACCACTTCCTGGTATGTCCTTGAGCTGCTGATAGCTCAAAGGAGAAACTTCTTTTTCAAGTGTGAGAATTCTGGTCCTGATCATAGCTTTTGTTGGGACTGTTTGTGATTGATTAATATGTATAAAGTGCAAGTAAAAATCTTGATGATTTGTAGATGTACAAAACTATGACCGATTGCCTTTTTCTGCTATTGAAAGTTGTCACACAGGGATTGGCCACCTGGGTTAGAAACTGACCTTGGTTCTCTTTATTCTGGTATTCTGTCTTCAGTTGTGGGTAATACTGGACTGAGAGGGAGATGCACAAAATTTTAGTTTATGTTAAAGTAGGGCAGTTTCAATTTCCTGTAGTAACTGTACGTCCTCTTATTGAAACCTATTCTAAATATATTGTATTGTTTCAAGATATAATACTGTTATTTTGCACAATGTTGTATTAACATTTTATAAGGAAGGATTAAGCCAACCTGTCTTAAAGAACAGAACTTTGTTGGTTAAAACCAGCAGGAATTTATTGTGTAAGTAAGGAAGTCCCAGCAGCACTTCAGTTGAAAAGTCAAAGCACTGACTTGATAATTTTATCAACTTTTACCCATGTCTTTTCACCTCCCTGGGGGAACAGCTGAGGAAGAGCTGTACCTGTAGCATCCACAGCCACCCCTGAATATCTGGCTAAGGCTGCAGAGTTTTCTCCTCAGTGAAATTATACTTCTATATTGCCAAAGGTATGTCTAAACTGCTTGTGTTTGGAAGGCCTTCAACCATGCCACAGTATGCAGTTGGCTGATTTCAAGCTTCCTTGGGCTAGAATGGGGCATGATAGAATTCTTCCTCCCTCCTCTGCATCAAAAGGAGTCCAGGCATATGGAACAGGCATACGAAGTATGTCTGGATTTGGCCTAGTCAGGAAAAGAGGAAAAAAAATCATCAGTATCTCTTTCATCACATGATATCTGTGTAACTGATAACTAAATAATAATTTTTAAAAAGCCAGTTGTTTTGAAATGTTAGTGATTCTGAAAATAAATGTGAGTTTCTAACAAGCGCTTCTGTTGTTAGCTTGCTAGGATCCCTGACTACACTTGCACGTCCATGCTAGGACTTTCAAAATGGCCTAGGAAAATTGGTTCATCTTTCATGGTTATGAGGAGGCAGAGGAAGATTAGAAAGGGCCGTTTTCTTTTGGAAAAATCTTTTGACTACTGATTGTCCTACAGAGGCTCCAGCAGTACTTCTGGCAATAAAGCAGAGAGAGACTACAATGAAAGCAGGAAGTCCTAAATTAAGAGAGAAAAGTTGAAGATAAGAATCTTTTTTTTGTTACAGTGTTTTATCTTCTTGTTTATTAATTCTGTGCTTTAATTGTGAAAATGGAATATGGTAGTGATAGGGATTTATGTCCTCTGTTAATGTGAGCTGCAGTTAAAACCTCACAAGAGCTGAAGGGCAGATAAAAGAAAATCAAACAAACCAGGAGCTCACTTGTTTTCATAGCACAGTGGGTCATGGTGGCATCTCAAATAGGACAGAGGAGAAGGAAATAGAAAACCAGGACTACCTTCAGCTCACTGATGGTGGAGAGGGTAGAAAGCTGCAGGTAAAATTGCATTTGATTGTTTTATATGAAATTTGTACCTTGGCCAGAATCCTTTATACAAATTCTTCACACTGGAAAAATGTTACTCAGGGGAATCCATCTTACTACTTTTTTTTCCATTTTGATGAAAAAAGTAATGATATGAAGTGGAAAATGTCAAGTAAAATTAATCTAAATACTGGCTTTGTGCAACACAATAGAAAACACATTTTACTCTGCAGTGGTATTATTCACTGAAGTCCTTAACTACAGGTGAGCCGAACCGTCAGGACATTTTTAAACAACTGATCGATTTTCCTCTGCTAGAAAATGCTGCTGTCCCCAGGGTTTGTTCTCCCCTTGGACCATGACCTAGAAAAGTTTTTAAACACTTGCCTGGACAAGACTCACCACTCCTTTCCTTCCGTGGCTGTGCCCCTGTTGAGGATATTTTCCATCTGTGTAGTGTGGGCCTATTCCTGCAGCACCTGAGCATGTCACCTGGACCGTTCTGCATACTCAAAGACAATGGTGTGGAAGTGCAAGACAGACCCCACAGAGCTGGGGTGGTAACTGCAATTTTGGCGTAGGTACAATTTACCTTTGTTGCACGTGTGCAGGAAGTCTGTCTGTGCATGTTCTGTCCCCGACATACGGAAGCAGAGCAGGAATGGGAGCACCATTTGGAGTGGTTAATTGAAGCCTGCTGCCCTGGCTCCCTGAGGGTGTCCCTTGGAGGTGCCACTAGAAGACGGTTGCTCATCTGTGGTAAGGCTAAGATGTTATGTTTGTACTCTAAACCTGAGAGTTTCTGGTTTTATTAATTAGAAGCCAGAAAGAATACGTGCTGATGGTCTTTGGTGCTTCCAAGTCAAGCAACTACTCTTTGACAAATATTTGATGCTAAATTTGTTACCAAGTTTGATTTTTAGATTTTTGGAATCCCTTTGGTAATGTAAGCCAAGATACACTGGAAATCCTTGTGAGAGCAAGAAATCAATCCCATATTTGCAAGCCTTGGCCAGTATCCTGAATGTTTGAATGTCGTCCCTCTTGGAGTCTAGTTTTCTGAAACACAGCACTCCTGATTATGTGCTGTTTGGATGACAGCTTGAGAAATTTGTAAGAGTAAAGGGTGACCTACTTGCATCTTAAGTTTTTTTCTGTGTGCTTAATGAAGATTTTCCAGTTTAGAAGTTAATTTTAATCACACATTGTCTAAAAGCTAGTTGTGTACCAGAAACAGACATTTTCCAAGTAGGAATCAAATAACTATTTAAGAAGAATATGTTTATATCAAAACGATTGAGACTGATGTTAGTAACACTGCTACTTAGTTACTGCTGTTTATACACACTTCCCGTTGTTTTGAAGAGCCATATTGTCTCAGGTCACCTTCAATTCTTGCTTAAGAATATTTTGGGCCCTGACTCTTATGGATACCCATCTTCTTTCTTCCTAAATTTATTTTTCTTTTCTTCTTGAACTTTAAACTTCATGCACATCTATACACACATGTATTAATTGTGGTCAAAGTTGTATTTTAAGAATTAAAAATAGCATGTGGCCACAGCATTTAGCATTTGGTTATTTCAGGGTGAGAAGCATATGTAATGCCTGTCAGCAATGTTCTCTGAGGTATCTTTGTTTTAAAGACTGTGCATTTGTTCATAAATAAACATCTTTATGTATATTTATTTACATCTGTAGACTTTGTCTCCCACTGGTGAGAATAGCTGGCTTACCTTCAATACACAACAAACAGTCAATTTAAATACAATTTAAATTTGCTTCTGTTTCTCTTAGCTAATGAGTAGCAAGTGTTTTGCCAGCCCTAATTATGGTGTTATTGTGTTTCCAAGAGGCACGTTGACATTAAATTCTACAGTGGCTTAAAGCATCTTGGTGTAACTGTGTCTAAACAGAGCAAAATTCAGCCTCTATTACATGCAGCCAGTGACAGCAACTGAGGCTTTTTCATATGACAAAATGCAGGCAAACTAAAGGTCAGATTAGAACTCTTCTGAGGAAACCCCCAAAAACTAGTTAACTTTTTATTTGTGTTTTTTGGGAGGTTTTTTTCTTGTTTGGTTTTTTCCTCCCAAACTCATTCTCTTCAGAAATGCATATGTCAGCTTTGATGGCATATTTGGGATTGTGCAGTGAACTGAGGGAGGGCTGTGCAGAAAGTAGGTTTAAAAATTGAGTAGGCTTTTAAAATGTTTCAGTTCAGTACCACAAAGTAAGCAGGCAAAGACAGGTGTGAGCCTTCCTCTTTTTAGTTGGTTGTTAATTTTGGTTTTTGGCATTTTCTTTAGTGCAGTGATGCAAAATTGTAGAGCCAATCCCATCACCTGGAACTGGGTTGCCTGGCATTTGAAAAACAGCCTGTATAAGTATAGCAAGTCCTTTCAGAGGGTACAGCTGGCTTCAAAGGAGGATTGTGGTACGGGCTGTTGCATACAAAAATCTCTCCTCCTCTTTCTATCTCTCCTTTTATTGGAAATTTATTATAAGCACTTTCCTTGAAAGCTTTAAAAACTCTTAGGCTCATACAGAGCAACTTATGTTTTCTTTATGTAGCTCCTGGTGCCAGAGGTATTTATGAAGTGCTTTTAGCAGCTTAAAAGCCTGCAAAGTGTAGGATAATCCTTCCCCTTTTTTAACACAGTCCAGTATCCCTTCATCAGCTGTCCTAGTGGTATGGCTCCTTACTGTGGTAAAATGTCTTCTCCACTGTGGATATGCTCAGGCTTGCAGATGGGTTGAGGCTTGTTCTGACAAATGGATCTTATTTTCTATCTTACTCTTGTCTCTAGAAGGTTGAAATCATAAGAATTTGTAGGATCTTTCTGAGGCTTATCTGGTAGTACCAGTGTGTTGAAACCATTTGTTTATACACAATGATACATGAATTCTCCTCACTTCTCCCTCAGTTTTGTCACACCAGTTTACAACTTTTCAAATGCCTCATCTGCTGACATGTACAAGTCCCAAGTGTTCTACGGTTCTTGAACCGATTCGAGACTCCATGACCCCCTTCTTCTAGAAGTGACTTTTGCTGCTGGTTCATATAATTTTCTTTTACTGTTTGGTTCTCGGTTCTCTTCCTAATGGTTCAAA
This sequence comes from Oreocharis arfaki, assembly GCA_013398015.1. Lineage (NCBI taxonomy): Eukaryota > Metazoa > Chordata > Aves > Passeriformes > Paramythiidae > Oreocharis > Oreocharis arfaki. Next base: position 172,431 of record VZRR01004411.1, on the reverse strand, counting down.
CACGTCTAGAAAGCTTCATGGTTGTATTTTTCAGTGCTATGGTGTGAATGGCCAGGAAAGAAGCTAATGGTATGTCAGAGCCACATTTGAAGTTCTGTCTCTATAAGCTTAAAAAGAAACTAAGGCTGGAGTTGCATGAAGGTATTTAGGCAGCTCACTTAGAACGCTTAAATGAGATTTTGGGAAATCCTGTTCCCAATTTCGTAGGAATTTCTTTTGCCCTTTTCTTACAGCTTTCTGTCCAAGTTTCACAGACTGAAAGGAAAGCACATAAGTTGAAATCCTGTTCCAGAAAGCCACACAATACTATTCAGTGCTTCTCTGGATTGGGATGTGAGCCCTTAAATCCCCTAAAAGTTTTAGACATCTTTCGAGGATGACTGTGTGAGTGACTTCTCTGAAGATGGTGCTCTCTAGCACTAGGATCAGAAGCTGGGAGATTCTGGCTCACCTTTGTCTATCAACAGCAAATGATAATGTCTCTCTCCTTGTTTAAACTAAATAGTGGTTTTGAGTTTTTCAGTGCATATGGAAAACCTATTTCACGCTTTGTCTTACCTTGTATTTCAGACAACAGCAGTGGAAAGACCTCAGAGAAGAAAATGCAGGAAAATTGGGTTCTGATACTGATCTGAACTGAAACAGGAAATACCATATACTAAGCTTAGGGGGCACTGACAATTTTTTTTTTTTAAAGAACCCTAGTCCTTAATATGACCCACATTAAGAAAACAGCCTGTTAAATTCATCAGCTGTTCCCCACATGGTCTTTAAAACACTCTCCAAAAAGGAATCTATGAATGTAACTTTTTTGGTCTCAACAGATTATTTAGTGTTTTCTTACTTCTACATGTCTCAGAGCTTGATGTTTATCTGGGAAGGAAGAGGTCTTTAGTAGCTGGTTATAGTCTTAGGTTCAGATAGCATCTCTTCATTTGAAACTTTATTAATTCATATAAAATAGAAGAATATTTACTATCAGATTCAGTGAACGGAATGTTTTTCTTTTTGACCTTAAACCAAATTATAATATTACATTTTAGACCAATGAAGTTTCTGTGATTGTTTGAAAGCAGTATATCCTACTCTTGTTATCTTTAATACTGAGGAAAAAAACCCTCACCATTTTCTGAAATTAAAATCTAGTTTTATTTTAATAAAGGGTTGCATTTCTTGTCTGCCTCAAAAATCCTTTAGGCAACAGATAAATTTCAATGGGGTTGCCTCCAATTTACAAAGGAAGTACTGAGTCAAGGCCAAAGAAGTTATGTGACTGCTTTTCTTACAGCTGTGAGTGGCTATAATCAGGAAAAAAGCAGAAATCTTCCAACTCTTTTGTGTGTCGCTAAATCACCTTACTACTGTGTCATCTGTAGCCTCTTCCCTAGCACCTTCCTTTCCACTGAGCACAGACAATAACCTTTACCTGATACTCTGTTTGGGTGGTCCTTTTACATATGGCAGGGAGATAAACAATGTGAAATTTGAGCTGGTTCAAGGAACTACACTATATTACAGTGCTTGGTTAGTTTAACTTTGGCACATGATTGAATACAAGGGTTAATTATATTCTGGAGTTATTCAATATTTGAACAGCTTGGAAAGAACAATCTTTAGGGAGGTGGATGGCTCAGTTTGATTATAGAGCTGCCTTATTTATGCCTTGTGGGACTACACTGCTTGCTGTCTTGTCTCTGATTCAAAGTGCAAAAGAAATAAAATACTGACAAAGATTTGAGTTAGAGGAACACCAATAAGAGTATTTTGTTGAACAATGGATCTGATGAAGGCATGGTCTCACCATTCCACATTGTGCAGCTTCCTTTTCAGCATGTGTGAAAAGAGAAAAAATTTAGCTTATTTTACACTGAAAATCAAATAAGTGTTCATTCGGCGTTTATTGCCTGCCACCCTAGGTAAACTTATTTCACTTCCTACTGTCTGCTTATGACTATAATTTTCTTTCAGTCTTAGCTACATAGGCCTTAAGCCATCACTGGAAATTTATGGGCAGCATTTGACCTGTCAAGCATATTTGAAAATTAATGGATATCTAAATAATCCAGGCAGCTCTGAAATCCCCAGTTTTAATGTTTCTGCGCTATTGACTATCTCAGATGTAGTAAGATGCTGTAATGATGAGTACCTGAGGGCCTAAGATATCCATCATTATTTGGCTTTCGTTTTGCCTCCGTAAGGTATATTGCTCTGTCTTTGGAGCTGTGTTTAATGTGTGTTAAAGCTCACTGCACTTTCCCAAGTTCTCTGAGGTAATGCTATAAAACAACATGCTGCCCCTTGAGAGGCCAAGGTAGCTGACTGTTTGAGGGACACTTGAGCCACATGATTTGTCCTGCAATGAACATCTGTTTCAAGATTCTCAGCATGCTGGGAAAGATTAATGAGTGTTTTAAGTGTATTTGACTTTATGAGTTATTATCTGACTGGCACTAAATGTCTGTTGCCTTTCACCTAAAAGATATCACAGCACACTCCTGAGCTTTGAAGTATTTACCTTGTTCTTTCTGTCCATCTTCTAGCAGCACAGTAATTTGAATACATAAATTTTCTGCGGATGTGTAGGCTTGCAGGGAGTCATTAAGTATGGAAGGTGACTGTCCAAGAAGATCTGACATGACTGAGAATCAGCAGAAAATTATTTGGTCATTACTTCTCCAGGGATCCAGATTCCTGAGAAAACAGAGAAGTTTCCTGACTTGTCTGTAGGTGAATGAGGGGTTTCCTAGCACTCAAGCAAGTCAACAATTCATAGCAATTGAGTGCTGTTGATAGGCACAAGGGTCTCATTGTGGGTGGGTTTACAGAGTGCTGTTGTGCAATCTGAAGGGCCCTGGATGAGAAGGGAGAAGGCAGGAAGGTGCGGGTAATTGTTGTTAATTTTCCCATTAGGTACAAGCCACAGCCTCTCTGGCTAACTCTAGAATAACACCTGTCCTCATCACAAAAAGCCACAAGTAGAACTCTCTGCCTAGGGAGAACTATTCTGAAAGGTGGGAGTCTGTAAGATGGCCTTGAGGATGAGGAGGGCAGCAGGGCCATGTGGAAGGGAAAAAAATCATCTTCTTTATTATTTCTGTAGAGTTACATAAGAACCACTTGGTTTTGTGGATATAAACATGTTTTGTAGGTTTTGGTGAAACCTAAGACTGTAGACTGGAAAAAAACTGCAGAAGTTTGTCCTGCACTTTACTGAAACCATTAGCAGCTTAACTGGCAGGCAGACAAGGCATTTATGACTCCTGATGACTCTCACCAGCTGGACATTCATAGCTTTCCTCATAGCTGTTCTGAGGACATATGATGGCAAAAAGCTTTAGTTCTGCTTTGACTGTAACTTGGTTATATAAGAGGGTAATCTACTTGGTCCAGCTCCTAACTGTCCTGTAGATTTTTTTAATTTTAGGAGACAGAATTATCTTGTAAATGCTTCCAAGGATGCAATCCATGTTCCCGCTGTTCTCAGATCCAATTTTGCTGTAACACTAGTGTGTGTGCACGAGTGACCTCAGGCTGCTCGAAAGAGAGATGTGTTAGGCCAGTTGATACAGCCCATTGTGTTCTTCCAGTTTCTGAGAACTAGCCATAGGGGACTAGGCAGGAGATGGACCCTTTCCCTAAATCCAACAGTCAAGTCCCATCACCGGCAGTGAGGACAACCCCCTTCCTCCCAGGTGATTCTTTGCTCTTTACACAGCGAATCCCATTCCACTGCAGGAGAACTTTCTGTGGTGCAAGGAAAGCAGAAAGACTGAGCCATCAAAATCAGCTTAAAGCCCTTAAGCCCAAGATGTCACATCTGCTTTGCAGAAATTACAACAGGAAAACAACATGATTTAGAAAAGAATCATTTCAAAACAAACATTGTAAAAACTTAGTGGAAAAACATCTGCTGTTTTCAGACCATTACAGCAGTTTGTCAGGGAGGTCATGGAGCATTTTTGCATTTTGTTCATTGAATTTATTATTGTTGCTTTATATTTCTAAATAGCATAATTTCCCACCAAGGAAGTTATGCTGATGTCAGCAACAGCATGTAGCTGCTAGGCAAGGTATACAGGGTGCCTGAAATACTGCAAAGAATGTGATAATTAGGACAGCACAATAAATATGAGAAGCAACATTTACAAGGGATTGTTCTTGTAAATTGTCTTAGAGAATGGAAGAAAAAAAAAGAACAAAACAAGCCAAAAAATCCTTTCCAAGCTGCTAGAGCAGTTAGCGCAAGAAGCAATAATGCCTTTTTACGTGCAAATAAAAAAATGCAAACACAGTCATATTTTGGAACAGAAAAAAAAGTGCTACAAGTTTGACTGCACTAGAAAGGGCAACATCACATAAGGAGGTATTACGCCCATATATTGTTGGCCAGATATGGGAGCTAAAGCTGCATGGTGATGGGAGAACTGTCTGTGTGAGGTAATGATGTCAAGAAGCAGAGCTGGTCCAGTCACACTGAACTTGACTGGAAATTCTCTCTCTACCCTACTTTCGAACTAGCTTGCAAAGCTGACAAGGTGTCTTACCAAAACCCCACTTTCCTAGAGAAATGAAGGCATGAGCAAATGCCGAGAAGGATGACCCAAGAGCTGACACAAGACCACTCATGCTGTTAACATGGTCACTGTGAGGACTTTGGTGCTGCAGACCTTCCAAAATGCTTTATTTCTTTATGAACTCTTTCCCAGCTCGGCAGGTATGATTGAATGGCTAATAATCTCGCCATTGTGACAGAAATGTTTGCTCTCTCCTTCTGTCATAGATTCCGGAAGGATTGAGGAAAGCCGAGGTCCACAGAAGAGCCTAAAACAGAAGAGTAAAAGCAGGATTCGCTTTGTTGGACTCTTGTGTACGTTCAAAATATGCTTTGTTGCCATTAGCACTTGCATAGAAGCACTGTTCCCGTAGGAATTGAGTCAGTTGTTAAGAGACAGTTCCGTAGTGACTGGCTTAAATCAAGTCTCTAGCCTTCTGGTGTAATGGAATGCAATCCTGCCCCTGATTAACATTAAGCGAACCTGTCTCTTCAGTTGTGATGTCCCGAAGTATGTGGTGTAACCTATGAAAACACAAACTTGTCTGCTTTCCAGTGCCCAGTGTCACATATGGCTTTCTGTAGCTGACAGAAGGCAGATGCTGTCAGACTTAGCCTGCAAAACTAAACAAGGATTGATTGCAGTGTGAAGGATCAGTGTAAATTTTGCCTAGGGGTAGGTTATGAGGATGTTCTTTGGGATTAGCTCAAGGCTCTTCCTCAGACTTCACATGGCAAGTGGGAGGCCTGTAACAAATCTAGTAGGATGCGCTTTAGTTGTTTTACAGCTGCAGAAAAGAGCTGAACCATCAAACAAGCAAGATGTCTGATGCTAGTGTTAGTGTTTTATTCTATCATCCTGTAATCAGGCTACACCCACTGATGCAAAGCTCCAAATAATTCCGCATGTACAGAACTCATTTAACATGCATCTGAGAAATCCTCTGAAATTCCGGAGCAAGTGGGCTATTTAGGTTTGCCCAGAGTTACCCAGGTAATGCAAATGCAAACAGGTTGCAATAGTTAACTTCTGTAGCAAGTGATATAAATGAATGGGAAAGTGTTGATAGCTCAGTCTTGATAACATTTCATAGACACAAAGCGGTTTTTTCAAATACTTCCAGTGTAGCCAGATTTAAGCAATTTCTGCTAGTTGTTTCTTGGTGGGGATGCCTAATTTCTCTGTGAGTGGGCGGGGGTCATACTCTGCTATTTTTTAAAAAATTATTTCCTTACTCTGCTATTTAAAATCAATTTAGGCTAACATCTATTTAAAACCTGAGTACATGTATAGATATTTCTTTGGTGGACAGGGAATGTTTTATTAATTCTCCTCTTTTCAGGAATATGCTTGTAAGCATTTTCCTCATCTGATTTTATGCCCCTGAACCTATCGTTAAGCTGAAATAAGGTGGGAAACCCGTGAACCACATTTAAAATGGTGAATTAGAAACACATTCAGTCACCTTTAATGCATGAAATCTCGTCTCCTTTAAAGTTTGAGTAGCACACAAAGGAGCCCCTTCCTGTACATTGAATCATTCAGGTGGGCTGTGCCATATATGAATGCAGTCCCAGTGGGATAAGGACAGGACTGCAGGGCAGCACCATTGTAGGATGGGATGGGAAGAAATTACTACTTATACTGCCAGGTGCTGATGAGGAAACTTGGGGATATTTCACCTGAGCTGACAAACAGCTTTTTCTACATAAAGGCTGTCCACTGAGAGCATGGGCAGGATGAGGTGGATTTGAGGTACACCGGAGAGGACTGCCTTCCCCTGTGTCACCTCTCATTTCTAAGGCAAAAGAGCAAGAGGATGAGATGATGTCATGTGTGCATGTATGTACGAGAGAGTTATGTATGAGCTGATTGTGGATGCTACATGTATAGGAACAGATTAAGAACTGGCCTGTTAGAAGAGCCGGGCGCAAAAACTGGGAACCTGGTTTTGTTTCTGTTGAAGCAGCATGTATCTTGGATTGCTGAAAAAAAAATCTGTTTCCACTTAGATGAACTTTCTTATTCTTATTCTTATTCTTATAATAATAATATTATTATTATGAATAATAATGAAATTATTCAGATTTACTGGTTTAAGGTGGAACATTGATGTGACAATGACTTAATGGTAAAGGCCAGCTAATGTTGCCACTATGTCTGCAAAGAACTGATGCCCAAACTAATTAACTCAAGGGTGTATGTGCAAAGTCAGCAATACAACCAACCTCTTTCCCAAAATGGTTTAGAACTTAAACACCGTAAAATAAAAGCCCATAAATTTCACTGAATTGATCGACTTTTAGGAAAATTCTAAAATGTCTACCAAAATATTTTTGTTTTGTTAATCTTGATGCTGATAATCTAACCCTTGCTAAAGGAAGGTTAAAATTATGTCTATATGCCTAAAATTTAACAATAATCCCAAATGTAGTAAAATAAGACTTCTGCGCTGAATCAGAGGATGTCAGAGACGTGGTCTAATTTCCAACCCAGTCTTCTTTAGTTAACAGGCTTTCCCCTCATACAAAATATGCCATATTGCATCTTCCCTGGTCTACTCCCAGGTTGTTCTATATTTTATATCCAGAGTTTGGACGGTATAGAAATCACTAACAGGCCTCTGCCAAATCCTCACCCTCCCATTCTCTTTTATTCCTCTTTGTCTTTCTTTTATTCTCTCTCCCAAACTGATAGTGCAATTCACAGTCAGCAGCAGATTATAATGCTTTCCCTTGAAAGGATGTTCTGAAAAAAGCCACCATCAAGGAAGAACCTGGAAAGAGTACTTAAACAGAGCGTATGCTCATGGGAGTAGCAGATGTAGTAAGCTGCACTGCAGGTGATTTTTGCCTCTAGTGATCAATCTGGATTTGTGGGTTGAAACTCCTGATCTCTTTAGGGAGAGTCAAATATGCCCTCAGAGAGAGGAAAATCACAGAAACGCTCCTCAAGTCAAAACTGGTGGAGTTTCCAACTTGTTGGCTGTGATGTATTCCAAATGGAAAGAAAATTCATTAAATTGCAGTTGTTCAGATGATTTTCACAGAGTTATCTAGGTCCTTCATACTACAGAGGAAGCTGAGACATCTGAAAGTATCTACTCAAAGTGAATAAATTGATGGATTTGAAAAAATGTGTACTGGAAACTAATACAGCTGCTCGATGTTTCCACAACTTGCCTTGTTAAAATAAATAAATAAATAAAGCTTGAAAGAACCTCTAAGATCTCATTTCTGGTATGGGGATGATATATCAGGAATAGCATTGGAAGGTTAATCTTGAGTAACAAAACTGTCTGAGATTCCACATAATGTCTTGGGAAAAATACTTTCCTGCGCTGTGGGTGTGGGGAAATGCTAATATGTCAAGGTGCTCTTGTGGGAACTGTGAATCTTTAATTACATTCTCTCTTCAAGGGCTAATAGTTGGATCTAGCTTGCAGTAGGTGCTCAGAAAAATGTCAGTGGGTCTCGTTGAACTGGCGAGCTCTTGAGATAGAGGTTATTGAAACCATAAATAACGTACTAGCAATAAACTCTACCATGAGGGAGTTGTGGTTGTCTGGTTGGGTCTCAGTGCATGAACAGGTCAGCAGAAACAACTTCAAAACCTTCCTTGCCTTGTGGATCCTGTTTGTCTCTGGCTGTAGAATAGTTCCACATCTACACTTTTGCGACACTTAGTGCCAAGTCCTGTACACTCTGGTCCCTTTGAGTCATACATTGACCTCAGCTGGATGGCTCCTGTGAGGAAAATGAACACAATTTGGGCCACTGCCAGCACAAAAACTAATAGCTAGTCACTGTATCTGGACTTCAGTTTCCCTGATATTTCAAGGTACCTTTTACAGCTGCCAAACATGGAGTATCCGAGACCCTTGTGCATTGTTACTTGAAGGCCAACAAGCAGGCAATCCCGAGGACTTGCACCGTGATGGCTATCCCAGAAAATGTTCCGTGTTACGCAAAGACCAAAGATTCCATGACTTCTGTTGTGGGCTCTCTTTCAAAATATGTTTTTTATTTCAAGAAGACTATGTTTCCTAAGAAAGCTTTTAGTGACATGTTTATTCATGTTGGTCAAATGAAAGTCATGTGGCACACCTCCCTTTCTGCTGTGGTGAGCCACACTGTGTTTGATATAATCCCACTATCTTGTGTGAAAAAAAAGCCAGCTGAATGTCAGATGTGCCTGGCTTGCATGTCAGTGAAACAGAAAGCATGTTACACAAGTTGCCACACTTTGTAAGCTCTATTTTTATTTTGGAAGAACCCTCCCTTCAACTTTTTCCACTCTCTTTTCTTAGGCATGGAGTGAATTCGGGGCTTTTCCTGGGCTAAGTGTATGAAAAGAAGACATAAGCATCAGCAAAGACACTGAAATACCCTGAGTTTGATGTGGCTACCCATGTTTCTGAGGTTAGTGTACTGACGAGTTAGCTGGATTTATACTCTGCAGTGGTATGAAAGTGATTTCAGTAAGGGACTCTTGAGTTTTCTGTTGACTGTTTTCTTCATTGTCAGGAAGTCAAAACTCAGATAAAACATCACAGCTCCAAAAAAGTATTTGAAAAATCAATTTTTTTTTTTTTACCTTTAAAATATAAGTGTAAGCCTTAAACAAAATTATCCACTGGCTCTAAAAATAAATAATTCAAAGACCTTCACATTAAGAGAGGTAACTACCTGGTAGAGTTCTTCAGCTTTACTTCCCTTCTTCCTTCAGACCAGTGAGAGAACCTAGGACTGAGAAAATAAGATCCTTTTCATGTGCATGCAAATGCATACGAAGCTGGTATATGCATCTAGTAGGCACATCTACTAAGTTAATGAAGAAAACTGTGATGTGCTGTACAACTGGGTAATTGCTGAGCTGACACCAAACTTACCAGCTTGGTCTGTTTTGGTTTTTTCAAATGCATATTTAACCAACTTAATTAACTTTTTGTAATGTTAGATATTTGGGAATCCCATTCCTGGTGGCTGAACAGTCAAGTCGCACCAACACGGAAACAGAAATTGTTGGGTTAGTAAAGCTCACTAGTGGATGTGAAACGGGAGTATCCCAGATGGATGGCTCATGCAAATGACAAAAATGTAGAGCAAGAGGGACTTTTTGTGAGAGCAGAGGAAACATGTCAGACACGGGAAGCACATGTCAGAGAAGTCCATGCATGCAGAGGACATCAATGCATGTGCTTAAGTGGCACAAAATGGCTGTACCACCTTTAATCTGAATTTCTTCACTGGTGACTGATTCGAAGGAAAAGGCCTGTGTGTGGCCCCACTGCCCAAGGTGTGCATTCATGGAAGGGCCTGCATGACCTGGTCAGGCAGGAGTGACATTTGTAGCAGTTTTGGTTGCCCCAGAAATCTTCATCTTCCTCTCTGTTATTTCAGAGCACATTGCATCATGTTTTAAGTGCTGTGCATCGACATGTGAGCCCATTTAATCTTGGGACATTGCACAGTATTCATTTTAATGCAGAATTTGTCCAACGATGTTTATTTCTGAAATATCTATTTCATACAAGATATTGCTGCCTTGTTTGCCATGGATATCCAAGTCTGAATCAGGAGGTAAAAGTGCTTAGCAACATAGAATACAGGGGAAAACTTCATTTGTTTCACACAGAGCAACAGTGACTTGCAGTTAGCAAAATAAAAAAAGCTGTGCTGTCCTGTTGGTGGGAGCTTAGGAAAAATCAGATATAGAGAGAGAAACAAGAGAAGAACAAAGGAGAGAGCTCATGGGAACACCAGGATTCTTGTTCTGAATCAAGTCTGGTTTGTTTCCTTATTTATGCCACGCCTGAAAATCAGAAAGTTTCTTGAGAACAAGGAAATTAAGTGAACTTAAACACAGCTGGATGTCCCTCTAGGTATGTTTCATTGTAATGCATTAGTAAAAAGTGAAGGATGTTTTGTTTGACAGAAAACAGACGAAAAGAGGGAATTAACATAATAAGTGAAAGAAGCAAGCTCCCTCTTAGCCATGGTATTGTGCTACTGCGCTCTGATGTGAGTGTTGCTGCTCATGATGTTCCCTGCTCTGAGCATGGCCTGGGCAAAGAGGAGGTGACTCCTGCTCTTGGAACATGTTTTGTCATGTTATCCAAACTTCAGCCAGAAATCTTAGCTGGTTATGCAAAGCAGTTTGAAATCACTTTTCTTTATGGTGTTCTTGCTTTCCTGTCATCTAATCAATCTCTGCAGGCCACAGTAATTTTACTAGTTAGAACTCATATGCAGTTTTCTTCCCCCACAAGAAGCAGGTGCTGCCAACCTTATAAAGGCCTTGCCATTAATTAATGACTGAGCAGTCATGGGCTTGTGCTTTTAGGACTGGGGTTTATTTTCTTTCTTTACCTCCCTCATCCCTAACCCACCAGCCCCTGCTGTGTTACTCCTCCATGGGTGTTAGGGGAGAGGGCACTGTACTCTTTGTGCAAAATTTAGCTTTGGGTGCTTTTTTCAGTTAAGCTCCACAGAGGTAGAAGTGAGCTGATACAGAGTTGCTGCAATGCTTGAACATTTGAAGTACAGTACTGAGCAGAGAGTTAATTTTAAATGTGAATGGGTCACTCGGTCACAAACCCAGGACATCTCCCAGTGATCGTGTGGCACTTGAGTAGTTTCATAAAGCACTTGTGCGGTTATTAAACAGAGGAAACAGGGTGCACTTGAGAGAAAAGTTATCCAAATGAGAGGAGCTTTGCAATTTTTCAAACTGCAGAGACTTTGGTAGTTGCAGAGCCCATGAAGCTCTAGGCTCTGTGGTTTATTCAAGCAGAACTCTAAGTTGAGCAGTAAAATCAGCATTTTCCTAGGCTGAGCTGCCCAGCATGTGCATAGTGCCAAGGAACACGGTGTGGAGGGAGCAATGTTGGGGCCGTGCCGTGCTCCCCTTGCCATGCCTTTTGTAGTTGCCGTGTCTCTGGAGCTCTGGGCTCCAGAGGGCCATAAATGGTTTTCCCAACCCTAACCCTAAGCTTAAGCCTAACCTTAAGCAGAGCAGTAAAACCAGGCTTCTGCTGAGGCAGAGGTGCCCAGCCCATTGGTGCAAAAATCAAGTGAAAAGTTGTTTTATAACTGGAAACATATCCAGAGCTGGATGACCTGAGTGGCTCCAGAAAGTCAGAGCTGCTGGTCAAGTCTGGTTAATTCCGGAGTTTTTTCCTTTTTTTTTTTTTTTTTTCCAATTTTTTTCCCCCTACCCTCCTTCCCTTGCACACTTCATCAATTTCTAATATAAAAACCAAACCATTTCCTTATTTTCATCATTTAATTTTGAACTGGATGGGAATTCTCTCTGTGTCCTCAGAACGATGGGGGCAGAAAGCTCATTTATCAAAGCTCTGCAATGAACAAAGCCAGAGCAGAGCAGCATAAGCATAATTAACAAGGGAAAAATGGAGCTTGTGGCTTGATGTTGATGGATACAAAATGTGCCACAAAGGCAACAAAGCTTTGAGAATGCTTTGAACATAAAACCAGTCTCACGGGATGAACAATTCCATGCCAGAGAGTAAATTCAAGCTGAGACGGATAAGCTCAACTATCATGATGACCATACAGCTGCAGCAGTGGAGGATCTAGGTACTCGTCGGACATGTTTTGAGGTTGTTTGGGGAGGGAGGAGCCAGCTTACTTACTTATTTTATCTTGGCATGCTGCTGTTGGATAGAGCATTTTTGTTATTGTTAGTTTTATAGTAGCAGAAGTGTGTGCCACAAAGGGATTTGTCCATAGCGACATTGCATGTATTTGCTTGAGCTGTCATCAGCTCCTCTCCGTAGAAGACCCCAAAGGCAGGACAGATGTGGTTACTCAGACTCTGTTTATATACATGATCACAAACTTACTGCAGCTTGTCCTGCAGCTGAGCTCACTGTTAAGGGCAGCACGTCCATCTTCTCACCCCAAAACTCCTTAGGGAAAGGAAAAGCAAAATCAAATTCCACTTGACTGCTTCTATCAAAATCATGTCATAAAGGATCCAGGGAAACAAGCTTTGAGAAATGTGTGTCCTATCCCTGGAAAGTGTTTCTTTTACCATATCCATTTTGTTTTACCATTTCCATATTTTTGTTTGACTTAGAAGACTTTAATATTGAGCTCCTGCAAAAATGTGCTTACGTATTTTTAACAGTATGGTCAAGTGTTGGACTAACTAGAAACAGAGTTTCAGCATGCACAGTGGAAATTATCTTGGATAAGAGTAAACTAAACTTCTCTCTTGAATAAAAGCACAGACACATGAGCATGCAGGGCAGAGCTAGAGAGTGCCGGTCCTGCTCTGTGGCAGTCCAAGCAGGAATAGTGAGGGCTACTACAGTAACCTCTGAGACTCCTGCATTTTTGAGATTGGTGTCAGGATTTAAGCAACAAAAAGGCAAGGAAATGGATGTCACTCCTGCATTTATATGTAATAGAGCTGAATGGCTTAAATAAAGGGTTGTTTCTTGAATGTTGTAAAAGGTGAGGAATTCATTCAATTTACACTGCCTTACTGGTGTAAAGTTTATACGGATAAACTGCCTAGGTCAAGTCAGCAAAACAAATGTGATTTAATCTTTAACATCTTTAAGAGAAAAACATTTCTTTACAGAGCAAGCTGGTTGAAGGGCATGTATAGACAACCAGAAGTGATTGTACCACTGATCCTTCATCAGTTACTGCTGTTCAGCAGGTATTTTTCAGTGATTATGTACCTATTTTGTGGCTAGAGTGAAAAAAAACCCAATATTAATTGATGGATTCATAGCTGCCCTATCATAGGCCAAAACATTTAATTCTGCAGTTTCAGTGATCTAAAGCTGCACTACTTTAAGCAGTAACTTGGTATGTCATGCTGTTTTCTGAATGCTTATGAAAAGGATAAATTTCCAAGATAAATTATTGATCATCTGGAAAGTAATTTGGTCACAATGTTGGAGAAAAATAATCAACTTCTTTAAATATTGCAAGCATTAAAATGTTTCTGTGATACATTTGTTGGTTTATGTGTATGTTTACAGATGACATGTGTGGCAGAACTCATCTTTATTAATGTCAAGCTTGAATTCTGATTAAATCACTGTGAGGGGCCTAGGCAGGACTCGTGAATTCATTAAAGCTTAGAAATTTTCATGCTGGTCTTAATGATGAAACTGTGCTTCTTCCTGGGTTTTTCTGTTGTTTTTTTTTTTTTCTCAATTAAATGCCTCCAGGCTTTTCATCTACTATAAATATTTCTGAAACATAAGCTAATTTTTCAAAGTATCTATTCTCAGCTAGCTTGCAGTTGCAAATCTGCAACCTGCACTTTTGCCATGTCTCCTGTTTTCCAATTCCCACCAACAATTTCTGAAAAAGTCATAATTATTTTCGTAGTGTTTATTTGTAATTTTTGAGAATGAATGCAAACCGTGTGTTTCAGTGAGGTTATGTTAGGAAAGGCTCTTTCTTTTACGAAACCACACAATTTTCAGTTTTGGCACATTTCTACAAGTAACGCCTTGTTTAAACCTGCATGTATTATTTTTTCCTCCTCTTTATTGTAATAGCTCTGTTATGAGGAATATTTGGAAGCTCTGAGTCAGGATGGTGAGGTGGAAGAGAAAAAATTGGAGATATTGTCTGTCTAGTTAGAGCTATAGTGCAAGCCATGAAATGGGAGCTCTCATATTTCCTTTTCATACCTCTGACCTGGGAAGATGACTGCCTCTGGGGGAAGGAGATAATTTAATTTCCATTCATTTCAGCTTTCATTTCTTTGCAAAGAGTCAACAGATATGTTTCAGATTCTGTGGGATCACTTATTTTGCTTTGGCAATATAACATATCTCTGCCATGGGACTTAGGTTAGACCACCTGGTTTCCTTCTCTTCAGACCCTTGGGTGGGCCTGAAACCAGTGTAAGTGAAAAGATCTTACCTAGTACACTGTCCAGTTACCCACTTAGTTTTTACGTTGATTCTTTCATGAATAAAATAATACAACGAAATTCCTCAGGAAGGGTGAGGACTAGAGGAAAGCTGAGCAGGGTAGAAAAGCAATGGGAGTCATGGGCTGGGTTTTGTGTCTTGTAGTCTGTGTGCAAAGCAAGGGTTAAAAAATTGCTTACTTTCATGGCTGTTGTTCAATAAGTGAAAGCTATTCAGAAGTCATGTGTTCTCAACATGATCCTGGAAGAAACAACATGGCTGAAATTCCTTAGGGAAATTAAGATAATTTCATTACCATTTAGAAGTGTTAAAAAATATTAATTTGTGGAGTCAATAAACCTCAACAAATTTATAATATTTCAGTCTTCTCGAACAAATTGTTAGATCTCTAGAATGATTTTTTAAATTTTTGTTAACATTGATAGATCTCTTCAATAACTTAAAACAGTGTCATTGGGTTTTCCCTTAATATAATTTTTTTTTTTTTTTTGAGTGGGGGGTACTCTGAATTGAGATCAATAATAAACATGCCATTTTCTGCATGAGTATGTGACTTACAGACTGGCCTAACTTTAAAACATGTACATAAATTGTACATCCAGAAGCACCACTATCTCTTCTCAGCGAGACACTGTTCCTCATCAGGCAGGTCCCATTTAATTAACACAGATACTTAACTACCATGTACTCCATGTACTACATGTCACTGCAACCAAGTGGTTCTGAGTACATGAAGAGAGCAACCTGCACTTTGGCCAATAAGCAAGGTGGCTGTCTCTATGCTAAAGCCCCAGATTAATTTCATACTCTAACCACCAAATTTTTGTTGGGAAGAGGAGGAGGAACCCAGAACAAAAGAACCTGAAACATCAGTTCTGTATCACCTCCGTGCTTCCCTGAGAAGTCTTGCACCCACATGGAAGTTAGCATGTTTAGGTGAGAAAGCTGTGGTCAGTGTGTGGACATCCAGTTGGTGCTCACCTACTGCCTCACAGGTGAGGCTGACAGGCTTGATAGGTGTAAAATGTCAGATGTGGCCACGTGTTTGACATGTTGCAGATGAGCTCAGGGTGAAGATAGAAGCGAAGAAATAACCATGGTCTTTCTAGCATAGTTCGGAAATGTCTGGTTTGCATTTCCCTCTTACTGGCTCACACAAAATATGGGCAGTTTTTGACTCCAAAGACAGTTGTCATAAGATGGTAAGTAGGAACTGACCAATGCTACAGCACTTTTTTTGCATAGCTTTTTGTCTTTGATCATTTGGTGGACTGTCACTTCTTTGAAAGTAAATGGTTTCTTACGTCTCGTAGTAGGGTGTCTTTTTCAGAGTTTTTCAAATAAAAGAAAAATCTAATCAGCCTTTAATGCATAGATGCCTGGTATTTCTTTACTCTTCTTCTTCCATGAGGCACATTAGGTGCTAGAGTCAGTGAAGTGGAGGCACTGTGAGCACATCTTAATGAAGAAGAACCATTCTCCCTAGGAAATGAGAGTCTCCTGACCGCAATCTACAGATACCTTTGGGTCAGTAGGACTCTGATACACAGGAATAATGGAGCACTAGTGAGCATATTGGTGCCATATCATATATCTGACCCTAGAAAACAATGAACTGGGCCATTTGGAACAACAGCCAAACTCTAGTGGGAAATAAATGCAGCTGCTCCATTGTATCAGCTTTCCATACCTTGTGACTCTTGAAGGGGCTTTTGTTCTAACAGAAAGCTCTCTAAGGTGGCCAAATTGTCATCACTTTGCAGCTTTATCCTGGGTGCAGGTTTCATCTTCCTGAGTGGGATCTAATCTAATATAACCTTAATATTATACTGAACATAGGAGGCTTATGTGCTCTTGTGGGGTTGTTTTATTTTATTTAGATTTTGGGTGTTTTCCCCCTCTCTGTTATTTCCTGGGACTGTCTTTTGGGGTAAATTTCTTGCTAGAATTCAGAAAATACACATATAGTATCTTATTAAAATGCTGCTGGAGGCCCCTAACTGTCCTTAGGCAGAATGCAAACATACAGATGTATTAACAATCAGGGAGGAAGAAATAACTTGGTACATGTGGAATGCACAAGTATGCTGAGATCAGGTGTTCAAAGCACTGGCTTTTGTGTACCACTTAAATTTCTGGCTGTACCTGAACAAGTTTTCTCTCTGGACTCAAGTGTTTGAAAATTTGCTGGTAACTGCAGGACTAAGATTTCTTGTCCATATTGACACTGAAGCTCACACTGTAAATCACTGTGGGTGTAGCAGTTCTGTTGTTTGGAACAAGGCATGATCTTACAAGAAAACTCTTCTTTCTACTGGAGAGAAGCTTCTCTCGAAGTTCTTGTAACTTCTCTTAGCTTTTTTTTGACTTTTGGTTTGAGTTACCGACTTTTACTCCAGCAAAAATAAGCCAGTATTGCTCAGCTTTTCTCCTCTACAGAGCACTCATAAAAGGTGACTTAAGCTTTCTTTGTGTGATGTAGAGTCAGGTCACAAAATGCTGTGAAGCTTTGCTTTCAGGGTTGCCACATAGAGTGATAGGGATACAAATAAAAGTAAGCAGAGAGTTGTCTTGTCCTGTAGTCTCTTAGAAAAGAAATACACATTATTAGGTTTTTAAAATTCTGAAATTTGTTTCATGTTTCTTTGATTCTACAATGATGTAAGCAAAAGATCATATGTTTTAGTAGCTGAGAGGAATGTAGAAAGAGGATTTATGAGGGGCATTTTGCCTTTGTTAGTGAGATTACTAAGTAACTACTGAAGTTCAGTTTGATCTGGTTTGTACTATTGTAAAAATGACCAGGAACCAGACTTGTCTTATAAGTAATTTTTGAATAAATATAATACCATAAGGCTAATAATAATTCGGTCAAAATGTGTTCTGGTGAAAGCAGACAAGGCGAAACTAGGTAGTGTATTAGATTTGATAGTACCTGGAGCACATCTAGTGTCACGGATGTTATGGGGTTTTGTTCTTTAATACTACATATGTACCTTTGAGCCTAGGGAACAAAGTACAATCATTTTTTAAATATCCTTTCATGTTGGTATTTAGCAATGAAAATTGGGGAAGCCATAGAAAGAATGTTTGAGATAAAATGATCTTGTCTTTCAAGAGTACTAGACATCGGACACTTCCGTTTGTCACTTGATCACCCTACCATAGATTACTGAGGTCCTAGATCCATCACAAAAAGGCGGGAATTCCCTCTTTCCCTTCTCCCCCACTTCTTCCAAAAGAAGCTGCCTTGCTGAAATACTGCTGGGGGCTGGAGGTCAGAAGCACTCTGTGTAAATCCTTGGTATTCATCCATGCATTGGGAAATGCAAGGCAGGAGTATAACATATTTTTTAGTTCTGGCCAAGCACGCACACCACCATTGAAGATTACATATTCAGGTGTGGAATCTGCAATAAAGGGAGAAACAAATGCACAAGTAAAACCACATGAGACCAGGCTGTCTGTGTTCCAAGGCTGGCAGAAAGATAACTGCGTCGAGCAAGCAAGGTGCCTTTTAAGCAGTGGGCAGCCATCATCCAGTTAGGGACATTCTACATCAGTTGAAGTGTCCTACTTTTGTGGGACAGAAAATTTTAAGACTATTCTCGAGGTAATGACAGAACACGTCATAGCTTAGAAATGTCATTTAAAAAAAAAGACAGAAAATTCTTTGAATTCTGCTAGAGTGCACATCACTCCTTCTGTTAGCTAAGGTGAAAGGACAGTGTTATGATTTTGGCTTTCTTAAGACACCACACATCTTTCTTGCAATCACAGCTCATGAATTTGGCACATTACAAGCAATTAATTTTGTTCAGTTGTTTGAGCAACTAAAGTTGTTCATTACAGCAACTAATTTTGTGGAGAAAACAGTAGGTGCTCCAGAGGAGTTGTTAAGGGATGATGCAGGTACCTCATTGGTGAGAATGGAATGAAAGGACTACAGAACTGAATGTGCTCCTGTGAGCAGAGTTCGTGGTCATCCTGCTGGCTTTGCAGACGTCGATTAGTGAGTGGTACCCTACAGCCTTGCTTCTGCCTGAGTATTCATTCCCCCATCTTCATTTAACTTTACTATTTTAACCCTCTGAATAAAACCATTCGTTTAGAAGCTTTTACTTATAATAGGAATACTTAATTTGCTTTAAAGAAATATTCTTTCTTTTATTTTCCATCTAAAAGAAAACTATTCAGCTACAGCCCATTAGTGTAGCTACAGAAAGACAGTGCATTAATTTTGTAGATGTATGAGTGTAGGTCTGCAACATTAGCTGCTCAATAATGAAGCAAATGTGTTGTGAAGGTAACTGAGGAGGGATTTCTTGAATAGACTTGAGTTTTCTCATATATAAAAAAAAAATAAATATCAGCAATCTGTAGTGTGGTGAAGAACTTTGAGCAGTATGAAGAAAAATTTCACTATGACCAAAAAGCATCGTGTCTTATATCAAAGAGCCTTCCCAAAGCAGTTCCTCTTGTGAATTGCTCTCCCAGTCTAACAGTGTTTCTTGCTGATTGCCACTTTCATTCCTGCTTGTCAGTGATGATTGAAGGGTGCAGTCTAACCCAGCAAAGAGGGAATTACCCCTCTTGAGCACAGTAAATTTAAATCATGTACTTCATGTATCTTATCCTTTCCAGCAGTTATGGGCTGGCTTACAGCTTGATAAAGCCACACTTATTTTGAGGAAGCACAAAGGTAAATTTCAATTATCTAGAGAAACTAGATAATTCAAGCAAACATGTTTGAATGGAAGGTCCTTGAAGGTGATATTTATTTCAATATTTTCATAGCTTTATAGACCTCAGTAAAACAAACAAACAGTGATATGATGGTGATGTTCCATCGTTGATGTTCCATCGTTAATGTTCAGTCTGCGACAGCCAAGCACAGAGGTGGATAGTAGGGGAGAAAAGTAGTGATGTCAGCAGATATTTTGTTAATTAAGGAATGAGGAATTGGGAAATTGAAGTTTGATGTATCCTCTTTAGTGCTAGTATTAGATTGTGTTCATTTATGATCTGGTTACATGACTTTTAAGCAGCAAAAAATGCATTCATTATCAAGACAGGTGGTGAGCACAGTCTTTCAGGGCATGGGATATTTAAATGATATTTAAATGAAGGTCATGTTCTGCAGGTTTGGTTTTGGTTGATTGTTGGGTTTTTTTTCTCCAAAAGATTTTACGTTGACTTCTGCTCTAAAGAAATTGTGTCATAGGCTTCCATTTACTGGAAAATATGGGGACTTTCCAATCTCTTCCATTGAACAAGGCAGATGTGATGCTTGCCTGGCTTTTGTCCACCAAGAAGTAAGGCTTGCGAGACAGGTTTGCTGTGAAGTAGGGATTTTAGACATGGACAGTATGAGCTATATACATTTTCACATACTAATATATCAGCTCTTATATTTTCTCAGTGATTTTCGTAAGCAGGGATTTGATAATATCCTGAAGCCTTCCTTCATCATTGTCAAATGATATTTTTTGTTTTCCTCTCCATTTGCAAAATGAGCCTTCTCAATCACGGTTAATCTTAGCAGCAGCAAAGCACACGTAAAACCTGATTTTTCGAACCTATACTTTGAGAGCTGCAGCTGTTATTGGATATGTTGGCCATTCTCTTAAGTACAAAAGCCACAGCTGTGAAGTTAAGTTAATTGTGGGATGTTCTTAGATATATAGACTGCAGCAACCAGTAGCAGACTATGTGACTGATTGCTCAGAGAAAGTTAAAAACTACTGTAAATAATAATGGTCACACTTTGCCACAATTCAGACCTCTTTCATTTAATCTCATTTCTCAGATCTGAGAGCTTGTGTCTTTTCTGTCTATTTAACCATCAAGACAATAAGAAATGCTTGGATTGGGTCATCCTGTTGAGGGCAATGAGAGCATTATTGCAGGCTTTCTTTTAGTGGGAAAGAAAAACGAAGTAAAGCAGCTGGTGTAGTGTGGTGAGTGTAAATGTGCTCATTACAAGAGGTCTTTGTTGATTAAAGGTAGCCAATTTCAGGTTTCTGAAAATTTTAGTGGAACTGACTTTAAAGTAAAGATTCAAAGGTCACGCTACAATTTCTTCTCAATGTTACAAGCATAGATTACTGCTTACTCTGAAATGATGTCAAGACTGTGTAGAAGGGGCACTCATTTTTCCTGTCTCTCTCATACCTGTCTAGATGGAGTCAAAATCTGAATGACTTGACCTTAATTGTAACTTGAAGTCTAAAGAAAGATGCAGTACTGTGTTTTCTGACAACTCCTAAAGAGTCCTGTGGTCCTTGGAGCTGGGAACAGGGTAGCTGTGTTTCACCAACTGCTTCATTTGAATTCCTGGGCTAAGCCTGGGAGCCAAATAAACAGTAGAAGCTGGTTTTTATGTCTAACACCTGATACATATGTCCTACTTTTTCCTCAAGGGTAATGGCTGCTTCTGATTTACTGCTTAAGAGTGGATAATTAATTAACAGGAGTGAGAATGTGAATGCTTGACTAGACACTCAAAAATCACATAACTGATTCCTGGGTTTGAATAACAGTATTTTAGTATCATAAAACAGCCTTGAACTGGATAAGTTCTATTGTCAAAAGTACGTGCTAAAAGTTTTATGTCTGTGCCATAATTTATTTTTATTACAAATAGGGCTTGTCTTGCTCAAGGATATTTAATCTCTACCAGTAAGAGAATAAAATCTTTGCCATAGTTTTTGGTGGCATTTTATTGCATAATATTGGTGGTTTTTTCACAAGCTATCTTATTAACCAGTTTTGTTGTATGGAGATAAGTGCATGGAGAGGATTGAAGTGTTTTTTCTTAACTAACTCTTTTAAGATGATCTTGGTGGAGTATAACTGTTTGGACAAGTTGTCAGGACCATCAGTTTGCCATGTGACTTTCTCTTTGTACTTAAAATAGGTTAATAATGGCTTATATTTAAAATATGTCTACTGGAGCTGTGACTACTTCTTGTTTACCAGTAAAAATTTCTTCTTAACTTATAAGAAAAACATGTTATGACTGAAGGATTTCTTACCTTATTCAGTAGAATGCTTGGTGAGATTTGACTTGAAAGCTGCAGTATAGGAATTCAATGAAGAGTCTTTCCATAGGGGTGAATCTCCTTATCCTGAGTGTATTCCCAGGCTACTGATAATTGCTGATTAATATCCAAGACACAGGAAGTCGTGAGTCTGTGGCTGAAGACTAGAGTTCCACCAGAACGCTCTGGATGTTGGTTTTAGTTAATTAAGCATAGTAAAATGTTGGTTTTAAATCTCATTGTTCTTGCATGATTGTGTTTCATTGTTGCGCTCTGCAAACATTCTCTAGAGAGCTATATACTGAGAGCTTGTCTGTGACACTTCTCCGGCCATGTGTTTCCAAACAGGCTGTTTGAGCATGCATGAAAAAGCTGGGGTGAGCTCGCAGGGCAGTAGGTCAAGCACCATCAGCCGTGGACTTGTGATGTGAGAGTGCTCTCTGGGTTCGGCGGCCCATGTCGGGTTCCAAAAGGATCCATAGCAGATGTTGCAAGGGTGTTTATGACATAATATTTCTTCCCAACACAGATCACTGAAAGTGGCCATCAGTAAGTGTATGCATGGGGGACATTTGCATGTGTGATTCCATGAGGGAGGCAAGTCAACCATCACATGCTAGAGGAACTTGGCCAAGTAATATACATAAAACTGCACTCTGTCTCGGTGCTCTCCCAAGAGGACCTGCATGCAGATGTTAGCGGGGCATTTGCAAAATGAAATCCCGTCGAAGAGAACTAAATCAAAGCTGCACTGCTGAGACATGAAGCTCAAGTTCTTTGTGGCATGGTTTCCTCAAGCAGTTTTTATAAACACTTCCTAAACGTTTTATGAGCTATGAAAACAGTTGGGGAAACTGTGGAGCTACAGAGAGGTCACATGCTAAGTACATTGCTGGAAAATACTCAGTTAAGTTTGAGAACCAGCAATTCTCTGACAACACTATGGACATGTGACAAACCTCTCTTCATTGCCTTCTGCTTAACTATTTTAATTTAGACTTATGTGTTGGTATTTATTTCTCTAAAGAAAATGCTGTACTCACTAGACGCTTATCTTAATTTCATGGGTTTTTATTTGACACCATAAATTGTGCTGTATAAGAAGGTGAAAATTGATGAGTTTCTGCCTGTGCCAGTGTATGGTCTAGATTATGGAAGTATGGTTTATTAATAAATAAAATTCTTTTTAAAAACGTTATTTTCTTATTTGATTTATGTTTGTAATTTCCCTAAATACCAACAGCTTATATTGTGGTCTCCCACTCTTCAAGTTACTGGACTTTCTGCTGACTTCCTTTGGGTTACCTGAGAATATTCTTTGATGTGACTGTGCAGAATTTATTCAGTGTGCCAAAGCATTCTCTGTGTTCAGGTTTTTCTGGCTTTCTCTGCTGAGCAGGTGTCTTCTCCTAGACATCTCGCTGATGGTCTGTCCATATCAGACGGATCCATTTCACTGAACTGTGAACAAAGCTATACTATCTGAGCAGACTGCAGTGCTTGGAGGCTTCCAGGTCACTCTCTTTCTGCAGTGTGCCTGTAACAGGAAACCTTGGCAAGCATGGCGCACTTTATTTTAATAAAAAATAAGCTAAAAGCATCCAAAGGTAAATACTAATCTGACAAAATGGACAAAGTGCTCATCTGCCCTATTTTCTTGAAGATAAAACTTTGAAATGGTGGTAAGTAAGCTAAATGATAAAACAGCAGATGTTAGCCATTTCAGGGGCAGAAACTATTAACTGTACATTAGGAATGGTTTATATTCATTATGAGTTTATACCATGGAGCTGTGTGGTTACCCATCACTTTCCCTTCTAATTTTTGGCCTTACTGCAGAAGCAGTGATGTTAGCTGTGGCCTTTCTTCACCTATAAAGGAAGGGGAAAGCTGGAGGAGGGTGAGTAAGTGTCTTTTGGAGTGATGTCAGGGGAGGCTTAATCATCTTCAGATTGGTGCCTGTTATGTCAGTCTGTTAGTAATTAGGACAGACCCCACTTGCCATGCAGGATAGCTTTGGAGTGCCTGCTCCCCACCCCTGAGGAGAGCCAGCGTGGGGCCTGACTGATGCACAGCTACCCTCCTAGATCTTTCTCTGAAGTTCAGATCACAATAAAGAAAATATTTGGGAAGGCAAGGGGAAAGAGCCCACCCCTGCAACATCTCTGTGAGGCAAAAAGGCTGTCAAAGAACTATGTGCAGCTATTCAGGAAGTCTTATATTTTAGACAACTTGGTCTCAACATTAAGCTGAAACAATTCTGAAATTTTCAATAAATGGCTTCTGAAAGAGCCATGCCACACTAAGCAGAAAGATGAATATGCAACGAACTGGGTAGAGAGGCTCAATTCTCTTTCTTGCACAAACCCCATCTTTTTTCTTTGATTATTATTAAACATGCAAATGTGTGAGAAAGAAGAAGGGATATTTAGTCACTATTCTCCTAATTGATTTGCTCCCTGTGTAGTTCCTTTATTAATTTTTCCAGTTACTGTAGTCCGTGAGACTTTTGCTCACTCTACAAGGAGCAACTGCCACATACTGAAAAAAATATAAGCATATTTATAATATCTCTCTGACTTTCTCCAGGACGTTCAGGCTTTTCCTCAACTCTAGCCTATTGAAGAGATTCATAAATCAAAGGAACTAATCAGCAAGGAACTCAGTGGAACATTGCTGAGTGGTTGGAAATCTCTAGGTAAATGCATATGGGACTGAAGTACTTGGGAAACAAATTTTTGAAGCTGTGAGTGTTGAACTGAAACGGAATGTTGAAGGTGAGCATTCGTGCTTAACTCTGATGTCAGTGTTCAGTATCTCAGTAGCATCAGTTCTTGCCAGATCATCCCTTTTGAGCCATTTGGCACTACCAGCATAAACTTTTAAGTGCCCAGTTACACTTCAGCAAAAGTCAATGGGATCAGAGATCTGCAATCTGCATTTTCTGTGTGATTAATAGGTATTGATGCAAATACATGAGAGAAGGATTTAGAGAGTCCTATAATTCTAACCAAGGAGGTTATGCACCTACTTATTTCTGAGATCAATGGGGCGTTATGTATCCTTGTCTCCTTATGCTTTTTGAGGATCTGACAAGATCTTTTCTTGTATCTATGGGTATCTTAGTGTTTTTGACAGTCTTTGAACAAAGTTCTTAAAACTATGGAAGGCTTATAGGAGCTTTCACAAATATTTACGGACTGTGCCACACCCGCAGGAGTCTTAGTTTGAATGTTTTTCCACTGCTTTTGCAAATATGATGGGAATGAAGAAAATGAGTGAATCCTGTAGTGACAGAAACCACCCCTGGCAAGTCTTGCTCTTCTCTGGAGCCAAATAAAATTAAAATCATACACAAGTCTATGTGTATCTATAAACAGCTTGGCTGCTTGGATCCCACCATGCAGGGAGAGGCAGGAAGCTGACAAGCATGAATGATTTAGTGAGGATGGAGTTGTTCACTTTTATACAGAGGATAAAGGGGAAGACAAAAACTACTACTTGAACACTTCCCAATTTTAACCTAGAGGCTTGAATGCGCTCCCATTGACGTCAGTGAGTGTTTTATCATTGGCTTCCCGGGGAGCAGGATAGTGTCTCCTGTGTAAACAAGAGAAATACGGAGGGTTTTTTCTCCCCTCTGTTTATAAGGTATATTCGTGGTCCTTACCGTAGCATTTTGAGCACCTACACTAATGTGACTGGAGTCATCCCTGTGCTGTGCCTGTGAGTCAGATGTGGTGTTCTGCTACTTCAGAGGATGTGAAGTGAGACACAGAAAGTTTGAGATGCTGTCTCCAGTAGATTACACAGAAGGAGTCTGGCTGGCTCTGCTTGCCTTTTTGCGAATTGGAATTGGCAGACTACTGTAGTTATCCTCAGTAGAATTTAAATGTGAAAGCTGAACTTGGAGGTGAGAAGCCCTGAATATTTTCTGTGGTGAACTCTGGACTGTTTGCTTCATTGCTTAACTGTTGACTTCGTTGTTTAAGGAACTCAAAGCCCCTACTCACTCCAGCAGAACCAGGATTTCTCCCTAAAGATTTCATTCAAAGACCATTGAAAGAGATTTTTGGTCTGTTCAATTAAATGTGGGTCCAAACCCCTCAGTTCAGTCATCAATTGGCTGCGTTGTTTTTGCTGACATTTGCTTCAGTTCTTTTCCAGCGTATTTTAAATTGAGAGGCAGTCCGTACTTTGACCTCTCTTTGAGGCATCAAATTAAGGCAACTGAGACTGAGTGTCTTGGATAGCGGAGTGAGAATTGGAAGACTTTGGCTTTGGTTTTAAGTTTTATTGCATATTTTAGACTAACAGAGAAGTCAACTTCTGTTTGTTTTCCCCCCTGTAAACACTGCGAGTGCCAACCTTGTTGGAGCAAGTGTTGGTTTGGTGGCATTTTCTTTCTCCCTAATAATTTATTTTTGTTGTGATCTCCTCAGTAGGAAAGGGCACTTGGCTCTTTTCATGTTCAAATTCTTATAAAGCATTTAGCAGGACTAGAAAGCATAATCTCAGCTCTGAGATGTTTCATTGCAAAGGTTGTTGAAGTGTGCATTCAGGGGAGACTTAGACCACAGAGAGTAATAGTTTTGTGTGCTTCGTGGAGTCCCAAGTTGTAAGAGACAAAGCCATATTGTGAATATGTCAGCATTTTTTGGTTTCCATAAAGTCAACAATAACACAAGGGTCAGTCTTTTCTGTGACTTTCCGTACTTTGAGCTTTGGGGGAAACCAGTAATTCGCAAACACTTGAAAATGGCCGGAAAAGATGACCAAACTGCTTTCAGGAATAAAGAGAATGATTGTTTTCGGGTTTTTTTTGGTCACCAGATGAGAAGTCTTTATCCTACATGCTTGTATTGGCTGAAGGGTCTATAATTTTTTGTTTGTTTGCTATGTTTAAATACCTTGGGAAGCACTGTGACAAAACTTAAGAGTTCATTTAACATACGCTTGGATAGAGTGCAGACGTGACATTGCTTTGCAGCTTCTTTGTGCATATCTTGATGTGAAACATTTATGACCTTTATTTACAGCTCCTTTTTGTTTGGTGTTCCAGACTTGTAATTCAATTTATATGCATCTGAATCATAAAGTACAACTCACCACTGTGCAGTTCCTCTTGCCCAGTTTTTCTTTTGCCAGGAAATGTCATTGTTGAACAGCCTTTGCCAAACCCTGGTAGCTGCAAAGAAGCTGCTGGAGTTGGTTGAAGGGACCTCTGGTATAGCCTTGGTGGGGTTTTTTCTGTGTATGTGAGGTGGGTTTGCTTGTAGTGTTGTTGTTTTTCTTGGGAACTAAAAGTATTTGAAATTGGTACAGCTGGTATTTTTAGCTACTTGGCTTCTTTTTGTAAGAAACGGGTGCAGAATAAGGGCCTTATAAATTTTTCGCTCTTTTGTATTCGCTTTGACTGCTTTACAGTCTACACGGGACAGTAAAAAACGATAGGGTATCAAGTTAGTAAAAGGTATTAAGACAAAATATCCAGTTGCTGTCCAGCCCCTTCATGAAGAAATACTGTGACTTTTCCTCTGAATTTTCAGCTACTATAGGCTATCAAGAACGTGACGCAAGTATAAATTTATTAATGACTTTGAAGCATCAAACAACAGATACCCTTGCCTCTCCCACTAAAGCTACCAATTTTACCATGGAACCCTTTGGCTGATCCCTCTAAATATTTTTTTCTCTTTAAACCAGTAAGCAGCCTCACCTATCCTAATCCTGATTTTTTTTTTTTTTTTAACATGTTGGCCAATTAATGTCTTAATTGAAAGAAGACATTACGCAGAATTCATCTGTTTCTTAGATTATATGAATATAATTTATAACATATGCTGAATTCATAACAGTTATGAGTGAACACTTTCAACTCTTAAAAACATTTGACACTTTAATTAACAGCGTCTCCAATGTAATCCTGCCTTATCCACAGTATTAGATGTTTTGCTTACAAAATGCCTACTCTGTTTAAGACAGAGACACCATCTGTGGTATAATCTAGGTGGAGTAACTTTTAATATAAGGAATTAGTTTTTTAACAGAGACGTTAATTATATAAAAGGAAAAATATCTAGATATTTGTCCATATTCCTCAAGAAAAGCATTTTTCCTGTTCTGATACTGATACCATATTTACTCAAAGATGGAATAATTCCACTGAATCATTAGAATAGACTCAGTGTAATCCTGGTGCGAAACTCAAGCTGGACCTTAATGGTTAAAATTCAAATATTTCATCCAAAACCAGAAGATACTTTTTAGGAGAAATTTATTTAACTTATGTGTAGTGAGGTAAGGCTCAAGTGCTGCCCTTTTTTGAAAAGTGAAAATTGTATCATAAATGTCAGTTTTGTATCATAAATGTCAGAAACACTTCTTTTTTTTGAGTGGTAATTATTCCCAGAACAAACAGGCAAAAAATGATGAAATGTACACTTAAATAAATTTTCCTCAAGCTTGATAAAACAGTGAACACTCACTATCCAAATCCTAAGTGAGCAGCAATGTTGTCATTGCCACCTGTATCTTCACAAGGACCAGAAAAGGAAGAATTCCCCAGCAAAGGTGGCTGGTTCCTGAAAACTGCTTGAGAAAGATGAGCAGCCAGACAAAATGAAGAAAACTTGCAAAGACCCTGGGTACAGATATTCGCAGCGTGGGTTATGTACTGTTTGTAGTTCTCGTTCTTTGCCTTTGAGACCGTTAGCGAGAGTTGGTCTCTTGAAAGCTCTATCTATCACTACAAACACTCAGGGGTAAATCTCACTAAAACTAGGAAGGAAATTCTGCAGATGAATGTTTTGGCTGGATGCCTCATGAAGAAGGCATTAGCTGAAATATTGGTCTATAGAACTTCCTTTCCTCAGCTGTGTTCAACCTGTTAAAGACCCTGTTCAGAAAATATCCAACCCACGATCTGCTGAAATTAGATCTGGAAACCTGGTAGTTCTGTTTGACTTGGAGGGTGGAAAGGTTTAAAGACCTAAGGCAAATGGAGCATCCTGTTGACTAAGAAAAAGTAGTTTTCCACAATGAAGGGCAAATCTGGATTTTTTAAAGGAAACTAGAAGCACAGAAAAAGGTGTTTTTAAAAAGTACTGTGAAAGTAACAACTGAAGACTGACCCAGTCACAAGACAGAACCTAGGAATAATGGATAAATTTTCTGTTTAGTTGTTTACTTGCTTTTCTTCATCTGACTTTGTTGAGAGTTAATGCAAAGCCTTAGAAAACAAAATGCTACAAAATTTCCATGCAAATCTTGTGACATTGTAAGGTTCTTTTCTTCCCCCCAGAGAGATAAACCTACTAAATAGCATGTGGATAGAATAGTAGCGACCCTGGGGACTATTCCTCTCTCCCAAGGTCTGACAGGGTACATCATCACCGTTCTTGTAATTGTTTGGTTTCTGAAAGGTCAAACAAAGAAATTAGAGACAGGAATGATGATTGCTTGTTATATTCAGAGGTTAACTGAAAGGATCATACCATTTCCTTAACTGTAAGAGAAATTATTAGTATGGAATGCTTTCCAAAGGAGCCTCCCTTCCTGTATGGTATTTAGTCCAAGCCTCCTCCCCACTATCTACCAATACCTTATCTTTAAATCTAAGACTCATCCTCATTATCTATTAATAGTTTATCTTTAAATCCAGCAAATACCAAGCTCATTATTTCACTGCCCACTCAATCTGAAAGATAAAGGACAAAGGGAAATGAGGAGAAAACCTCCGCAAACCAACCAACAGAACAAACCAAAAAGAAAATCCTACCAGGACTGTGGTTGTGAGAATGTTTGCAAAGGTCTTAATAACTTCACTGACATAAAGCATTCTCTCTGCACTCACTGCAGGTGCAGCATTCCAGCTCCCTGGAGAAGCTTGTCTTTAAGTCTTTTCTCCTTGAGTCTTTCCACTCAAGTGAGAGGTGGGAGGCACAGCTTGATGAAAGTGTGTTCCCCGAAGATTCCCCCTCAAAGGTACCAAAAATATTATGTCTTCAGGTTTGTCAGATGTTTGCCTTGGGCTTCTCCTTAGGAAGTTTACCGTAAGGTAGGACACCTGTTATTACGTACAAAAGCAATATATCAGAAGGTACACGAAGTGTAATGGAAAGAGGAAGGAAATGAAGGAAGATTTGATCTGTCATCCTGGATAGCTGATGGAGCAGTCAGCTGATTTCCCTCTGTGGAAACAGGGTTTTATGCAGGAGACGGACCTTTTGTCCCTATGAACTCTGACCTTCTAAACTTCCTGTATGAGCTGAACATCACCAGATCTTGACACTCTCCTGTGGATCTCCTCTTTTCTATCCTTTTTTTTTCTTCCCACCCACCTTGTATATCAGAAAATAATTAACTCTTCTTGCTCTATCAAAGGAGTTGGGCATGGAAGAACCGGTGAAAAGGAATAATAGATCTTACAAGAATTCAGAGTTCTTATGATGACTCGTTAATGACAAGTTTTTCCCCTGATTTTTCCATGTTTACCACAACAGTAGCCCCTTTGGTAAAGAATTTTTACAGAGAATTTTCTTGCCTTTTCCCCTGTAATAAGAATATAGAACTAGAGATAATTTTTTTTTTTTCTTTAATAAGAGCTGCTGATTTTTTTGCGGAGGCTTACTGAAGCTGTGAGTAATTAGTGGAGAAAGATAGGACAGAAAATTTCCTGTAACCTTGGGTCACTGCAGGCATGAGAAGAGAAAAGGATGCTCAATAATTTATCTACTGAATAGCAAGTTGCACATGAGACGTGGCCCATCTTTACAAAAGCTCTGGTGACTGGGGATCAGAGTTAAGAAAGGCATTTTTCTCCCCGCCCCCCAGTGTGATTGACACACTATTGACATGCAATTGCTCACACTATTGCTATTGGCAGCTTTCTTAAATCTACAGGAAGGGGTTTAGCCTTGAAGTCAGTCTTCATTGCCACTTGAGCAGCAGCCTTTCTCTTTACTATGGCTTGGCAAGTTACCTCGTCTTGGAGGCTAGAGGGTTCTGCCACCGTTCCGTGGGATCTAGACTTGGAAAACAAATTATTTTGAACACTTCAGCTTAAAATCTTTAGGATTTTTTATTTATTTGTTTTTGTTTTTATACTAATTCTTAAAGGCTACTGGAAAATCAATGCAAACAACTATAAAAGTACTTGAGGCAGAGTTGTTTGGAACTCTGAATAGACAACTGTTACTTTAAATTGCAGCTGGGATGGATTTCACACAAGTGTGGAAATATCAGATGAGGATAATCTTTCACTGGACTATTAATCATTTGCCTGCTTTCCTGTGTCATAGACTGCAACACCTCATTTGTTTCAACTCACTTAGCTTATCCCTGCCAGGATACATGCATTCTGTATCTGCTACCCAATACACATTAGGTGGCATTAGGACTTCTTTCGAAAGGTGACAACAAGGGAACAGGTGAAAAGTTAAGTAGTTATTGAGCGCTGATGTCCCTGGAAAACAGGATAGTGAGCACAGCTCACCATAAGCTTTATCCAGCAAAAGCTGTGTGTGGCCTTGTGAGCTACTTATGTCCCCGGAGGCTGCAGATGCAGGTTCCCCAGCCAGACACTCGGCGCAGTGAGCTTGGGCTGCTGCACAGCCGAGCCTCCGCCTCTGCTCACCCTGGCTCTGCTGCCTGACTTAGAGCTGCCTGAATTTGTGCTGGTTGTTGTTTTCCAGCTTCAGGGTGATAGGGAGCAAGTGATTTTAGAACACTGCTAGCCTAAGTAATCTGGTTTTCTTCTCTGCTTTCAGCCTTGTTTTTGTTTGGGTTTTTTTGGTTGTTTTTTCCTGGTATAAAAATAGCTCTACACAGCAGATGCTCAGAAAGTGTATCACATGGCATTCCAATGGGTCTCTTCACCATCTTTATAGCAAGCTGAAGATGATGAGGATGGGACTTCAGGATGCTGCAACAGGCTCTAGGTCTTGCCAACCATCAGAGCATGTGTGCCACATCACCAGTTTCCAAGTCATCACAGCCCTGCACTGAAGACCATGCTACCGGATAATCGGTACTGCTGCTGGCTAGATTAGGTTATTACTGCAGGAAATTCTATAATCATTCTTCTGTTTGTCTGTATATGCAGGGGAAAATAATAATCAATAGATATTTTGTGACTTTGACATTACTTCCTTATTATTAGTGCTATTTCATTTCTAGATTTGAGATCCTTCTTCAAAGAGCTGCAATATTTTCATCAAACTTCAATGAGTTTTACAGATATCAAGTATCTGTAAAAAGATTTTTTAGCATAGACAGTAAGAGAAAGCAGCCATTATCATCCCATGCTCAAGAAGACATTTTGAATAAACTGATACCAGAATAGTCTAGCCGTTTCCAAAGCTAAATTACAAGGGAAAAAGGAAAACCCAAACAACTCCACAAAAAACTTCTGGTGTTTGCAAAGAGGAGTGAAATACATGGCTTGTGTCCACTTAGCCTGTGTTCTTCTGTGTACCTAGATAAGATTTTCCTTTTAAGAAGAAATAAGGGGGAAGTTATTTCTTTAAAACTGAGTATGAGATTTACTGTCAATATATTCCTTTGTTATATGGACTTTACTTGCATGATTGACAAACTTATAAACTACACATCCTGACTTTTTCAGGCTTTTCATTCTTAAAGTAAATGTTAATACTTTGTATTTTTTCCCTTTATGCCGAGGATATAACTCATGTAATATTCCATGTATCTGGAGACGTGTCCTTCAATTTACGCCTTAAAAGTGAAATTGCTGGCACTTTTAGAGCAGAGTAGAAGTTTATGGTAGATTTTATGTGTGACTTTTTCAGGCACAGGTCTGGAGCACAATTTTCTGGATGTCTTAAATAAGGATGTAATACAGAGCAAGGCAAGTCAGTCTTCTAAAAGTAAAAGCCAAAATGTACGTATTAAGCTTTATTCTTGCCTTAGTGAGGTCTGAGCACTTCAGCAAGTGATGGATTTCTCCAGCTGCTGGAGTCTGTCTGCCACTACTCCCAGGTCTGTGCCCTGTGTTTTGTCTCAGGCACTTCTTACCTGTTGCATATGCTCACCATGAGCAGCTCAGCCCAGCTCCTAATAGAAAGCACGTGGGTTTGGCTGTGTTCTTACTTGCCTGACTTGTTATCTTTGCTCACAACAGTTAATCTGGACACCTTGTGCTCTGACCAGTGCTGGTTTGGCTTCTTTGTTGCTGCTAAAACAAAGAGGAAAAGCAGATTATGTGCCTATTCCTGAGCCAGGCACTGACAGATGCAGCTGGTGACTTATTTGCTCTTCCTTGGCCAGTGAGGACCTCCAAGGCTGTGTTCTGCAGTTTGCCATGTACACATGCCAGAACAATGGAAATCTGGGAAGTTACATGTTTATGTTGGAGGTGTCTGACCACAGACACTTGAGCCTTTGGAAAGGCTGTCAGGAGCATTGTATTTTCATATTTTTGTGCCAGCAGAGTCTTCATATCTGATACCATTGAGTAAACTCCGTTAAGGCATGGGGAACTATAGGCTAAAGAAGTGCCTGTGCTTACTATTGCATATTCTCAAAAAGTTCGAAAAGAGGATTCTCCAATCCCTACACCCCTGCTCCTCAACAGAGTCTGAAACAAGGTGCTTGCCTAAGAAAGAAAATTTAAAGTGACAACTTGTTTTTCATTTTTATGGCTGACATTTGGAAGTTTCATTCCAACACTTAAAAAAAACATTGTTCTGAAGTCACACAGGTATCCTTTGCAAAAATATCTCTTACTGACATTAATACTTCTACCCACATTTTTGGAGTCTCAAGATACTTCTGTTATTTATTAATTACACTTCTGTTATTTATTAATTAATGTTGTACTGGGATGCGATGCTTCTTCTGTATCTCCCTGGCTTTCGTCTCTCCCCAGATTCATGTAAATCTTGATGTTTTATAACTGGGGAGAATTAAATCTGCTATTGAAATGGGCTTCCATCCATCCCTAGGAGTGCCATAAAAGTCTAATGTCTTTGTTATTTAGTGTGCTGTATAATTTAGGAATAGTTTGCTGTTTTTCACAACACTGGACAATTTCTTTAGTTCTGTAGGATTCCTGCTCCCTACAGAGTTCCCATGTCCCCTAAATAAACTGATACTGTCTCATGGCTACAAAACTATTCTTCTGGAGACAGACAGTTTCAGAAAGTACACAGTGCATGTGGTTAATATTCATGGCACATACTTCATTCATAATTTATCATTAACTTACTCATTTTAATTTCTTCCCAGCGGGTCTGTAACACACCAGTGTAATCCAGCTTCCTTCCCCTACAGCTCTGACCATCTGGAATACTCTTGCCACATGTCTTCACCTCAGCTACACTTTCCCATTTCTTAAAACATGTAAATAAATAGTATCAGATATAAAGTCCTAACATTAAATACACTATAAAAATGGCTTAGATTTCAGAGTGAAGGCAACTCCTGAAGCAACCACCGAAATCCATAAGCCTGCCACGATGGCCAGCAACCAGTGAAGAAGAAAGCTGCAAAACTCGTGACCTGGAGTCACAAGCCCTAAACAAGACTTAGGTTTATGCTCCTCTGTGTTTAACATTTCCTTTAGTATGTTAGTGACCTTTGAAACACATCATCCACTCATCCACATTGAAAGTTCATTGTTGTGCTCTGTGGGGCAGTCTGGCAGCATGTTAGTGGGATTTTGGCTGCAACAAAACAAAAAAATACATTCCAACCTGCCAGTGGGCATCCAGCTCACAGGACCAGAGTGCTGGCAACCAGAAATCCCTGAATGTCCAACAGTGAGGAGGATATCTCATCTTCACCACCAGCTGCTTCTCTTTATGGATACATTTCTACCATGCTGCACCACTTGTTAATGTATGCTTCATCTATATTCTTATTTCTACTAGTTTGCACCTTATGAAGACCTTTCAATGTTGCCTTGAACATTGAAGAAAACTTGGAGAAGAATATTTAACTCTTATGTTGTTCATCTAGCTGAAATTATTCATGTTGGTACCAGTGCTTATCTTTAAAGCACTACAATGTTCACTTAACTTAAGAGCACATTTTTAGCACACCTTACCTGTTTTTTCTGTCAGCAGGACTAATACCCTCTAGCGCACGGGATTTCTCCTCAGCTGGTAAACATCGGTCTGATGATAACGTTGTAAAGGCTTCAGTCTATTTTTCTGGTGAAGGGATTAGTCCTCGCATTTGGCAGTGGACCTAGAATTAAAAAAGATTCGTCAGAAACATGTTATGAAGGATAACCATATTTAGGCTTTGGCTCAGCAAAGTCTGTGACAGGTGCTGCACTTTTTCACCATCTGTAAATCATATATGGTTATGTAATTATGTGTTTTGAGGAATAGAGTCGTCCTCTAGACTATCTGACAATTAAATTTGGTTCCTCAAGGTCTTTCATGCTACAAATGTATAAATCCTACTAGGAATTCATGCCACCACACCTGTGCTTGTTCAAAACCCAACAAAGACTCTGTTCTTTTCCTGTGCAGCTCACCCTGCTTAGGTCTCCTCCCAGCTTTCATGTCGCATAGATGTATTCCAGGTCTTTCCTCCTCTGGCTTTTAGAACAAAAAGCTCATGTTGTTGAAAGTGTTGTAGTGGACCTGAAGAGGCACAGCCATAGGACTTCCTCAAGATGAAGTAAAAACTCATTTGGATGAGTTTGGGAATTCTATTATAATACTTGCCAGGAGATTTAATTCTTGAACTTCTGAAATATACCCTGGACTCTCCTTCAATAGCTAGTAACAATACTCTTAACTTGTACCTCATTACTTTTTGTTTCCTCCTGCTGGCTATAACTTTGTCAGTACAGAATCTTTCTTTTAGGGCTGGTTTTTGCACATGTGGAATTTTATTGGATGATGACACATTTGGGGCACACTTTGCAATGTTTCTGTATTTCTTGTAAAAATAGAGGCAAAAATAGGAGTTTCTATAAATGAGAAAAGGAGATTTTTGCTCTTCTACCTAATTGAAAGTAACAAAAAGGGGCTTTTAATTAAAAATTTGGCATGACTGTTTTCAAGTGTACTGTTTTTCAGTACTAAGACACTTAAGCATAAAATAGGATGTTGCAAAGGTACAGAAGAAAACTGCTGGGAGCCTATTTGCAGAGGATATTCCAGCCAACATAGGCATGATAATGCTCTAGGGATGCCTGAATTATGGACCTTGGAGCAGCTGGTATTTTACAAGAACCTTCAGTACAAGTTTTGTTTCAAATTATTCTCAGTCTAATTGAATAAGGAGGTTGTCCTAGGGAGTGACCACACATTGTTGTGAGAAGACACCCAAACGATCTCATTTACTCAATGCTGCTTAGCTGGAACATAGCCAGAGTACCCAGGGAGGAAGAGTATCAGAGCAGAGTTATGGAAACTTGGGTAGGACACAGGGTTATGAAGAGGAGCAATCTATTTGGTGGTACACAAATAGAGGAGAAAACAGACGGCCTACGAATGCCAAGTTGTAGCCAGAGGAGTTCCTCAGAGACTGGTAAGAGTAGTTGGGACAGCATAAGGAAGAGCTGTGCTGGAGCTGCTCTTCTCAGGT
Organism: Oreocharis arfaki; assembly: GCA_013398015.1. NCBI lineage: Eukaryota > Metazoa > Chordata > Aves > Passeriformes > Paramythiidae > Oreocharis > Oreocharis arfaki. The sequence goes on along the minus strand of VZRR01004411.1, from coordinate 136,336 downwards.
TTCAGCCTGCCAGTAATGACTTCATGCTCCCTTAGTCTGCAGAGGCAAGCGTGACCCTTTGCAAGGGGGATCAGGACTGTTTTTTGGAGGGAGAGCTGTGGATGCAGCTGGAAGACGAAGGACGATGGTTACTGGCTGCTCATCACATCCTTCCTCCCAGAGGTTTTCCCTTTTTCGCAGCTGCCAGCTAAGTTGGTCATGTGGATGACCCCACACCTGGTTAAGCAAAAAGGATCTAGGCTAGGTTAATTAGCTGAAATTGTATGTCTTTGGTAATCTGTCTCATGTTGATTGGAAGTAGCCGGAGAATTCTCCTACAGGCTGACCAGTGGGAGGATAACTTCTAGCAGCAGCAGACTGTAGGGGACTGCAAACTCTGCAGGTGCAGTGCTACTAAGAAAACTTAAGCAATTTGATGGACCAAAACTGCATCCATGTTTATAAACGAAGTAAAGGAGGTAGGTAAGGAGTTACTAAGGCAGTCAGGAGAGGGGTGGGTAAGAAAATAGCCATTACAGGAGGAAAATGGAGGCCGAAAGTGAGGAAAATGACACACATTATGTCAGTGCAAGATTTTGGTGTGTCCTCTGCAGGGACAGCTCCTGAGCCAGTGAGAATTGTGGTGCTCTTGTGCCTTACTGTAGATGTGTATATAATATATATGTACATTTTTTTTAAACTTGGTATGCTAATGTTGTGTATATGAGCATAAAAATTGGAAACACTTAGAGGCTTATTTGGAAATGCAGTAAGATTTCACTCCTGTCATCAACTGAAAACTCAACTTTCAGACTGCATTCTCAGCACTTGACTGTGGTTAGAAGCTAGATTACTGCCTACCCGGTCTCCTTGCTGGTTTTGGGAAGCTGTTTCTCATTCTTAGCCTGTCCTGCAAAGCCACCCCAGGTTCTAAAAGAGCATGCGAGGCAATCTGTCACCTATCTAGTCACGGCTGTTCAAGTGCTAATTATCTTCCAAATATAATGAGTCAGAGGAAAGGAGAACCAGCACTGCTTTGCTCCTCATGCACACCTTGGTGGGTTTGAACCATCGTCGTGCATCGCAGGGGAGACGAGCAGAAAACTGAACGAACCTTTTCTCTGCTCTAAACCTATGAATCTCTTGCAAACTTTTAATTAATTTTTACTCTGTGATTTCTCACCTCCAAAAAACGTACGGACATTTGTGACCTATTGTGTTTATTCACATTGGACCCTTTTACAACAAAAGCTATTAAGAGGAAGGACTCAAACTCAGTCCAAATTACCATGTATCCGGGGGCTTAACCAAAGCTATTACTGCATGAAAGAATGGAGGAAATTAAGAACAGGGCCTTCAGAACACCAAATGCCAGTACAATTTCTTCTTGATTTTCTTTCTGTCTAATTTACTCTGTCAGGAATTTGAAAACAATTAGGCACTAAAAAGAAAAAACGGATGAAATAGTCTTACCTAACTCTTGTGTGCATGCTGTTTACTTCCATGCTGCATTGCAAGCCTCTTACGAACTGAAAAATAAAAATCATTTTAAAATGGTTAACATAAACTCTAGCAGTGCTTCTGGAAAAATACTGTCCTCAGTTACTGAAAAGCATGATGAGAGTCTCACAGATAGCAACAGCGAGGGCTGTTAAGGCTATGGAAGGATCTCATTTAGATCATATATCTCGGAAGAATAATGTGTTCGGGTGACTTTTTCCAAAGGTAAAAAATGGTGAGAAATGTTTTTCTAGACCTAGGATATTCTCTTTTGTAAGATAATCAAGAATAAGTGAAATTAGATAGAAATTATAGTATCTTGAGAGGGGGCAACCTCTTTGTTACTAATTACCCGGTTTATTGGATAGTGACGTGACTTCGCTTCAGCCCCCATCCCACTTTTTAGAAGACCGCGCCTTCTACAATCTCAACATCTGCACCTACTTCGATTATAGCAGAAAGATTGTGGACTCAGTTTAATTTAATGTAATGGTAATTGTAGAGAATTCCTGCACGGATAATGATGAGAGCTGGTAGAAGAACAGACTGCACGTTATCCAAGAGTCTGTTTGAATGCCTCTGCTTTTAAGCTTGATGAAGTATGTGAAAAATCTCATTTACAGCAAGATTTTAATTACATCATGTAAATATGCCTCTTTGTATGAAGTTCCAGCTGGATATGGAAAAGAAAAAAGCCTGGGAGCTGCCAACACAGTCCTGACTCTGAATTTGGGAGGCAGTGAGTTTAAATTCTCATGTAACCTAGTGTTTGTTCCCTTACTGCGAGAGCAACCAAGTGTTTCTGTGAAGACATAGGTGCCCCTCTTCTAAATAAGCCACGGTGGCCTCTGATGTAACAGAATGCTTCCTACGTGAAGTGTTTTTCTGCTGCTGTTTTTTGGAGTGCCTTCGTGAGTGAGTGGCCTTTGGGGCAAAAGGAAATGTCAAAAGTTCACCTGTCAACAAAACTTCTCTTTTTCGTTCTGCATTAACTAAGCATATCAAGTACACTTGACGTAATTATGATGCTTTATTTTTTGTGGCTTAGAAGCATTGGTTCTTTGGGCTTTGGCTGTTAATTTGGATTATTATTAGCCTTCTCTTTTGGCAGGGTCCAGCCTGCAGCTGCCAGACATAGTGGGTTGCAGGTTTCCTATGAAGAATTCTAGGAAAAACAGGAATTTAATGTCCAGTATCTGTTTTAGTGACCAGTTTATAACTCTTTATTAACCCGAAACTTCGAACTGAGAGCAGTGCTTACTCATTGCTGACTCAAAAGCAAAGCCTCCTTACAGAATTTCCCACCCTCCTCCTTTCCATGTATGGTGATGGGAACTGCCTTTTGAAATTTAAACTGTAGGTATTCGTAGCCTCTGTGTATATCAGGTTGATCTGTTTTTTGAAAGATGGAGAGAAATGGTTAAAAATGCAATAGGCCCAAGAATTAAGAAAGTCTGTTATGGAGCCATAGTGCTTCTTAGCTGATGAACTTGGTCATTACTGTTTTTCAGCTGTTAAACTGCTTGCGTTTTGTGGAAAGAAAAAAAGCATGTCTTCTTGAGAATTTGCACATCTGCCTAATACATGAATGATCAAAATACACTGCTAAATTTGTAACCCACCTCCAATGTCTGTTTAAAAACTTCCAAAGAAAAAGTGCAGACAATGTTATCCCCAAACAGTTGCTATTTTTATGGTCTATAATGCTCCAAATTAAGATGATTTAAGATTCTTGGAAAAAGTTTTTAATTGTTGTGGCTTCTACAATAATGATATTTATTGCATGAATTCCTAGATTAGACTCTTAAAAGCTTTTAGAACCTTGCCAAATCACCATGGAAAAAAAGAAAAAGCTTTCTAACCATCTAACTACATCGGTGACAACTGACAACTATGGGTCAAAGAATAGAGGGACACCTGGGATCAATTATTAATGCCTGAATTTGATTTTAATCGTCTTTGCATGTGAGTGTGGACTAATTTCTTTGTCTTCTGACAGATGTTTTCATTGGCTGCTAAACAACACTGTTCTGATTTATGAAAGGTCCTAACAAATTGTTGCAAAGAGGTTGCAAGATGTTTCCGCAGCTAATTGAACCAAAATTATTTTCCTTCCTCAAGGTATATTTGGGAAAGGTGTGTGACATTTCAGCTTAAAAAACATACGACCATACTGTGTCCAGTAGTGTGCCTTGTGAACATCTCCCTACTTCTCACTTGGCACCCACAGTTTAGATGGCTTAACTGTGTACGTGATGTCATGTGAATTGATGTGTGAGCCCAATAAAGCGATACAAAGGGATAAAGCAGAACTCACAAGGGCCAGAAGTCTTCCTGAGTGGTTGTGTATAGAACTACATTGAACTGGCAGAATTTTGCTCAGTATCATCCCTGGTATTTTTTCAAAATAGCCTAAGGCAACCAAATAGTGTATGCCAATGAGGATAAATTTTGGGGTATTTTTCTTTAAATTCACTCTGATGTGTATGCCTGAAGAACAGGGAGTGTGTGTGTGTGTCAGCCTGTAGGGAGGAAAACGTGTTTTCTGTAGAATTCTCGTAAGTAGCACAAATTTTTATTTTCCTCCCAGTTCTGCATGATGGATAACTCTCGCTCGTTTTGCTCCTTTCTCTAAAGACTCTCCATTTCCATCAATATGTTTACTCAGTAAAAACAAACCAGGAGAACCCAGGAGAGTGAACTGCATGATTAACATCTGCCCTTTTTTTTCTGAGTTGACATGGGTTACTAATGAAGTACTATAAATTTATTCTCATTAACTCAGTTTCACTTTTGCTTTGTCCACACACACAGAAGAAGAAAATGTAGATGGAGGCTTAAAAATTTATTACAGTGGTCTGAAACATTCACAGTCTGATTGCAAAGGACCCAAACCAGTATCTAAAATACCCATCCTATTCCACAAATCAGTACATATATAAATAACTTCTTATTTCCTGGTAGTAAGTGCTCAGCAGTTCCCATTAAATTATTTTCCATGTAGGCTGTTTGTTACCTTTAAAAAAAAATTTGCTGGCTCAAGTAAATTAAGAATGAGTTCTTGACTTTCTTCACCATATTTACTATCTTAAAATATATCCTTAAGAGCTTCCATATAGGACTACATGAATGATTTCAAATTTTCCTTTAGCAATTTTCTAAAACATGTTGTTTATTTTCCTCAGCGGGTGAAGTTCAGTTCTTTACCTTGCACTGAAGTAACGTGTAAGGCATTGACATGATACTGTATTTTTCAAAAATTGAGTACTTGTGCCAAGTCTAGGAAGGAGAGACAGAAACCTCCTCAATCTAAATTCACCAACTGGAAAATAAATTGTTTCTGAACAGCTCTGATGGAGAAACAATCCTTAAAAGTGGAAAATAGTCTTTGTTCTTTTATTGCATTTAGTTTACAAGATGAACAAGAACCAACAGGGCAAATAGCAACTCTTAAGCGATTCCATTTGCTTTATGTTTATAGTTCCACAAAAAAATACAAATCCCTTCCTTTGGGAGGATTTATATAACCTCTTACTATCCCTAGAGCAGCTATATTATACAGGATCTTACCCTTTCTTGGCAAAATTTGCTGTGCCTTAGTCCAACAATAAAACAAAAGGTAAAGGAAAAATGAGCAATTTCTAGAGAATTTGATTCTCAGTTAATAAAGTCTCATTTAAAAAACCCCCTCCAAAGTTTAGAACTCCTACTCCAAAATCATAACTAAAAGTTATGTTAGATATCAGTTTCCACTGTTCATCCGTATTTTCCATTTATTCAACAAATGAATTCAGGTTTTTATTCTTAAATTATATATTATACTATTATTATTAATATTATTACTATTATTATTATTATTATTCACATAATGGCATGAATTCCACTGTTTTGAGGCTTTTTAATTGACAACACCTGATGTGTGGAGAAAAATCCTGGCAAACCTTCTTTGACTTACTGAGCAGGGTCTCAGTTTTGAGGTGCTAGGTCTGGCCTGATTCTCTTGTTGAAACAACTTCACAGGTGCTGTGTGGGATGACTGCCCACCCTGCTTGAAGGAGACTTGGAGGACGGAAAGCCTCAGCCCCAAGCAAAGTAAAGGCGATGCAAAAAACCACAGGTAGGGGGTGTGGCTGACTTCTCCCTTTCAGGCTGTGACATTTGTATGGCTGTGTAGCCTTGAGGAATTCATGGAGTCCTTTCTGCTGTAGCTCAGTGTGCTGGAAACAGCACTGTTTCTTTAGCAATGATTACTAATGAAGCTGGCCAGGAGGCCGGTGGTTTTTCTTAGGTGCAGATCTTATATCTGTGATCCATCTGTGTGATACCTGAAGACAAGATAACTCCATGTAGAACATAACCATAAACCTCTCCCAATATGAGCGGGCAGCAGTATAGTTTATGAGCCCCACATGTTAATGGTGCTCTGTGATACGCGTCATCTGCCTGGGGTTTGAGTGCCGTGTGAGGTGGTGCTCTGTATCGATTTGAAATCCATCACTCCTGAAATGTTTCTGAGGCTGTAAGGCTGAAAAAAATTTGATGTCTTTGGTTTTACTCCTGTTCTTTGTACTTATGTCTATTAAATGCTCTGACTCTTCCAAAACACTCTCGCTCCCTCTCCAAGGAAGAAATACCCTGATTTTGATGAACCAGTGAGCATGTTACTGTTAGGAAATTGTTGCATCCCAGTTACACCACAGGTTCCTTGAATTCCCACGAATCTGTCGCATTCAAGATCTTAAATTAGGCAGAAAGAACTCACCCTCTATTCAAAGACAAGAATTTATCATTAGTATGATTAAAATCTTAATTGTCCAGTCAAAGGGTTCTTACTTTTCCAGTTACAATAATAGTGGCACTTATACTTCAAAGCAAATGCGGATAAAATGAGGCATACACACATTTTCTAGTATGTATAGAATCATACAAGTTCTATGTACCTCTCTTTCGTAACTCGTAAGTTCCACCTTCAGACTCCACTCCGGGTCTGGAGGTCAATGTGTTCAATTTTGGCATAAGAGGAAGTTTCTGGTGAGTTGTCTGCATCCTGAGTATTACAAATACATCCTTGGGAGAAATCTTTCCCCTTCACTTTAGGATCTGCTTGCAGACATTTTTGTGTGGTCTGTGCCTACCTCATTCTTGACTGGTTCGTAGTTCTATATTGCATTTGAATTTACTCTATATGGTGTTTTTGACATATGTTTGACGCTTGTTCTTTGCCTTCTTGGTTGCCCCTGGCTAGTTTCACCCTGACTAGTTTCACTCATCCTTCTCCTGGCTAGTCACTGACCACTGGTTGCCAGTAGCTTATAGCCCTGGGACCTCCAGGGTCACCCTGAGTCCATACTAACAAGGCTAAGCTTCTGTTCTATGCCCCCCACGTTTCTTTTTTGGTTTAGGATCCCAAGCAGTACTTGTTATTGCCAATTACTACCTGGAAGTGAGCCTCATGCCATGCAGTTAGGCAAAGGCAAGCTGAGGGCTAAAGGTAAAGCCAAAGTAGGTGCAGTCACCTACTGTACCTGCGTTGTTTACAACTAAACAAGCTCCAGCAAAACTCCAGACAGGCCCAGGCTGACACCTACTGAGACCTCCACCAGAGCACAGTGCAAAACCAAGGATAACACCCGGCTGGACACAAGCAATGCCAACACTGTATTTACTGTGCAGTTTACTGGCCTACAACAGAGAGCTGAAACGTGACAGAAGCCGCGGTGTTGGGGATTACTGGGGAAGGAGAAGTGTGCAGCTGGTTAAACATGTGAGGGGTGAGCATGGCATGAGGAAAGAAATGAGGTGTCGGCCTCAGTTTGCTCATGTGTATCATCAGATGTGAAAGGCTAAGGATGTGAGGGTCATCTCAGTGCAGAAGATTTTCTGGTATGAAAAGTTTTAGAAAACATAGTGTTTGGCGTGTCTCAGTTACAGGACTGTGGTTTAGCAGGATATAGACCAAATACTAAAGACCAGCTAGTTTCAGAAGTTTTTCAACACTGTCTTCAGCATGCCTTGCTGCCACCCAGTGCTTCTTGGAGTGCCTTCTCTTTGTGTTTTCTCTGGAAGACAATAGCAGGTCTGTGGTCTGCAGAGATTTCCTCCCATCTGCGGACTGAGAGTGGTCCCCACGAGTCCTGTTGCACTAATTAGACCAAAAATTGTGCTTTGCTTAAGTGAAATACTTTAACCAAAGGAATCACCAAAGGAAAAGTGAGGCTTTTAAAAGCACTGCAGTATTATTGATTTTTTTTTTCATTTTATTATATTCTGAACAAAATACTGATTTCATGGAAAATTTGATTAATACTTACAGCAAAACTTCTCCTTCAAGCAGCTTGTCCACCATCTCTCTTGAGGAGAAAAATCTGAAAATTAGCTGACCGTGTTGGTTAGGGAAATCTCTTCAGCAATGTTTCCACTGGTTTAATCAATCTGGTTTCCAGCACAGCTTCAGCCAGAATGTGGTTAGCCTGCAGTTATTGCAGCTGCTGTTTGAGAACAGCAGTAGGAAAGGATTTTCAGTATTTTGAAGACCAATCTGACAGTTTGGAGACCAGGATAAAAGTCCCTGCTCTGCTGCAGTTGTCCGAAGTGCCTCATCTCCCTATCTCTAAAATGGGAGCAACAGTACTTTTTGTCTTTAATAACCAGTGTTTTGGGATTAAAAATAAAGTTATTAAATATGCTGAAAATTTCAATGGGAGAAGAAACCATAAAACATATTTGATTGGAATTTTTTTTTTATTATTATTTTCTGTGACAAAATCCCATCTGATATTTTATTAACTTGGCAGTCTTTCTTTTTTTTTTTTCCCTCTCCCTCAACCAGTCATTGCATCGTTACAGTTATGATCAAACTCGGACCAACTATGAAGAACCTATTAGGACAGCGAAGTTATAAAAATTTCAGAAACCCAGGACCTGGAATTCATCGCCACTAAATTATAACCCTTTCAATTAATACTTTGAGAAACATGGGAACTGATGAGACTGCTCTTTAATGGATAAAATCAAAGATGATGAGTTCTATAGGCAGTATTGAGCTAGTTGTCAGTAATTAGCTTCAGATGACATTGTTGTCTTTAATGTTTCTTGACTATTCTTGGATGAGTTGGAACATACGATGAAAGTGTAATTACAGCCTTTGATATTCTGGTGGATGTTTCAATGCATCCTGGAAGTACTCCAACAGGTTGTTTGGCCAAGTGGTTTGTGGGGTAGCTAGTCCTATACAAATAAATAAAGAAAGAGAAAACTCCTTAATTGTTCATGCCATAAAGGGTCTCCTCACATACATTTTATGATGTGGTATTTTCAGTGCATCTAAGCCAAAGTCGATCTAATGAAAGAACAAATGCTTTTTGTCTTTTATGTGGATTGTGTTACTTGTGTGCTTATTGTGCTTTTTTAAACTTCAGGCTTTTCAATGCTAATTATTAAAACAATAAGTTCAGTGTGTCTGGAGTGGGGGGAAATGAGGAGTTTAAAGAATACAGTCTGTGCAAGTGGATTCTGATAGGTCGCATGTTGGTGTTGTGCTGGTGTAAGTACTGCCACTCAGATTACATCTATGCAATTGCTAATCAGGGCTTTAATTTTTTTTTTAAATTATGAATAATTTCAGACTGAATTTTTACAGTTTAGTGGAACTAAGCAATCCTAAAATGAGGTCTTGAATTTAAAGGCACTCATAATTTGGGATTTCTTTGTCAGATTTACATTCAGTAAAACTTCAAGTAGAATATGAATCTAAAAGTGTAGACTAGGCCTAGTAAGCTGTAGAAAGAGACAAAAAATACTTTAGAAACTGGGAAAGATAGTGACAGAAACAGAAGTAGCTATATACCTGTTGGTATCAGGTGGAAAGCAGAAGGGAGAATTATCTCAGATTTTCTTCTGGAGAAGTTCTGTGAAGGCAGGGAAGAGATAAGGAATGTCTCCCTGGGTGAGCTACCTTAGAATGGTATCAGAATATCTGGGAGGTAGATGTCCCCACTAAAACACCAAGTGAGCGACCACCACCTTCTTGTGAAGGGCAACTTCAGCTCTTTGGGGGCCAGCAGATGAAGGTCTAGAGACTCCCCCAAACTTAGTTATAATACAGGTTGGAACTGTGAACCCATTGGATGCCAACATGTTGAATCGGTTTTCTGGAGACCTTTGCCCATGGCATGTTTTCCTTATGTTGTGCTGGGTGTCTGTAGAGGAGGGTGGGGTGAAGGCTGTCTGCTGTCAGCTGTTTCAGGGACTTCATGGATACCCTTCCTGTAGCACCTGGGGTATCCAAAAAAGCATGTTTTGCATTTTGCTGTAGCCTTGCTTTCTGCACCTTTCACCGCTTCTCACCTTATGGAAAAAATAGAAGCAGAAATAATGTATTTAATCAGGTTCATGTAATGAGAATTTTTGCTCCTTATTACAATCGGCAAGTTTGTGATAAATCCCTTGACAACGGCATCAGTATTAGAGAATCATGGCTTGGGTCGAAAGGGACTTTAAAGGTCATCTAGCTCTCCTGCCCCTGCCATGGCTATGGATACATTTGTTTCACTAGACTGGGTTGCTCAAAGCCCCATCCAGCCTGTCCTTGAACACTACCAGCCAGGGATGGGGCATCCACAGCTTCTCTGGGCAACCTGTTCCTGTGCCTCACCACCCTCAAAGTAAAGAATTTTTTCCTATTCACTGAAATAAACCTATTTTCTTTCAGTTTAAATCCATTCACCCTTGTCCTACCACAACAGGCCCTTGTAAATTGTTCCTTTCAAAATATTTTGTAGAACCCCTGTGATGAGTTAACCCTGGCTGGATGCCAGGTACCCACCAAAGCCACTCTATCTCTTCCTTCCTCAACTGGACAGCGGAGGGAAAGTACAACATAAGGTTCATGAGCTAAGGACAGGCAGAGGTCACTCATCAGCTAAGGACAGGCAGAGGTCACTCATCAATTACCATCGTGGCAAAGCAGACTTGACATGGAATTTCATGTGGTCTTAAGCTCAGCACATGAGGGAGTCCGTCAGTATTAACACAAAATGTCCATCTGTATGAAACTGTGGCTTTAGTCTAATGAATTACCTATGTATTCAAACCATACCTGGTTAATTAAACTTACCAGCCTTGAGTAAAATAAATTAAAGCTATAACTCTACTCCCCGCCCTTAGGTGAAAATCCATGGCCTTCTCCTTCTGTTCCTTCTCCTACTCACTCTATCACTTATTTTTCAGTTAAGTTTTGAATACAATATCTTGGACTATCTATATACCGTAAGTGAAAAGTTCTGAAATTTATTTTCTTTGGGTCTGTCTTCCTTAGCTATTTAAAATTACCATAATCTCAAACATATTCCAGACCTGAAGCTTTTTGTCTGTGGGTGACTGATGAATGTAAAAAGATTCTGGTGAGATGCAGAGGAAAGAATTAGGGAGAGCAACCTACAAGTCAATTTTGTCTATAGAAACTGCATCACTGAAATACATATCAAATTTCATTTGTATATGAAGAAATTTGCAAAGTTTGCAAAGTGGTGTAATTTTTAAGCACTGCGTTTCATTCAGCACGGGGAGTGAGGTGAACAAAGAAATTAACAGTTGTCATATTTTTATAAACATTTCAGTTAATGAAAATAGGAAACTTTTTGTACGGTTTTGCTTAGTATGATTATCAGATCTTTTGTTAAATAGGATTGTTTAATTGAGGATAAATGTGTGTTATTGTAGTTTTATTTGCTCATAAAAATACATTACTCTTTCTGTACACATGAAACTAGTTGTTTGAGCACACAAGTGCTGCTGAACAAGAGACCTCAAATCTCAAATTAGTAATACAATCAAAGAGACAATGCAATTTAAAAGACAATGCCTTAAACAAACACTAACAGTATAAATAATAATTGAATTCATAGGAAAAAAACAAAGAAATCTTACAGTAGGTGCAAGCATCAAGATTACATTTGTCTTTTTGTGGGACTGTGGGGTCTCATAAATGACTATGTTTTATCTTAGCAATATATATGGTGGTATCCATGCTGGATGCCTTTCATTTTTTCCTGCCTCTTGGTCTGGAAAACGATAAATTATGCACCCTCTGGTATGAATTCTATTTGCGTGTATTTGGCACAACATGAGAATCTTAGAAATGAGTGAACATTTCTCTCACATCTGGAATATGTCTAAATTATCACCAATAGCATTCTCCCTACATAGGGCTGAACAAGACAGTAAGGCACCGTGTCAAATTTAGTCCAAATACTTCTGCCACTAAATGATCAACAGTCAAAAAGCTGAAATTATTGCAGTTCCTAAAGTTCTGTTCAAAAACACAGCAACCAGCAAATTCAGAATAATGGCTAGATTTTATCTATTAGTTGGTATGATTTCAAATTGGTTTCAAGAAAGCCTTATCCCCCATGCTTAAGTCCATACATAATAGATCATGTGTTCTGTAACAGCAGCAGCATTTATACTCTGGTATATATTCTGGTTTGTATTCTGCTAAAAGGTGCCTGAGATCTAATGGCTGCACTTACTTGAAGTCATTCAGCCCATGAACTGACTTAGCATCTGAAAAATATTCCCCTCTCAAGATGCACAGCCCGTGCCTCGCTGAGCATTTCTGCTGCCCTGGGAGCAGGTGGCCAGCACATTGGTGCAAAATGTCCAGCCACGCTGCTGGCTTCAATTAGGATCCATTCAAAGCTGACTCATCTGTTACCATGGAGCTCTCGTCAACCTGGCTGCTCTCAGCCCAGAAGTGCTAATGTGTACTTACCGCAGTGCAGTTGTCAGTCATTCACACCAACACCCTCATGGCAAGGATTTGCTCCATAGGGTTAGCAGCGCTGCTGAGGGGACGGGTCTGCCTCTCGCAACCTGCAAAACCGAGGACCGCGGTTTTGTTTTGTGCATCTGTTCCTTTTATTTTCCATGGACTGAGTAACAATTTACCACCCAAAGAGATGAAGGGGTATATCCCATGTCTGTTGTGTTTGGATACCAGCAGAAAGATGAGATGGTCTGTGGTGAAGTCTTGTGGTTTAGGAAACTGTACTGCCTATTTTATTTTTCCAGCAGGGTAAATCAAAGAAATAAATAGAAAATAAGTGATTTTTTTAAACTTCATTCTTCATAACCAAGGTTGTACTCAAAGTATTTCATGAGTATGCCCTAATAGTATGCCCTGCTTCGCACCCTCTGTGGTTTGTTGCTCTGTCCCCTTTTTGAGGAGCAGAGAAATTGGGGGCCAATTGATTTTGCAGACTTCAAAACATTCTCTGGAAGCCTTTTTACTTCTGCTAGCACCCTGTCTTTCTTGTGTAGGTTTGTCACAGCTGTTTGTGGCACAGCATCAGCTGCTACTCAGACCTCATAGTTGAAAGTATGTCCTTCTGCAGCTCAAAGGCAAATTAGTGCATCAACTTAATTCTTATGGGATTGAGGCGCTTGATTACTGCGCTCCTGCAACAGAGGTGATTTAATATCTTTGGGGTCTATGTGGACCAGGGTTGAGGGAAGGTCATATCCCAGCTCACTAAGAAACATGCAAGTTTTCTCTTTGTTTTTTTCCCAGTTTAGGCTCTGGTGACACTGATGCAATCCTCACCTTTTATTTCCATTTCCTGTTCCCCACTTCTGGCTCTTGTAGCTTTGTCTAGACTACAGATACGGATGGTGTGGGAATAACGGGCAAGTGTGCGTGTGCGAGCATGCACACACACGTTTTATGTCTTATAAACTTGGTGTTACCTATGTGAAGCACTCCTGCCCGAACGAACAGCTTTAAATCAAAACAGGCTGTGAGAGGGGAAAAACAGGAAATGAAAGAATGGCTAAGATAAGGTGCTCAGCTGCATCAACTGTTTCAATAAAAGTGTCGCTGGTAGCTCTCTTCATAGGTGTCTTGCCTTGCTCGTCAGAGCTGGAGCAACGCGGCAGCTACAAACCCATGAAGTGGATTTAGGAGAGAGAGAAAACGAAACTTTCATTTGCACAGGGAAAGAAATGCTGCCTGAGCAAGTATCCCCACCTGCTGAAGCACCGAGATACACCACAGCCCATGGCTGCCTGCTGTGCCTTTATGCCCAGATGTCATTTTTGTTTCTGCATAAGTGCTCATCACGGAATTGAGGGGGAAGGCACTTCCTACAGACAAAGAGAAAGGACTTGTGGGCCATCACTGTGCTCTGTAGTGCTGCAGGGGTTGTAGAGAGTGCAGGCATTAGCCTATTGATGCAACAGGTTTATTCATCTGCTGAAAGCAATCAGCAGTGTTTCTGCCGGCTTCGAGGGTCTGCCTGCAGCCCTGGTTTCATTTCCATGACACCTTTCCTTTACTGGCTCCACGAGAAAGAGAATTCAGGTCTTTTTTGTCTTGTTAGATCATTTGTACACACGCACACACAGAAAATACCGTTTCCTCATTATTTTGCTTGATTGTGTCTGCCATGGTTATGCCCCTGTAGGTCTGGGTCTCTCAGACATATAGAAGGTGAGATAATCTAGCAACTCCCAATTAAACAAACAAGCCATTTTCAAACCCAGAATTTTTTGCCATTTGTACTTACTTTAGGGCATGAACTTCAAATATACTTTCACAGGAACATAAAACTTTCTTAAGCCTCTGCATTTCTGCTGCAAAGGAAAAAAGCACTTCTTCAGCTGGCTTTGTCTTTTGCATTGTGTGCAAGGGTGGGAAAACCCAAATGCTGCTAACACAAAACATTCCCTGAGCACTCACTTGTTCCTCTGGCAGCAGGATGAGAGAGGGAATGGATTGCATATGATTGGCTTTAGTCACACTGGTTACTGTGTCCTACTGGAAGGTACATGGATCTGAAGAGGACATTACAGGCCTCCTCAGAGGGCAGAGCTGCTCACCCCAAAACACAAGGAACTCTCTCTGCCTCATCTGAGAGAAACGGTGCTAGAACGAAACTAGTAACTGCAGAGTAATCAGGACTGATAGACAAAACTAGAAATATTTCTAAGTGCTACTTCTGGGTTCCCCTTAATCTTCTTCTACACCACCTCTCCTCCTCTCAGTAGAGCATCTCTGCTTCTAGAGACTCTTCATTGTTTTTCTTTAGCTTGCTTTGCTCTTTGGGTCTGCTTCATCCCAACGTAAATTATTATTGTTTAACTGCCTTCTCTGGTTTTCTGCAGAGCTCTGTTTTCTGTCCAGAGCCATTTTTACTCTGTTTGTAGAATGCCTCACACAGTGGGGTCCTCTCTAGTGATGGAGCTTCAGGGCTCAGTGGTAAGGAAAATAATAAAGGCATGATACTTTGTCATCATTTACTTTTATGTTTTTGTCAATAATAGGATTGTGTAATGAGAAAAAAAGTAGACCAATTACCATGTTTTGATACTCTGATTCTGGATTTTAACAATTAACTGGCAAAAGAGCTATATTAATTCAGGTTATGGGGAAACCACTTGGCCGGCAATATGATCAGACTAAAAGAAGCCAACTTAATGGCACCCAGATGCTCCACAAAATTATTGGGTGAGCCGAATATGATTATACAATCATTTCTTCCATCTTAATTAGCCTATGACCAAATATGTTCTTCGGTGATCTTCCTTATTGCATGGTTATATAAAAATTCCTGGAGCTGCAAAAGCTTCTTCTCTTGGTATAGGAATAAATCATGCCTAAACATGGCATTATCATCCTGTAGGAGTGGCTGTCAGGCTGGATTCTTTTCCATGGTATGGTTGACTTGCAACTGCTCAGTGTTGTGAAACCAGCTCTTTGCATTTCTATAGCCAGGTGAGCAGAGAGGTTTATGGCTGCCTTGTGCTCCCAAAGTGCCCTAGATT
Organism: Oreocharis arfaki; assembly: GCA_013398015.1. NCBI lineage: Eukaryota > Metazoa > Chordata > Aves > Passeriformes > Paramythiidae > Oreocharis > Oreocharis arfaki. The sequence goes on along the minus strand of VZRR01004411.1, from coordinate 121,036 downwards.
AGGAGTGGTAGATTACTACAGTAGTAAATCTAACCCAACATTTCAAAAACCATTATATTGTGAGATTTGTGGTACTTTTTTTGGTGAAATGACCATGTAGGTGTTTGTTCTCATCTTTCAGGCTGCAGTGTGTTACAGTAATGTAAGCTTGGTATTCTTCAGCAGACAGACATAAAACCTGAACTTAGTTCTGACCAGGTCGTACAAAAGACAAACAGATTTTAATTACAGGGCTTTTCAGTTCTGTGTAAGTACTACCACTCAGTATTTGCTGCCCTCTAGGTGGGATCTAGATTTTTGAGCATACCTTAGAATACCTTATTAGCCAGAGATCTAAATGTAATTCAAGTTCAGTTCTAGTATTTAAAAATCTCTTAAACTCCATGGCACTGCAATCTGGAGGAATTTTATTTTAAAATTCATTTATATATATTATCTGGGTTAAAATACACTTAATTTTAGATAACCAGGAAAATATACGAACATATTTGTGACTTCAAAGTATGCATTATTTAGCCATGTATTTCCATCATTCTGCGCTGGCATCCCTCAAATCCCCCAGTAACTTCACTTAGAAATTAGTGCCCATTGAGTCACTAAATCTTTATTCTCATGACTGCTTACGCTGGCAGTGCATATTATATTGAAAACATGTATTTGCTCATTTGGCCAAAGCCTCAAAAAAACTTTTTTTGTAGCCATGGTTCTGTTTTTTAAAATAAGGAAAAACTTTAACAGTTTGGTCAGATGAAATACAGAAAAAAAAATAATATTGAGCTGCTTCTTCATCTCTTTGGGCATCTGAACTTGCAACCAAGCAGAGTATTGTACGACACAGGACTGCAAAACCGAATTCCACATATCTGGGCTAGATAGGCACAGTAAGACTAAAACACAGTGACCTTGAAAAGAGATAAAAGAAGGTAGAATGTGATGGTCCAAAAAAGGGAGAAAAGCTTACATCTTCTTAGGACTTGACAGGAAAACCTTCCTTGAGCCAAAGATACGGAATGACAGAAAAGTGATGAAAGGAAGGCTGAGTTGTGGGTTTGTCCCTAGCCATGCCAGCTGGATATGAAAAGGACTGACAGAACATGAGGAGATCCCAGTAGGCTTCCTGAAGATCGACAATTTTCTCCTCAGCAGGACATTTCCAGTTTTTATCTCGACTATGACTGCATAGCCAATTTTCTTTTACGATGAGGATGGTGAGACATTGGAACAAGTTGTCCAGAGAAGCTGTGAATGGCAAATCCCTGGAGGTGTTCAAGATCAGGGTTCTGAGCAACCTGATCTAGCAAAAGATGCCCCTGTCCAGGGGACATTGCTGCCTCCTTAAATACAAAGACACAGGTAAACACGAGGTACAAGGCACTGGCTTCTTCAGGAGCCTTCTCTGCAGAAGATCTCTGAATGTGTGTCTTTTCCCTGATTTTCTTTGAAAAGCTGCTCTCAGCAGTCAGCAGGCTGCAGGTGATGTGGATAGATGGGGCCCTCATGGCACACATCCAGCTGTTTTGGCTGGGTGTGCCAGCACAGCCCTGGCCTGCTGGAATTGGAGGAGTGGTGCTTGCCTGGAGTGAGAGGAGTATACACTGGGAGACAAATGTTTTCACTTATATTTGCCTATGGCAAGAGGATCCTGGAAAGCTTTTCTCCACTGCTAGTGTTAATCACTCTGACTGCTTGCAGAGAAAAACTGAAGTCTCTTTAAACCGTTTTTTTTTTTAAGAGGCTGAATAAGCTGCCCTGTTTTTTTAACATCCTAACGCTCTTATTTGCTCTGGTAGCTCTGCTCTCGTTTAAATAAATTTTTTATGAGCTTGGCTGGCCATAAGTGTACATAGTCTTCCAAAAGACGCCCTGCTAGTGTCTTCTACCCAAACACAAATATTTGTCCCTGCTGGAAAATCCTCAAGGTACATCCGGGGTTAGATGGCATAAACATGTGAGAGTCTCCCTGTCTTTGGAAAATGTGGCCAGATCATTCTGTCCTCTGCCATTTCCATTTGAAGAGCTGTCCAAGAGAAATCTAGTAATCCTGTTCCTGGTTTTCTGGTTGTCTTTTTATCTTTTAATTTTTTTTTACTTTTACTTCTTTTGGTATCATGTCTATTCCTAAGATCACTGCTGTTTTTTCCCACGGGATATTCCAGCCCTCCACTGCACTTATGTGACTAGCAGACTCACTAGCAAATTATTCCTGATTGTGAAAATGTCACTAAATGAAAATAGTCATCTCCAAGACTGAACTGTTGAGGGTGTACACTGGTAACCTCTTCTTAGCCTCGTAATTTCAGTTCGTCCCCACAATTAGTAGTCATGTCTACTATCTCTTTTATAGTCCTGGTGCTAATCTCCAATTTTAGCAGCTGGATTAATAACTTCCCATATGGCAATATACCAAATGCTTCAGTGAAATCCAGTGGATTGCATTTTCTGTGCTTTTTTGTCTAGGAAAGAACCACCTTATCAGATAAGATGAAGTAGGCTAGCTGTCTGAAACATGTTTATAAGCTTGGCTGAGGAGCTAAAGGGACTGTACTACCATCTGTGAGATTATTACTTACTGCTTTGGGAAAGTTCTTTCTGATTTTTGGATAAGAACTGTGCTCAAGTAGAACAATTTATGTTTTTGTTGTTGCTATTGCCTAAACATTACATGTAATCTGCTTTTATTACATTGCTGAAATTTTACCCTTACTAACATTGGTTATCTCCTTGAGTTGATTTTAATGGAGTTTTTTAAAATTTGGATATCCACTGGCAATATGATAGTAACTATTAGCTGAGTGGAAGAAAAATATGCAAAATGTTTAGAAGAGCTTCCTTTAGTTTACTGTGCAGTAAGAAAAAGTCTGTATTATTATTATTATTTGAACTATAAGATAACTACTAAAAATCACTTGGCTCCAATCTCATGGTTTAGCTTCTCTAATACTCTTTCTAAAAATAAGATTTGCATTGTAGCTTTTGAATCACCTGCTGTAGTCATCATACCACACAATTTATGGCTTTAGTGTTTATTAAGGATCACAGTTTTTGCTTTCAGCCTTTTAAATAGAGCATTTTAACAGGGAATATTAGTCTGTTAAGTCTCAGCAACAGAGAAAACTGCTATTGAAAAATTAAAAGAACTTATTTCTGCTGTGTATCTGGGATTCTTAGTAGTTGCCTGCAATTATCAGCTTAGCAGTAAACCAAATATCATAATGCAAATTCTTTGAAAAACAAGTAGGTTTTCTTTAATAAGGGTCCAAACAGAGTTGTGCCAGTGTAATGTAATGCAAATAAAGGAAATATTTCAAGTATATTGATCCTTTCTTCAACAACAACAACAACAACAACAAAAACCAAAACAAACAAACAAAAAAACCCCCAGAAAAAATACTATCACACTTCAAAGGAGCAAAATAAAAATTCCTGTAAATAAATGACCACCAGGTAAATTATCTCTTACAGCAATAAACCCACAAACTGAAGTCACCTCTGTGACTAGAAACATTTGTCAGTCACAAATATAATAGTGCTTTTGCTTGTTAATGCCATCGTGATACTGCTAATGTTCAAGACCCAATGATGATTTTCTGAAGAAGAATGGAATAATTTGCTATACCGGTGAAAATTAGTCTGGATAAATTAGATATCAGTGATTATCGCTCTTTTATTTTGTTGGGTTTTTTTATCTGTGATGAAGTGATAGAGTGTTTTTCAAGCTGCCAAATCCCTTTTCAAAAGACTGTCAGATTTTCCAAAAACCTTCAGGGTTTTTTTTTGAGTTACATTCTCAGTTTCATGGGAAAACAGTAATGGTTTGCCCAGAGAACTAAAACTGGATGCAATAGATTTATTCTCGCAAAAACAGCCCTTAACTCTGTGTGTGCATCAGCTTCAGCAAAGGGAGCATGGGAACTCCTTGTACAAATGTTAAGTGTGAAAACCTATTTGGCTTTTGCAGAAGCATCCACCTCTCGAGATTCCGAAGCTGACATCTGTTTTGGTTCCTTGACTGAGTGTTTGGTTGAGGTACAATCAGTAAAGAATATTATTCTTTATCATTTATTCCTAGTGGTAGTTTGCTGAATACAAAAGCACATGCACTTGTCCATGTGACTAAATGTTAAAATAGTTAAATATTGAACCACAGAGAACCATTAAACATGAGCAGATGTAATGTTTAGAGGTAGACCTGCATATTTGAGGCTGGAAGGTATCTTCTTGTGCATATGTGTATGCATGTTTGTTATGGGGAGGCAAACTGTACTTCTCTGGACAGGTTCCTTGCCAGATGTTTCTTACTACCTCAGATGATTGAGGAACCCAAGTACATCTGGCTATTAAAATATCTTTATATGGTTACATGATTTATTTGGAAAGCATGGTTGAAACTAGTAAGTCTACAACTATGCAAATAACTCTTACCACTTTCTGGATGGGGACAGTAAGTGTTGGAACTCAAACTAGACAATATTGCTGATCTGTGCTCACTTATGAGATGTGTTTGTTTATTTTTAAGATTATTACATTCAGACAGCCTTCTATTTACTTATGCTATTTTGGTATTTTTGCTGAGAGTCAAGAGACTTAAATAAACCCAGAGTCTCTATGGATTATAGTTATGTACTGTTTTATACATGCTGGAAAGCCATAAGCCTTCGGGCTGAGATAACTGCATAATAAACATATATTTTATGAAATAATACCTTTAACACATGTTGCATGAAAAAAGGAGGGGGAAGACAGTTCATCTCTGTCTGCCATAACAGACTTCTATCAAAAATAAATTTAGAAGACCTCCAGTTGCTCTCCCAGGTTTTGCAGAGATGATTTTACTTGGTATTTCCATAAGGTAGCAAGGAGCTCTTTTGAATCTGCTCAGTGAGCCTAATGGATCAGTGAGATCTAAATGCTAACAATCTGGCACTCATGGGGAAAAGAGGAGGTGTCACTGGGAACATGGAAAAGATGCTTTGTGCTTAAGACACTGCATTTTGCCTGTCAATGATTGCCACTGACGAAACAATGGGCATTGCTGCGGTTTGTGTTGGCAAGGATGAAATGAAATTCAATATTCTCATACAGTTATCGGGCAAGTGTTTGATCAGTAGCCAATACTTCTTCAGGGTGGCTGAGAAGATGGTCCAGAGTTCCTTCCACTCTGAAATACCCACTGCTGCAGGTGCCAACTGTGGACTTGCAGGTGTCTAACTTCCTCAGCTACCCTTAGTGTGTTAGAAAGAAAAACGCCATGCCATTGTCACTGAGCAATTACTGATTACTGTTCCCTTTCTGATATCTGGATTCTCTCAGCAAAATATCCTGTAGCAGCACCATAACTACATATGGCACATAACAGCTTGCACGGTCTCATACATAACAGCATTGTTACAGCTGCAAGGATGATATTTTGCCTTGCTCCAAAAAGGGATTAAAAAAGAAGTAGAATTTTATGTTATTGGTCATCTTAGCTACAATTCTTCAAAAAAGGCAGCTCAACTTGGTTTTTTAGAGCTTAGTTCCCCCTACAGATTCAGGTAAACCTTAGCACAGCTGTTCAAATAGACATTTTCTTTTAAAGTACATCTTTAGAAATGTAACTTCTTTTTGAGATGCTGGCTTAAATATTGAAGGAAAAATCCACCTCTTTCTGACCTTATTTGCTTTTGATATTTTATTTAGCCTTTGGCATTAATATTTGCTGTATTTCTTTCTTGTCCTTCCCCTATTATTTTGATATATTTTTAAGAAATTCTAAGGTTTCAGGCAGATTTCCTGCCCTGCAGATTGATTTCTAATGAGTAACTTAAAAGGTAATCTTTCCTGAAAGAAAGGTGAAATTTTACTCTTCTTAATAAAAATTTTCTTCAGCTCACATAGCATGGCCTCCAACACTGCCAAACTAGAACCATAAAAAGTAATTCAAACTGTCCAAAAAATGAAGTTTGACATTTTATTGCCAAAAGAGAAAATACTGTACCAAAGCTGAGGATATTTTGTATTTTGACTAAGAGGCTTTTCTGAAATAATGCCCAGTTCCAAGTGGACAAACGTGCTTTGGCTGTCTCATGCTCTCCTTCTCCTCTATGGAATGGGTTTCTTGCTCATACTACAGTATTTACAACAAATCACAACCCCTCTTCTTCTCTTGATTTGCTGTGAGAACGCAGACCAGCCTGGATAGGAGCATGGCTGGCAACTTCCACAGGGCATAGTTACATATATATGAACAAATGATAATATTCTACCAGTATAGTTTCACTTCTAGATTTTAATTTGATATGCTTTCTAGTGGCCTATCAGTGTTTTCCCAGGGAAAGATGATAGTTTTTGCAGAAATGTGTCTATTACTTGGAAAAACCTACCTCTGTCAGCAAGAGTTTTAAGGCCAAATGAATATCTCTCCACTGACAGTGTTAGTTACCAAGTAGGCAGCTACACAGGTAATCCTAATGAAAGCATGAGGACAAGCAGTATCCATCTCGAGCTATAGCTCACACAACCCTGTCCTACCAACAGGAGATTACATTTGATATGATATTTTCTTAATTTTAGTGAATTTCCTTATTTGTTCTTCTTTATTTTAAGTGACTCTTTGTGTTCTTATTATTTTGTTTGGTTCATCTGGATGTATGATTTTTCTGTTTGGGTTAGCAACCAAGATGCGTGTTTTACAAATTCAGAACTTGAGATGCATACAAAACCTATGGCCAGATAATATTGAGAAATGATTTTGAGAAATCCAGAATTGTACACATTGCCAATGCATCTCTGTGGCTTTTTGGCAAGGTGATTTCAGAGTGGAAGACACTGGGAGCTTAAATCTAGGTTTTGCAATTCATATATTTCTTCTGAAAATGTCCATTGGTTGCTACAAGGAAAATAGACACCACAGCCTCTTTGTTTCTATTTGTTTCTTTGTAGTCTCCCTTTTCTCTCCAAGTAATTTTTTATTTACCTCAGTGTTCTCCTGTCATCTTGATTCCTGGAATTGCAGTTCTGTATGATCACACTCTGGAGCTTTATTCATGAGCATAACTGGAAACCACATTTTCCCAGGATTTTGTTCCTATAGAAACATACATACCAATTCCATCCTCATTCACTGTAACAAACATTGCACTTTTTTTTTTTCTTTTTTTTTACCCCCTGTAATGGTGTAGCAATATTGCCAATTTTGAAATTTTGATTTGGTTCCTTTCACGGGAGAGGAAAGGAAGAAGAACTCACTGGCCTTATATAAACATCTGTGCAGGAGAGTAGTAAAAATGTCACTCTCCAAATTTGTGTAGCTATCTATATCCCACCTCCCCTGATGCATTAACATGTTTATGCATACATACTGGGGTGGTTTTTGTACAGGGACAAGCATTTGCCGCTAGTGCCAGCACTGTATCTTACAAAGTTATTCCAGCTATACTGGTGAAGAGCAACTCGATTGCCAGTCTAATTACCTGCTGGACTAATACATCCCTAAACCCATTAACTCCCATTGGAAAATGATATATGCAGACTAGGTTTCAGATGTGTCAACATTTTGTGGTTGTGTTTAAAACACAAAAAACCCCCACAGCCCTACAGATTAAGATGTATTCAAATGGCTGCCAAAATGCTCAGTGTGAATGAGCGCTAGGTAGTGGTAAAAAATGTTGACAATATTTAGGAAAGTGTGAATTTGGAGAAGCTGGTTTAGTTCCTCATGTACTGTTTACGCCCGTGCAAGGTAGATGCTTACTCCAAAACTTTTGGTTTGGGCCAAAGAAGCAACAGGCCCAGACTGACCAGTGACAGCCCCAGCAAGCAGGAGCTTGCACATTAGCCCTGCACTGAGGGCTCTGCCAGGAAGACCTGGATGATGACAGCTGACACCCTCTTCCCAACAGTACCCTATTAGAAGGACCCCAGCTTTCAGCATCCAACCATTGCCTTTGTGGCTGCATCACTTTCTTCCCCACTGAGTTTTAATCCCTTAGGAATGGCGAAACTTCACTGTGCGGAGGCATGGGCTCAATTTAAACAGGCCATTCATTTCACGTTGTAATAACCTGCTCGTGCCCTTGACGTTTCCAGTGAATGGAGAATTGGGACATTATCAGTGACTAGTGAGGATGAAAGGAAATACTTCACCTCGGCTGTGGAAGTACCAGCATCTGTTATATTTTAGCTGTTATCTTTGGCTGGGGACCTATAACTGATCTCACAGCTGAGACAGGAACCATATGCAGAAAGAAACTAATTTTAACCCTCTCCTTGCCCATCACTCATGGGTGCTCACTATGTGTGTTAATGTGAGAGACATTAACACTTCCTTCTCAGGAAATGCCACCTAATAAGCAAAGGGTTAATGAATAAATACAGTATTTCTGGTGATGACCAGGAAGAGATGCTTTCTTTGGGTCAGCACACAACAGCAGCTTGACCAAAAGACCTTACCCAAATTATTTGGGTATCTGACATAAGCTGTGGGTAGCTATACCTGCTTCTTTCCAGCTCTGGCTGTGGTTTCACCCAATGTTTCATCTGCTCTGAGGACATTTATATCAATATTATCCAATGACTAGACCTATTTAAAGGAAATTTGGGTGAAAGGGAATTTGTTAGTTTTAATGCTACATCGGTGGTTTAAGAGGTGGCTGAAGCATCCAAAGTTGCTAAATTGGTGGTCCAAGTGTTTCAGAAATATTAAATCAATGTTTTTCAGAAGCCACAAAATTATTATAGCAGCATGTTGATGTTGCTAATAATTTCTGAAAACTGTGACTGTCCAATGGACTAAGGAATTCAAAAATAAAAGCAAAAAATCAGGATGCTTTCCAGTTAGAGAGACCCAGAAGAATGTCATATGTTGTGCTCCCATTATGTTTATCATTTTCCCACACCATATAAGCAAACAAATGAAATCTACTCACCTTAAAATCACTTCCCAATTGTCAGTCAGGGAGTTTTCTTTAGCTTTATCTTCTTAATATATAGCTGAAGCCAACACTCAGCTGTACCAGAAGAGCTCAAAGAACTGAATCAGGACAAAGACAGGAGGGGGAAAATCCCAAAACAAAAACAAATCTGAAAGCTCTTTACAAGACAAACCTAATTATCATTGATAGGGTTTTCCTTTTTCTATTTTAGTTTAAGATCAGCATTGCATGCTATCTTGAGGTGACTCTGTAGTACTCTGTCTTAAATGGTCAGGAAAAAAAAAACAAGCCAAAGGCAAGCCAAAGAAAATATTAATTTTGAGACTATGGACTGATATCCACAATGAAGTAACTTCTTTGGCAACCACCTGCAGTTGTGCTTATATTGTTCATGCTTATAGTGAATAGGGAAAGAAAAGATTTTTGATAATTGGGATGAGAAGTAGTGATATGAAACACGCTGTAAAGAGGTTCCATGTGCAGTGGATTAAAAAGTAAACTTGCTATATTTCCAGTACCATGATTGGCACATTCTTTGGCTTGGCAGTCTAATCTCTATTTGTACATTTGCCAGATTAGATAACTGGTTCTTGAAGGTTTGTAGCCCTTTGCTACCACTCACAGCTTAAAAAAAACCTTGTAAAGCTGTTAGATAAAGTTGTTTTATTTGGAGGATAATACAAAGAGTTTTCAAGACAATTTCCCTTCATGTAGTCCTAGAAAATATCATTAAATTTTTAAACATTATGCAGCCTATGAAACTACTGTTAAATAAAGAATTACCCTATGCATCACACTTTTTTTGTTAAATCTTATGGGAAAATGTGCTTTCCAGGTGTGTCCCTAATAAAGCAATTGAACACACTATGTGGCATGCCAAATTGCTTTTTGATGATCAAAATTCATCACTAATTCCCAGCATTTAGGAAATAAATTAGGCAGTTCCAAGTGGTACAAAAGAATCCTTCTCTTGACATTCCTGGAGTGATGCTAGAGTAGGAAATAGATGTGCTTGCCTTTCAAATAGGCTGCCGATAGCCAGCTTCTGCTCACAAGGTACTAACCACAGGAGAGAACGGTTTTTTAAACTTACATTTCAGTATCAGCCACATATGAAATTCAGCATGTCGAAGAAAATTTGATTTCTTCAAATACTACAGGTATTGAGGATTTAGGAGAAGGAAATATGCAGGGTCTGAAGAAAAACAATCAGTCAACCATGAAAATAGGCTAAGTAGCCAGTTTCCTGCATCTCTATTTCATTTTGCATAGGTAGAGGAAATAAGCTGTTCTGCAAAATGTTGCCAAGTGTTCCTCTTTGAAGATCCTTTCAAAAGAGTTTGATTCTCTGCTGAACTTTTGAGTTGAAGACTCCAGCCTTTTTCTCATTTCTTGTCTTCCACCCTCTCTGCTCAAGAAAAAGAAAAAAAGAAAATAAAATTAATTCAGTTCTTCTAAAACTTAATTCAAGATTTTCAAGACTGAATTTTTTCAAGGATGCATTAAGGTAGGACACATTTAGTTCTGTCTAAAATGATTGATTCAGCTGCCAACCAAGCTCCCGAGGAGGGTGATCTTTGGAGAAGATATTGGACATAAATAACAAAAGCAGAACTAGCAAACATTTTCTTTGCTGACACACCAGCAGTCTGGCAGAGAAGATGAACTGCTGTACTGAAGCCCAGACAAGTCAGGGGGAAGACAGAGACAGAGTCTCCGGATAGAAGGAATATTGTCTTAATTCCTCCTAATGATTATTTTTAAATGGCAGGAAATTTTAATGTGCTTTTGTAATTCAGCAAGGGAAAGGGGCTGCTGTGCAGAGGCATCAGTGTGACAACATGTTATTGCAAATCCTTTCTATCCTTGCCGTTTTAAATGACTTTTATAAATGGATCCATGTAATTAAAAAGATTCTCTGAGGTATTGGGAAAGAAGGCTCAGGTTGAACCTTAAAAGGTACCTAACGCCATTTGAAATCAATCACAGTTAGGTATGTACATTTTCTTCCAATTCTCAACTGTGCCCCATCCTGATTAGCCCAAAAATTGTGTCAAGGGAGCAGTCAAGGATTTAATTTCAGCTTATATTAAAGCTAAATAAATAACATAACTACTATTTTCAGATATGTTTGCTCCCTCTGTTCGCTGTGCCAATATACAGCTCAGCTAAACCATAGGATTAAAATAAGTGATCCATGGTACTAATTAACAGATTTATAAATCATTCTGTATGATCAAGCCATTCATAGCTTTCCTGTCATATACAGGAAGGTGAGTGCAGTTGCCAGAAATGTATTACAAATGTAATGAAAGCAAATAGTCCAAAATGCTGAGAAATCAAACAAAGTCTTATTAAAAATAACTTCAGTCATGGATCCAAAAAAGTAATTATTTGCACAGTTCCTATACCCCACAACACCTGAAAATTTGGTAATGTTTAACATATGTCAGATTGTAGGTCCAAACCCAAACTCAATTGTCGAAGTCTTTGCCCTGGAGGAAAATCATAAATCAGACAGGATATGAGAAATGGTGACTGATTAATGCTGCTCAAGGATCAGGAGAGGCAGAGGCACTTGTAACTGGTAAACTTGGCAAACACGGTTAAAAGTACACCGCAAAAGTGGCTCTGCCAATCGTGGCACTGCTGCCACGGTGCATGGTGCGTGTAAATTGTTAAATCCAAATGATCTTCCCAAATTCAGCCTATTGAGTTTGAAACAGTTCTCCAGGGCTAAGTTCATTAAAAGGCTGAAGTATTTTAAACTGTTTCAGTGGGAATTTTTGCAGCTAATCTTCGCAATTTTCTCTTTGAATCTAGGGACCATCGATGCTGGAAATGTTAGATTGCTTTTGAGATGAAGATTGAAAGAGAAAACTTTACTTAGTACTCATTAGACCACATCTGGCGTACTGCTTTGGGCTTCAGGACAGAAAGGTGTTAACAGACTAGAGCAAGTTCAGCTGAGGGCCACCAGGATGGCTGGGGCAGTGAGGCAGGAGCCCTGAGAGTGGCAGCAAAGGTACCTGGAAGAGATGTAGCCCAGAGGACGCTATAGCAGCCACTGCCTACAGGGAAGCGATGAGGAAATGCCACCAGCCTCCTTAAGCAGGTGCAGAACAAGAGGAGGAGAAACAGAGGGCATAAATTGAGAGTGGGCTGCTTTCTACTTGACACAGAAAAACGAGTTTAACTGTGACAGCCAAGCATTGGACCAGAGACGCCACATGGTTTCCGTTCTCGGATGAGACCAAGTTAGAGGAAGCCATAGGCAATGTGGTGTGACTTGAGCCTGCTCTGAGTGTCAGGATGGGTTGGGTGGATGACCTCCCAAAGTCCCTTCTAGCCTGAAAGGCTCTGATTTTGAGCGAGGATAGCAGAAGAGAGACAGAAAGTAAAGGGTGAACAAAATGACCTAGTAAAACACATGTACCTTGCTAAAACCAAATAGCTTAATCTATTTATTTTACTTAGTAACCAAAACTGCAGAGTGACATAGTCAATTCTGACCATGACAATCCCCAGGCTACCACAAAAATTGTAGCTCTACAAAGTTTTGCAGTATGTAATGTTGTAATGCCTCGCACTTGTGCAGAACCCCCATCTAGTGATCTTGAACCTTCTACAAACTCGACTAACGAAGACTCAGTGCAGTCCTTTGAGGCAAAGGATATATTGCTGTTAATTTGATTTCTGCAGACACTGCTTGCAGAAGGTTATCATACCTAAAGTTGTGCTGGCTTTGAATGTAAATTTTTGTGGGGTCAGAGGAAGTGGAACAGATCAGGTGTACTGAGAGCACAAAATGATGGCCAGTTTTCCACTGAGCAGGCACGGAATATTCGTCTCTTTCTGCCTGTCCTGGAGCAGCTGATACACTGACATTGAGCCCTGCTTTCTGCTGAATCTTGTGTGGGTCTCTCAGCTTCCTGCTCACTGTCCTTGCAATTGGATATAATCGGTGTAACCTCAGTTTATTTCCCACAGATCCTTGACACAGCCAGGTCAGTTCTATGGAAGAAAAAAAATAAAGTCTCCTTTTCCTTTGGAATCACAGAAAAATGGCCCTGATACTTGGCTTGAAAATGACTTAAATAGGGACACAGAATCCACTGGCATGATTTTTTTGAAGGATAAGACTGACTAAAAATGTACAGCTGTGTAGATGCAGGATGAACAGCTCCATTTCCTGCTGCTGCTTCTTCTAACTTCAGGCAGATTATTTCTTCTGGAGCTGGATCAACACAGGCAGTGAATGAAACTGAAATTCACTGTTCCTCACCTCAAGTTACTGTCCTAACCACCAGCCTATTATATTCTGCTAATGCTGGAATATAAAACCTCAAATGAGCAACGCTCAATTTAGCTGAGACTAAATGATATTTAATTAGAAATGTTCCAGCTAGCACTAATCATTGAGCAGAAATGCTGTGTAACCAAATTGTGAAATTATTTAATGCTTGTTGACAATCAGCTCTAACCTGACAATGGAAAGGTAAGTAAAATCTGCTAATTGCTCCTTGATTTCCCCAGTCAACTTTCATTCCCTAGGAAGTGCTCAGTGATTCGTGCGAAATGTTTTTTAGGTCTGCAGCTAACTTTTCAGAATATAGCATGCAGGCTTGTCTTTTGTCTGAGTTATTTTTGTAGTCCACCTTGAGTAGGGAAAGAAATCTCTTCTTTCATACACTTTAAAATTTCCCTACACTTTAAAATTCTAATTTATTTTATAGATGTGCTGCAATTTGCTTCAATTTGCTTTTTTTTTTCTTCACATAGAAGGGAGTATTCCTCTGACATCGATGTAACAGCCTCAGTTCTTATAAAATAATCATAAGCCCAGGTAAAACCAGGCCGATGGTTTCTGTGGGTGGGCTGGCTGGAGCCTGTGTTCGTGCAATGCGGGTGGAAGTCTTTGGGGCTGCCCCAGCTGAGAGCTGTAGATGTCTTTCCATCTCATCCTTTCCTTCCTCTTGCTTGCCCAATTATTAGGCTTAGCCTCAGGCCCTTGAGAAAAACCCTCATTCCCAGCACGAGATGGTGGTGCAGCACTCTTGCAGGGAGCGTTACCATCTGGTGTCAGCAGTTCTTGTTGTCCCAACTCTTGGAGCAATTCGTGTTTTCCGGACACATGGGTGGCAGGATTTTTTGTGGCCGATTTCTTTTGTCTCTTTAAACACTCAATCTTCCTTGCGAGCCTCATGGGCAGCGGGCTCTCCAGTCAAAGCGCGGAAACGTGGAGGGGGCCTTTTCCACCAGTAAGCTTTTTACAAGGGACCACTATTATTCAAAATAAGGACGGCAGTTTTACAAGGCCTGCGAGTACACATTTCCCAGCCTGTTTCTTCTTAAATTACCAGGAATGCAAAAATAACCAATAGTTTGACCTCTTAAATCACAAATTGGATAGGCTTGCCATTAAAGGACATTGTAAATGTGTTTCCCATTATTTAGTTCATTTGGTGTGTTCAGCAGTGAGCTTTTGGATGTTTGGGAGAGTTTTTTTAATTCTTTACAGGAATCATTTGATAACTTTCTTTCCTGGAGTTTGATTAGGTCCTCTGGACCTGCAATAAGGGAAACTGAAGACTTTATAATGAAGGTGGAACCATAATATTCTTGCTATAAAAATTAATAGATCCATATTTTAAAGTATGGGTATAATGGATAGAGTAACCTTTATAAATTAGATCTAACTATCTTTTATATTTAGAGACTGGAGACAAAGATTATACCAGAGGACTGTCCCAAACTGACACATGCTGAATACAGTTTACCAAAGACTGTTTTTCTGCCTTGGAAGGAAATAATTTTCTGGGAAATTTCTGCAGAGGATGGGACCTATAAAAATCCTGCATGTGTGTCCGATCTTGTTTCCATTTAAATTGATTATACTGTTGTGTACTCTTCTTTCAAGTCTTGTCTGAGCGATGTAAAATGTATCTTACTGCATTCTGTAAAGTTCCCATTTGTCATTCTTGTATCTCTTTTAATTTTTTAAATTAAGATTTATCTTTTAATAGATCTATTAATTGTGGACATTTTAGTACAGAAGTCATGGCAGTGGGAATTTTACAAAGTGTTTGCAAAAAGCTTTTTAGGAGACCGTTTACAAAAAAAATTATGTGTGATATTGGGCTGTTTCGGAAATATTTTCATTATTTTTATCTTTTAAATCCTCTTGCTACTTTTGTTTAGAATTTTCTTATCTCGAAGTGTAATAAACTTCAAATTGAACAGGAAGGAGTTTTACTGGAACAACAAAGTTTCAAATAGGTTGCTGTTACTTCATTTCAGACTAATCAGGCTCTATAAAGGGAGAGCCAATGTATGTCCTCCAAGTCATAGCTGTATTTTGGGTATCAGCTGGGAGAAGTTAAGTGGCTGCATGTTGTTCACACTGTGGTAGGCTTGGTCCTCTGCACACTTCTTGTAGGTGGCTTGTGATCACATATTTACTGTAACCTGCTAGGCCCTGCAGAAACTTGAGTTGCCTTTGCTTAGTTAGACAAGTGCTAAAGAATTTGCACAGTTAGAGCCTGCTGTCATGCTTGTCTTCCTTGCATTTGTGTGTGGGTTGAGAGTGTAAGTGTGAAGTCCCCAAATGACAAGGACAGTCACCTTCCTCCCTGCCACACCTGTCATGGAGGAGACGTGGTCAGCAGCTCTTCCGTGGCTGACAGGCTTGGAAGGTGTCCTGGTTCTGGCCAGAACAGGGTTAACTTTTGCAGTGATCAGGAGGGACATGTTAGGACACGGAGGTTGTTCCATACTCTCTCATGTCATTTTCTGGGGGTGGGAAAAGGGGGCCCTCCCAGTCGCTTAGTGGGAAGCGAGCAATCGTAGGGCTCTGTGTCATGAGCAAGCCTTGTGTGGATCATCCCCCTCTCTTGTACACTTTGTTATTAACACTGCTGCTGTTACTGATGGCTTTCTTATTTCATTGCTGTTTCCAGTAAATTGTTCTTGTCTCAACCTGTCGTCTTCACCTTTTTTGCCTCCAATTCTCTCTAGCCCACTGCAGGAGGAAGTGAGCGAGTGGCACGTGTCTGGGAGTGTTTCAGTGGGAACACTGAATTGGGAAATACCATTCCTAAACTGTGACAGAAAGAGACAGATGGCTTCATCACAGCTGCGACTATGCTTTAAAATTTTTAAACTCCTAAAGCTATCTCAATTGCTAGAAGGGCATCAGGGCAAAAGGCAAACCTCTGCTAGCTGACTGGCTTTGAAAGTCCAGTTCAGAGGAGTGAGGGCAAAATCAAGTGCTGTTCTCTAAGGATGAAAACAGCTTACCTCTATTTTTCATCTGGGGGCATATCAAGTGGCCTGCTGTCAGGTAGAGGAAATGAAAGAGGGATGAGACAGACAACTGGAATTGCAGGTGGTTCTACTGGTCTTGTGATGAAACTGTCTTGTGCCTTTGATTCCTTGAAGGGGAGCATGCAGTACGGCAAACTCTTACTTCATTTCAGTGTATGAGGAGGTAAAATGTGTTTCATTAAAACAAGCTTCTAAACGTGTTTCATTAAAGTAAGATTTTGAAAAATACTTAGATGATGACGACTAGATTCTCAAAGATAGTTTAAAGAAATGTGCACAGCATTCTGTGAACAGATAAAATGTCACCTGTAATTCCTTGGATATATTGCCTGTTATACACACTGTTGTCTTCTGTTTAAGGTCTTATCAGTAAAGCATATAGAATAAAATTGCTATCACTAACAGAGCATTGTTCTAAAATGGCTTTGGCTGTCAAATGAAAGTCAGGACCAGAAAAGGTATGTAACTGTGCATCTGCTTTTAATGGAGATACGTGAGCAAACCTCATATAATGAATGTTCCTAAAATGTTTTCGGGCTGTTCCTAACTTTTCTTAAGCCAACAAATTTATAGACATTGTAGAGTACATAAACCTAAAGGTGCAGGATTCCACTTAAGTGGTCCCATAGGTTGAAACACTTCTGATATCACATGGAGTAAACAATTGCTATATAATCAGTCTCTGACCAATTCATTCAAAGATACTGAAGAGAGGACACAAATCTCTGCGGTGCGCGGAGGAAAGAAGCAGTTTGTGTACACATACACAGATAAAGGTCTTCTGCTGTCACAACATTTTCACTAGGTTTTTCTATGGGGTTTTTTTTTTTCTGAGTAATTTCTATTTATTAATAATTTGGTTAGTCTGTTCACCCTTGATGTTCAGTGTATTCCCATTGCTTGAAGTACAGCAAAATGCGGCCCAAAAAGATAATCCGTGACCCTACAAATACTTCATCTTTGCAGAAGACAAGAGAAATCCTATGTACACAGTAGAGGAAAGTAATAAAAGCATATTTGCCTACAGGACAGCAAGTGGTCTCAGCATGCAAGGAACTTAACCCTTGTCAGATTATTTTGGAAGAGCCATCTGTAAAAGAGGGATATGAGACGCATATACTGAAATCCTGTGTAAATACCAAGGTTTCAGTGCAGCCTGGCTATTCAGGCAGTAAATCTTACAGGAACATCTTTTTTGGCCTGTAATAACTCAGACCATAAATAGAACTAGAGATTGCTGTGCATTGCTGAGGACAGGGTCTGTTAAAAGTAGCAACACACACTTAATTAATTCCAGGTCTATGCATTGATTCAAATTAATCACGCTAGATCATTCATATATAGATCATTCATATATAGACATATATGAATGCATCTGTATTTATGTTGAGAAGTATTAACTGTTTTGAAATGTTTTCCTTTGAACAGGGTTATTGCCTATCTGAGTTTGCAACATACCTGGCTGTACCCACTTCCACCATGTTCTAAAGAAGGAAATTTTTGCGTCAGGGTCCTCACCTGGTTAGTTTCCTTTCTGAAGAAAAATGGTAAACAGTAGGAAAAAAAATATGCATATGTTATAAAAACAAAACCAGGTTTCATTACAGTAGTGACTCAACACCTACAGACATGTTCCTTTTTTCAAAAAAAAAAGCACTGGGGAAAACATCACAAAAATAAGAAGTAAGTGGGTGGGAAAGGGGCCAGGGCTGAGAGTAGGAAGCCTCAAATATAGGCACCAGGAATGAGGTTACTGTTGCGACCAAAAAAGAGAACAAATGGAAATGAGTTTTTGGGATCATGACGACTAAGTGCACTTCAAAGCACGGCACTAATTGCCTGGAAAGAGTAGAACTGACAGCCCAAGGATTATCTGGTGAAGCAGCGAATTTGTGTTTCAGTCTGAGGAGGTAATTTTTGTTAATATCCCTGGTGACCTGTGAAGCTTCTCTGTCAGTGAAAATGACAAGAGGGGGTGAATGACCTATAGCATCACCTGTCTGCTTTTGATAGCTATAGCATAGCATCTTGTTGGAGAGAGAGAGAGGCGTTAACTCACATTTTTGCCTCCCACAGTTATTCCAGCCAAATGTCTGTCATTATCGATACATTTGTCATGCTGATCCTTGTGGGTAAGAGCTAGTGGTGGGTGCTCATTTATTTTATGGAACTTGTTTTATTGATATGTTGGATTTTTTTAAAAGAAACTACTCAACAATCCCCTTTATAGCCAAGCAGCACATTAGTGCATAGAGTAATAGTGCAATCAAATCCTTCTACAAGGAAAGCAGTGCTGCTCTTTTTCTAGGAATTTAGCAGCATCCAGTAATCACAGTGATATATGCTAGGTTCAAGCATTCTCCCAGGGAGAGAAGGTAAGGGAATAATAACAGATGCTAGGCTGGGTATCGGTCTCTTGTGATAATAAAAACAACATTGAAGGTTTCAAGTGGGAAAGGCCTAAATGCAGAAAGTGTTGGAAGGTCTGGTTGAAGATTAGTCTTTAAACCTCACGTGGGGGAAAGGGAGGTGAACTCTTTTCCATAAATCATCCGTATACTTAATTTGATACCAAACATGAACCTTAACATGTGTCATATAATCTGGTTTAATACACATGGGTCTTATTAAAATTGTGTGAGCCAAGGACTCAAGGACTTGTGCTGATTTACGGAAGTTTGATCAAGTATTTTCCGAGGCAGCAAATGTACCTTAATTTAGAGTGCTTCCATTTAGAGATAGAATTTAGGATGTTTTTAGCAATTCTAGTAGTTATCCTCATAAAGGTGCTGACCAGGATCTTGTAGGTGTAATTGGAAAGATTCCTACAGCTTTTCAAAGGGAGATTCATTCCCTTAAATGCAAGTGGTTGTCTGAGGTGTGGTTATTAAACAGGGAGAGAAACACTCCTGGAACAACTGTGTCTCTGAGTCCAAACCCAGAACTGCTTCAAACTATGAAACAGAGCTGCATGCTGTGAACCTCTCCTTTTTTCTTTTTTTTCCCTCCACTTTCTTTCGTTTCCCTTTTTTCCTTTCTCTCAATTTTTCTTAGATTTTTTTCCCCTTTTTTCCTTTTCTAATTTCTTTTTGTTTTCCTCTTTCCTTCTTTTTTTCCCCAGCTTCCACTTTTTTTCTCTTTTCTTTTTTTCCTTTCTTCTTTCTTTTCTCCTTTTTTATCACTGTTTCAGTGAAGTCTTCTGTTCTGAGCCAGGAGAAAAATTTCTTAGTTGGAGTAAAGTATATCACTTACGCTGCAGTATTTTTGACCAATATCAAAAATCAGCAGGTAGAGCAGACCACTTCCATTGAATGTGGCTCCCTCAGTTTGGGATTATCAGCCCTGCTTCTCCCCCACAGTGTGGGCTCCAGGCTCTGCTTCACCAGCACACTCAGAATATACCAGTGGTTACAGTGTGCTTCATAGGCTGACAGAGGAATGAAAATGGAGGAGGGATAAAGCAAGTAAAGAAGGATCTCTTGAAAGACAAGGCAGCAGCAAAGTATGATTTGAATCATCAGCTAACAGGCAAGCCTTAGAAAAACACAGTAACTATATCGAAGTATATGAAGAGAGTCCATTTTTATCTAATTGAATTTATATTGGGGTTTTTGGTATCATTATCAATGATCTATATGGTGCGAGTTAGGTCACACTCCGGTCATGGTGATGTGTGGTATTTGGGTTTTTTTCCAGTTAAATAGTCCAAAAATATATTTGGGAAACTAAACAAAGAGATATGCAAGGAGATGTGATAAACTTCTGGGCTTGAGTGAAAGATGAAGACATAATCTGCAAAATATTCTGAAGCACGAAATGCCTGTAAAGCAGTTGTGAAGATATATCAGTTCATAAAAAGGTATCTGTAACAGCTTAAAAATGAAGTGAAATCAGGAACACAGGAACTGCAGGAATCCCTGCAGGATGAGAAGTGCTAGTTGCGGTTAAATTTAGGAATTTTCAAGCTGCTCTACTCCAGGAGAAGGACAGAAAGAAAGGTATTTTTATGCTGACATTTCACAGAATTCCTACAGGAATCCTCATTTAAACAAACAAACAGAAAAAGATGATGATTCTGGCACACTAGAAACATCTTAATCTGACCTATGAGAAAAGATGCCTGGAGAATCTGGAAATGACAAAGATCTTAATTTAAATGTAGGAAAATTCTGAACTTCTGTGACCGAGGCACAGGGAACTCAACACTTTTAAATGTGTTAAAAATACAGATGATTTATTGCCATAGTTAGATGTAAGGAAACTTTAACCTTCTGGAATACCAGATCAGTATTTCTGATTAATCAAAACAAATACATAAAAACAAAGTAACTTTGCCCTGTTTGAAACTTCGTTTTTTAATTTTACTTCTTACATCTTGAAAGCATTTCAATCTTTTCTACAAATGTTTTGTGGCACTGGGAGTGCTGTTCTTCCCAAGTGTTAATCACGGGGAATAGCTTGCCTTGTGATGGATATGATCCAATAGTTAACTGAAGGAAGAGGTACAGCTCCATGGAATTTGGCACCAACTGAATCAGGCTCAAGGTGTTGCAAAATTGAACCTTCAGCAAACACTGAGCAGTGACTTTGAACTGGAGAAAAATAAAAGCCATACTCTGATATTTTTCCTCTGGCAGAACAATCCTCTTTATTCCATGAAAAGTTGCTTTATTGCAGCTTTCAATACAGAGAGGTCTTAACAGCTGGATTACGGCAATGTCTTACAAATTTGATCAAAAATTACACATGAAACAATAGGTTTGGTTTGGTTTGGTTTTTGGTTTGGTTTGTTTTTCTTTTTTTCCAGAGTTATAACCAAGACATTAATTGTTCTACTAAAGGGCTTGGTACTGCTTCAATCATATCAATTATTATTGCAGGGAGTTTTGCAAACAATTCAGGGGACTTGTCGGGTAATAACTCAGTATGGCTCAAAAAGGCTTGAATGGTAGCATTTGGGTATAGCTATCTTTTCATAGTTTCTTCCTGCTTAAGTATTTTAATTGAAATAGTAACAAAAATAAGAGTATTGTACTTAGCTGTGAGGTCACTGCCTTGAACAGCTGAACAAAGTATCCATTTTTTCCACCAAAGTGACTGAAGATGAAAATGTCAGAATGTGAGCATATATATTCATACATTAATTTTAGCAACTTAATTTCTTTTGAGTTAGTAAAAAATACAAGTTGTTCTAAGTAGGAGAGAATATTTGTGTAATAGATTGACCTTTGACGCAAAACTGATGACCTCAAACAAATATAGGATGCATATTTTCCTCAATTGAAGCAGAAATATGGCAGGTGACCTTTTTTTTAGTAGGTCTATGAGTCTTTCATTCAACATAGTGTGCAGCCTGCTGTCTTTTCCCGTCTGCATTCTTCAAGCCCTGTCTAAAAATGCGCAGTCTCATTCTCTTTAATTCCTTCTCAAATACTCCATTCAGTATTACCATACATAACTCCCTCTTTTTTTACTTGAGTGGCTTTGCAGATATCTTTTTTCCTTGAATGATTGGACATGTGCCTGCATTTTCTGTTTAGATACCTAAATTTTCTAAAAATACTGAAATTTTTTCTTTATTCAAAAGCAGAACAATCATTACATGCTGCAGGACCAATGGATGAATTTTGGTGATAGCACAGAAAATACAAAAGTGAAAAGCAAAGTGAAAAGTAGGTTGAGAATCTGTAAGAAAACTTACGTAAAAGTTCTTTCTTCATGATAAAATATTTGTGGCATACATCATTTCCAATACATCTAATTTGGCTTTTGAAAGGGGTTTTTGACTGTGAGAGGGGTGTTAAAACTCTCTTAGTAATTATTGTCCTTATATGAAGCACAGCAACTGATGAAATCTTGTGTAGTCAAGATTATATATGAATATGAAATTACATGATCACTAACAGATGCAATTCAGCCTCGGTATTGTTTTTCTTCCACACTGCACTTAAATATAAGGAAAAAAAATACGATGCTGAAGGTATTCTATTCTACGGTGGCCATTAGAGAAAAACAAGCCTTGCAAATTTCATTTCATGACGTGAAAAAATAAAGAGCAATGGTCACCTGTTTGCAAAAATTCTGTTCCACCACTGGCCTTGAATTCTATTTCTTGCGGACTATGTACCCAGGTAGGTCTATTCAGAGGAGGAATTCCTAATTTTTGTACAAAAAAAAATGGAGAAAAAGTTCCACTGAATAATATTTTGACTTTCCTAGTGCTGATTTCACTGATAAGAGAGTTTAGTTTATCTAGATGATTAATTACACAGAATAAAAAATTAATAAACACTATGATTGAGGTAGAGAAAGTAAACGTACAAGTTGGTCTTGTTTGAGATGACTGTTGCTGTTGTTGTTGTTGTTACAGAAAACCTTGGCTACAGAAAACCAGGAGTTTGATTTTTATAGATATCCTGATTGTGAAAACGTGCAATTTAAATTCTAAATATATACCTCTTTCCTTGAATTTTGAAAGGCATAATTTTTGCTTAATGTAATACTAATGCTTATTTGCACTAAAACCATGTACTTCAGTTGACTATAATTTTAAGTAGTCAAAAATCCCTTTTTTTCAATATCTCACTGAAAATACGATCTGTAGGAGATTAATGCACAATTTAGGGAGTCATACTGTGGAAGCCTTTTGGAAAAAATATTTAGGTACAAAAGCTGATAAAGATGAAGAAAGCTACACTGGAAGTGTAAGTTATAGAAAGGGAGAGAGGAGGGATTTCTGCATGTGGATATTTTTCCTTAATTTTTATTCACAGTGTAGAAATACTGCAAAGTGTAACCTTTAGGTAGCTCAGAAATTCCACAGCAGAGTAGAAATCTCATTGAATTTTTTAATGGTGTTTCTTACTAATGCTGAAATTAAGATATCTTAATGTTTGTAAACATTAGTAAAATTCTCTACATGGCATTTTAACTAAGATAATACATGCTAAATACAAATTTCAATAATTTTAATATTTTTTGGTACACATAACCAAAATCAAAATAAATATCAAAGTAAAAATAAAAAACAAACTTCCCTCTATAATTATACTCTTGAAAAATTTTCTTATTGTATATGCTTAAATGGTTGCCAGTTAGAGGGATTTAGATTTGTTATCTACACGCAACATGCTTTTTCAGAATTCTTCATCTCGATTGTATTAGAGAGAGTTTTATATTTTCAGAGAGGAAAGCTGTGGCATACATACATCATCAGTTCAGTAAATTTAACCCTTATTTTATTCCATTCAAAGTTGTTCAGCTTGTGAACCAGAGAAGGTTACAGATTAATACCCAATTTTGCTGTGAAAGTGTGCGGCTGAACTCCTTTCCACATAAATTCATTGCACACCTCCTAAGACAGTGCTTTGGGCTGTTTTAGCCACAGTTTAGTCCTGTTTCTGATCTTAGACTGAACCTTTGTTGATGACTCACCGTTGATGGAATTTTTATTTTGCCTAAAATTATCATGTGGGGGGAATATTGTCAATTCACATGACCTTAAATTTTGACCTGTGGTTTACGTCCCAGTGTTACTAGTTTTGCTTGAGGCGCAGAGTTGCGGACTAGAAGGGCCTCAGCTCAGGGGAGGAAGGAGAGCATTCCTATGCTAATTTGGACAAACTCTTTTCCATCTTTCTGCTTCTCTTATTTAACTTAGAAAAATGTGATCAATAACCCTTAATGATCTCACACTGTTTTTGAGTAATGCTGTATTGGAACACTAATTTTAAAAAAACAGCACTTAACCCATTTGGGCTCTGGATGTGGGCTCAGGTAGCAGCTCTGTCGGCAGAACTTTGCTACAAAGCCTCCCTTTAATACACTATGTTGAAGCACACTTGAGGCTTCGCACAACCACTCATTGGCATCTGTAGACAGCTCCCATCACACCACAGAGCAGTAAAGTGACGTTTTCCCTGCACTTCGTAGAGCACTAACAAGTGCTTTCCCTCTAGTTGCTTCTGCATTGGTGGTGTTTGCAAATTTTGAACGAAAAGCTTTTTTAGGATTTGATCCAAACAGATAGCAGATTATAATGCTCCTTAAAAAAACCTAAAACCATTTGTAACACAGTTGCCAAGTTTGAGAAAGAGCCCAGTTAAACCTATTTAAGTCCTCTCTCGTATATCATTAGAGATTTACCATTCAAAATCTCTCCATTAATGTTATTTATGAACCATTCAAAGTAATATTATTTTATGTTAGGGGGAAATAAAACTTTAGGGATTAAATATTTTACTTGTCAGTGTTCATTCCAGCAAATGTATTTTTCCCTAGCTAAATCCTCGAGTTCTTAGGATAATAGTTTGCACTTGTAAATACTTGTATCTGTGACCCTGATCACTTTTTTCTCATCAAAAATGAAATAATTATATTTCACAAATAGTTCAGCAAGCCAACCTTGGCTACATTGTCCCACAGTTCTGTTTCGGTTTTGCTGTAACCTGAGGCTGACATTTCATAGTAAAATCAGGAACAGAGCTATGAGGAATTGACTCTAGAAGATGCTGGCTATGACTTTTTGAAAGCAGAAATAAATTTGGTTCAGTTGTATGCCATTCACACTTGATAAAATCCTGGGGGTGTACAGGTTCATCAGTGGGTAGACCGGTAGCACTGAAAATAATTTCTCTTTTTCTTCACAGATTTTAGGGTAACAGTGAGTCATTGTGCACCTTCAGAAAGACGGTTTTGTAGAGAAAATCACTTCTTCCATCTCCATACCTTTCACCTACTGGCACCTCTGCTAAGGATTGAGTGACAGTTTTGGTTGTGGTTTTTCACAGGTGATGGATAATGATTTTGTATGTCCGTCAGAGTCATCCTGAAATGTGGGTGCCTGCGGCACAGCGAATATGAACAGCAACCTTTGTGTACCTGATGTGTTTAGGAGCTACTGCATATGCATGGCATAGCCTCTGTGCAGGTAAATCTTCCCTGTGAGGTTGTTCTAACGAGACCAACAGCTCCAGCCTGGGACTGAGTCTATCGCACACCTCGGGGGGTTGATTCCAGTGCAGGGATGAAGCTTGGCACACCTGGTGTGTGCTGCACTCCTCACACCTTGCTGGTTACTCGTGTGTGAGTTACAGTGCTGGGCTGTACCTGAGCAGCACTGAATTCTCTAGGGCTGAGTCGGACAGCCAAGACCCAAGCAATCATCACTGTGCCTACAGTTTCAAGCTTCATTTTTTTGCCATAGTGCTAATGTCTTTTGTCCATTCTGTAGAGTTCCACATTTATCACATAAAAAATAACGAAGGGGTCAGAAAAGCATTTCCAATCTACATCCGGAAACAGAGGAAGAAGGCAGTTTCTGGCTGATGCCCATGATTAACCATATAATGTAAAGCGCTAACCAGACTCAAAACCACAAAAAGATGTGGGTTGCTTCATGAATGCAAAGTAGATCTGCATCAGTGCACAGCACAGGAACTGAAAATTGTAAATTCTAGATTGATTTTATTTTATGCAGGTTACTGGGAGGAAAAACTGTACTTGAGCTGGATAGGGACCTTTCGTCTGCTATGTTACTATATATATATATATATATATAAGACGTTTTTTTCCTTTACACACTGTGAATGTATTTTGCATCATGGCATACACATTTGTGTTTCTGTGGAAACACAATAATATTATTTTCGTTGTCCTAGGAAACACAGACACAACACCTGACAGTGGTTGTTGTACCAGTTTGGATGGATGTTTGTTTTCTCTTCTGTCCAACAAAATCTTCCATTCCCTCCTGTACCTGAAATAGCAGAGGTTCTTGTGATTATTAGCATTATCTTTAAGTATCCATTCCCACAGAATGGGACAAGCACTTCATGCATGAAAACATTCAGTCTCTGTGGTACGGACTTTTCAGTTTATGGCACTGGTCCAGGTAAGTCACATTTGCCCTTGCTTAACATCAAACCTGTGAGAAGTCCCACTGAAATCCATGGGTCTGCTCATGTGCTTAAAGTTAAGTGCAAGCGTAAGTGCTTTTCTGGACTGGTGCCGAACTAAAAGTACATGACTGGCCTGTGGCTTAGAATGAGTGCTTGGGAACTTGAGAAAGTTTGTGGCTATTGATTTGGTTATTAAATGGAAGAAGATGTATTAGATATCTGTGAGTTTCCATGTTTCCAGCGACTCAGCCACAGAATCACAGAACAAGCTGAGTTGGAAGGAACCCATGAGGCTCATCGAGTCCAACTCCTGGCCCTGCACAGGACACCCCAAGAGTCACACCGTGTGCCTGAGAGCATTGTACAAACTTCTTGAACTCAGACAGGCTGTGCTGTGACCACTGCCCTGGGGAGCCTGTTCCTGTGCCCAGCCACCCTCTGAGTGAAGAACTTTTCCAGCTATCCAAACTAAACCTCCACAGACTCAGCTTCAGGCCATTCCCTCAGGTTCTGTCACTGGGCACAAGACTGAAGATATCAGTGCCTGTCTCCCCTTGTGAGAACACTAAAAATCAAAATTACATCTCCCCTCAGTCTCCTCTTCTCTAGGCGGAAGCTTTATCATTTTGGGGGAAAAAGGAACTAGGGAGTAAATTTGAGGGGAAGTTGTACGCAGGGGAACTGGTTACCTTACGCCATGGGAACGTATGGGTTTCTCATGGTTTAACCCCAGCCAGCAGCCAAGACCCACACAGCCGCTCACTCACTCCCCCACCAGTGCGATCGGGAGAGAATTGGAAGGGTAAAAGGTCAAAAACTCGTGGGTTGAGATAAAGACAGTTTCATAGGGAAAGCAAAAGCCGCACACACAAGTAAAGCAAAATAAGGAATTAATTCAGTGCTTCCCATGGGCAGGCAGGTGTTCAGCCATCTCCAGGAGAGCGGGGCCCCATCCCATGCAGTGGTTACTTGGGAAGACAAATGCCATCATTCCCAACGCCCCTCCCTTTCTATTTTTAACTCCCACCTCATATACTGAGCGTGATGTCATGTGGTCTGGAATATCCCT